>OZ020286.1:9519124-9691985 GCA_963971205.1 Aethes cnicana
CATCAACTAAAGGTTGCTAAGCGAGCTATGGAAAGGGCTATGCTTAGTTTATCTCTAAGGGATCGAATCTGGAACGAAGTAATTCGGCAGAGAACCAAAATTACAGACATAGCCCAAAGAATTAGCCAGCTAAAGTGGTATGGTCCGGTCACCTTTGCCGAAGGACCGACGAACGCTGGAGCAGACGAGTTCTCGAGTGGAGACCACGAATCGGCAAAAGAAGCGTAGGACGCCCTGTGGCTACTGGCTAGATGGAGCGATAACTTTCGCAGGGTTGGTGGCAGAAGCTGGAAGCTAATAGCTGAAGACAGAGAGCTAAGTGACAATCAATGGGAGAGGCCTATGTCCAGCAGTGGACTGATGCACGCTGATGATGATGAAATATGGCATTACTACGATCATTAGGATTTCTGAATCTGTATTTTACTTTCGCGTTTGGCCTTTGCATGTTTTGCACTGTAACGTTCAAGGTAGAGTCTCCAATCGCCACGGACCCGCGTGGGAAATATAGCCTAAACACTCTCGTGATGAGAGGAGGCCAACGAATGCGTTGTGGCTGCCGACGCGTTGACCTACCTTGCATCCACTAACCACAACACAACAGCCTATTTACGTCCCACAGCTGGGAATAGGCCTCCTCTCATCACGAGAGTGTTTAGGCTATATTCATTGTGGGTGGATGCAAGTCAGTTGGTCTGTGACACAATGGTGTCACAGACCAACTGACTTGCATCCACCCACAATGGTCGAGGAGGCTTAATTATGGCCAAATTGAAGTAAACTTCAACCATTGAGGAGTCCATTTGCCTTCAACGTCTGTCCATCCCCAAAAAGACGGACTTGGGATTAATTAATTCAAATTTAATACATTTCCCCATATATGGCCCGCTTGAAACGCTGCAAGCAGTCCATGTTGTTAAAGAGCAGCTGAAGAAGGCTTGTCATCGGCTTGTTTTTGTCAAAAACAAATCTTTCCGAACCTCATTCATAAATATATTCCCCACGCGGACCCGGTGGGGATTGTGGACCCTACTTTTGCACGTTATAGTGCAAAACATGTACGAGTAAAGGCCAATGCGAAAGTAAAATACAGATTCAGAAATTCTAATGATAATAGTAATGCTATTATATTTCATCATCATCAGCGTGCATCAATCCACTGCTGGACATAGGCCTCTCCTATTGATCGCCACTTAGCTCTGTCTTCAGCTATTAGCTTCCAGTTTCTGCCACCAACCCTGCGAAAGTTATCGCTCCATCTAGCCAGTAGCAACAGGGCGTCCTACGCTTCTTTTGCCGATTCGTGGTCTCCACTCGAGAACTCGTCTGCTCCAGCGTTCGTCGGTCCTTCGGCAAAAGTGACCGGACCATACCACTTTAGCTGGCTAATTCTTTGGGCTATGTCTGTAATTTTGGTTCTCTGCCGAATTACTTCGTTCCAGATTCGATTCCTTAGAGATAAACTAAGCATAGCCCTTTCCATAGCTCGCTTAGCAACCTTTAGTTGATGGTGGACCAGGCGGACCGTGAGTGTCCACGTTTCAGCTCCGTATGTCATTACCGGTAGGACGCACTGATTGAAGACTTTAGTCTTCAAGTTTTGTGGTATCGACGCTGAGAAGACTCGCCGAAGTTTCCCAAATGCTGCCCAGCCCATTCGAATTCTTCTCTTGATTTCTTTCTCGAAGTTGATTGGCCCTAGGTAGGGAGGGCGGGGTTCAAAGTGCCGATTTTACTAAAATGCTAAATAAGATACACACTGTGAAAGTTTTAATAATGCTTTGGAGTTTATCTAATGTAAAATTTAATGTAGTTTTTATAACTGTATGCTATTTGAAGGTGTATCTAATATTAATTAATTTAGAGGCTATATTAAACAAAAAGTCAGAGTGGCACAATTTACCCCATCAAGGGGCGGGTTGTGCCGATGGTGAGGTAAGTTGGGCCGATTGTATTGCTACAAGTAAAAGCCAGTCAGATGTCATTTAAAAATACAAAACTGATTTTATTTAGCAAATAAAGTATATTTATCAAAAAGTTAACATTTTATAACTAATATTAGCCTTTAAATGTTTCACATTTGTACATCGTAATAAGATAGACAGAATAGCTTGTCAATGAAGACAAAACTTTAAAAGTTAGCACTTGAAAAAGCCGGCCAAGTGCTAGTTGGACTCACGCACGAAGGGTTCCGTACTATTATCTATAAAAACCGGCCAAGTGCGAGTCGGACTCACGCACTAAGGGTTCCGTAATATAAAAACGGAAAAAAACATGTTTGTTTTATGAAAGCCCCCTTAAATATTTATTTCATTCCGGTTTTTTTTATTTGTTGTTATAGCGGTAACAGATTTATACATAATCTGTGAAAATTTCATTTATCTAACTATCACGGTTCATGAAATACAGCTCAGTGGCAGACAAAAACGACAAAAAAATATACACGTTTGTTGTATATGAGCATCTTTAAATATTGATTCTATTCTGTTTTTTAGTACTTGTTGTTATAGCGGCAACAGAAATACATCAATCTGTGACAATTTCAACTGTCTAACTATCACGGTTCATGAGATACAGCCTTCTTACATATACTGCATTGAACCCATTGCTCGCCTAGTTGCGAGTTAGAATAATAGTCAAATAAGTCAAAGCTATCGTTTTCCTCTTCATTATTTTCCTCTTGCAGAACTCTTCTCTTTGCAGCATTTTCCCACCTTTTCCTCCCTTTGTATTTGCTTTAGTTCGTTTCCACTTTCCTTTTCCTTTTTGTTTGTAACTACCTATTTCTACTTTTTTTCGTGCACTTTCTTTCCTGGGGTATCAGTAAGAACGGCACTTTTCCTAATCTTTGTAAACTCTCATCCTGAAAATAATATAAAAAATAATTAGAATGACATTACCGCGGCACAATGAACCCCCGGCTAGAGGCTCTTTTAACCCCGTTAGTAACGTAATAACCTTCAGATGATTTATTAAAAACGCATTTAACACAGCGTTATATTACATTGGCCTTACGATTCTTCAATAAATTGTCGAGACTTTATTGAAAACACTCCATACGAAAGCTTTAAAATAAAATAAATAGACCAAAAAATACAACCACGAAAATATTTACTTACGTGATATCGGCACGGCACGTGGCAGGGAGCTACTCTTACCGCGGCGCTGACGCAACTAAATTTGCCGCCGATTGTGCGCCTGGGTAAAGCATATCTCGACGCAGTAACAGAATGTATTTATCTTTTTTCTTCACTGAGTAAATCGCATCGGCACTACCTACCCTCGGCACTTTGAACCCCGCCCTCCCTAAGCATATTCCGAAACAACCTCAAGAGAGATCCCATCTACGGAGACCGGTCCCGGATCAACGTGCTCGTTGAACATGACCTTGGTTTTAACCAAGTTCATCCGGAGACCAATGCGCTGGGATGAATGAGCTAGGTCATCCAATATCTGTTGTAATTCCTGCAGCGTTTCAGACATAACATATGCTATATTTCATAGCGATTTCATTTTCAGGAAGACCAGCGTTGAAGAGGAAGAATGAATAAGATAATGCCACTGCCACCACCACAACAGCCTATTAATGGCCCACTGCTGGGCACAGGCCTCCTCTCATCACGAGAGGGTCGGGCTATAGTTCCCACGCGGGCCCAGTGCGGATTGGGGACTTCACACACATCCTTGAATTACTTCGCAGATGTATGCAGGTTTCCTCACGATGTTTTCCTTCACCGAAAAGCTCAGTGGTACATTCAAATTTAATTTCGCACATAACTAAACTTAGAGGTGCGAGCCGGATTCGAAATTCCGACCCTCTACATGCGAGGCGGAGGTCGAACCACTAGGCCACCGCAGCTTAAATAAGATACCTAATAAAAATACTAAATTAATTATTTGTCAAATACAACGTACCATTATCCCATATAGCAAATTTTCAACAAAAAGGGCATTGAACACTTCGGGGAGGCAAGGTAAGGTATCGAAATTGCACGTATGGCGGCAGCACCGCACTGGCACCGTGTAGTGTATTGTTTAATAACTTCGGAACTACATAAGATATTGATGTGCGGTTTTTTGTAATAAGTGCTCAATGAATTGCGCAATATAATAAATATATAAAAATATACAAGTTTCATACATTTTTTTCATAAAATTACAAAAAAACGAAAAAACTAATTTTTTTTTCAATAATGAAGGTTTTTCTGGTATTTATCATATTTTTTTACCACTTCTATATTTTTTTTATGATAGAACGATTCATTTTCTTTCGACTGACATCTTAATCGTCAAAATCAGACAACCCGTTCAGGTTTAAGAAATTTTTAAATAAAATTTTGAACAAGTGGCGCCATCTCTGTTCCTAAGGGTTGAATCAGAGGTTGCCTCGGATCAAATCGCTTATTTTGGTCCCTACTATCACTGTGCAAAGCGGCTTGCTTTTTTCCTAAAGTGCGGTATTTTGACCGTAATGAGTATGACTAATAGTCATGAAACATGAAAGTAGCACATGGAAAAGGTGATTGAATGGGTTGTCCATTGTCCATTAGACAAACAATTTAAGAAATCAGAGCAGAGCAAATGAAAGTATTCACCTATCACAAGTCTTACTTTGGCCTACTATAAAACAAAAAGTTTCCTAGTTCAAAAGGCTTGTCAGGGCCAAACTTCAGCAAACATTGGCACCACCCACGAATTTTTTTTGGAACGGAACTATCAATAAACCGAAATCTTATATATAAAAATTTATTGCAGTGTGTCGAGAACCGCTGGACCGATTTAGCTGATTCTTTTTTTTGTTTTATTCCCCGTGATTCAGGGAAGGCTTAGAAAGAAAAATAAAATCTAGCAAAATGAAATGAAAATCCGTGGTGATACGAAGTTCACCGGGCCAACTGGTTAGTGATAGATCCCAATCTCACCCGTAGCAATACCATGAGTTTACAGTGACAGTACTCGCTAGCGACTACGTAAACGATTTGTATGAAGAATAGTACAGCGCCCCTGGCGGTCACTCGTTGAACTAAAAAATTTCATACAAATCGTTTACGTAGTCGCTAGCGAGTACGGTCACTGTAAACTCATGGTAGTGCTACCGATTTAAGTTGGAACGGCGGTGACAACAAATCATTGACTCGGATGGGATATGTAATAACATAATAATAAAACGAATATCTTATAATAAGCTTTATTTAATTATGAGTTAACAAATATTTTCGTATTTTTGAACAGGTTGTGACCTTAACTGAATACAAGTCAAATCGTGTATGTATATTTTACCATACATCTTACAGAAAAAAATAAACACTGAGAACTGTTTCTATGAATATTAATATTTATTTATACTTACAATAAGAATTCAATTCAGTTTCAAAAGCATCATGTATTATAATACATAAAGTTAATAACTATATTTCAAAACTGCCTCGTGCATCGCAAGCCGACCGACTGAACATGTCTTACTTAGGTAAGCGAAGTTGTAAATTATAATTTAAATTAACTACGGTACACACCGGAGCAGACGCCGGCCATTCCTTTCCTCGCACATACATCTACAATTTTTGGTGCAACTTTCACAGTACATAATCAAATTGTTCTTGCATAGCAGCACTATGCGAAATGAAATATGGTGCTTTATAACATTGTGGTTATTAATAAAGACTTTATCAAACGTATGCCCGCCACAGATCGCTGTTGATGCCGTGTCAGGTAAGCGGCAGTAGGCACTATTACAAGGAGCTTAAAAGCGTAATTAAATTGGAACACCGACCGCACCGACTTACTACAAAATATGGAAAGGCGCGAGAGTGCGTAGAAAATACTCGATTGAAAAATTTGGTGCCTTATATTTCTGCATGTGATCATTATAATTCCTGCAAAATATTTTCGAATGTTCCGTAAACAATGGACCTGAATATTTTTAAAACTAATAAGTACTCCCAGGCTCACTCTGCCACCAACACGATCTGCGCACAAACAGACTAAACAATTTATTATTGCGTACTTTTAACACACGCGGCTTTATTTGTTCGCGGTTACAAAACACTTTATTTTTAATACCCAATCTAATTTGATTATACTATCTAGCAAATAGAAAGTAACAATTAGGTACAACTATGGTATTTATCATCATGTTAAGACATACATGGTTTAATACACTCGATTATATTGTAATTCTTGTACAATACGTATTAACGATCATTCAACGAGGAGAATACTTCATTTTGTTCACAATAATCCCTCAAAAAAAACCTTATCGAAGAACTTTTTAAAATTTCCCTTTACATATCCACAAGTTTCGACAATAATCGCATTATCTATAGTTTTTCTTTTCTAAAAATATGAAATCGACACAACAAGATGGTTTATATTTTAAATCACTTCGAACGTACTTAGCCAAAAGATGAGTAACTTCTAATGCGGGAAATACAAATTTGTGATGACTACATGTCCGCGACTAATTCACATCATACTCGTAGACGCCAATGCACCGGGGCCAGCCTGGAGCTTCGCCTACGCATTGACATCTACAAATTCTTACTACTACGCAATCACGTCGATAATACTCGCGTCCTGTCCAAGCAAAAATATACAAACGCATTCCCTCCTAAGCTGTACAATTTTTACACTGCCGACGAGCGACCGCCGAGTGGCTGTGAAGACGCACGTCACACGATAAAACAAGAATCAGATTCTGTTCTTACGATAAAGGAAGACTGAGAAATCATAAGGGTCTTACAACAATTAATAAAAACGTCGAGTGTGACGGGCCACTCGGGCGGGCGCGGGACGCACCGATGACTAACCAATAACCATTACACAGATTACTCAGTCTCGCATTCTGACTCCAATTTTGAAAATAAATAAAAAGCTGCTGCCGCCGGCCGCGCCGCTCACTCCCTAAAACGAGAACCAGTAAGAGCTCGGTCTTGGCAAAGTGCCTTGTAGCAGACGCCATTTGAAACAAAAAAAGAGCTCGGTCCACAGACAAGCCCGGAGCCGCGTACACGAGGTTGAAATGTTTCGATCAGTCTTGTTATATAAGCCGGGTACGCCGGGAAACTTTGCATACACAAATGTAATGATTTTTTTCACAGAAATTATTGCACTTTTAAATTATAGCATCCATATGTCAGTAAACAACCAATTACTCTCATATTGAGGAGCGGAATTGACCGCGAAACATTTGCTTTCTCTATAACTTATTGCATGAAATTGCAGTTCAAGTTACGTCATATATTTAAAAAGAAACTATAATAATTAAAGAATACGAGCATAAATAATGATAGGAAAGTATGTGGCCACTATAGGAACGGAGCCAATTTAAATAATATAATAATCATACTTGATCCTCGCATGAAGTGAACTTAGTTTACTATGACTAAATAAAATTATAACCTAGAATATGCATTGACCGGTGTGCCGAGACCGCGACCGAACCGGACTTACGGCCTGCGGGGACTTTCGTCCACACTCAGCACACCGAGACGCTCCAACAACACACAAAACGAGGCATAAAGTGAAGATACTCTACATTATGGTAATTCATTACTTATGTAACAAAAAGAAAAAATCACGAGCGACGAACTCGGGTCGTGGAATATATACTGTTTCACTAACGGTAAGCGATAGCTACTGTATACAACTACTGATGCGATGAATGCACAAATCGTACGATTTGTTCGATGAAATGGACCACAGAACTATATCGGGATAGAGAAATAGTGTTAATACAATCCGTAACACCTCGCGTGCCGAAAATAATGGCTGAAATCCTCATTTCACGCCTTCACTCTGCCCAACTGCCTTCCGGATGCGACGTAGAGTTTTCAAAAACAAACTGCTTTGTTTTAATACTTTAACCATTCAAACACCACTAAAAATGTTGGAGTTGTCAATCGAGGTACTTTCTTTGACGTTTAGAAGCGACGCAGTTTAGGGAATAAGTTCCAGGCCACAACATCAAAATAAGACTTGTATCTAATTTACTTATTTAAACTTTGCACATTAGTAAAAAAAACTAATACAAAAGGCGAACTTAATGCCATAAGGCATTCTCTACCAGTTAAACCTTTGGGCAAAACATAAATTGTACTACACACAAGAAAACATACTTATTGTTGAAGAATAGTGAACGCAAACCTCCACGGTTCTATTGTGGTTTACTCGTTTTATATGACACTGTAACCGTCAAGCCACATAGCCAATATATATGTCTTACTATCAACACGTATTCGTTCATTTCCAAGTTCTATTTCTATTGGGAATTCCTACTTTACAGTTATTAGGTTATGGGCCCAGACGCCCCGATAGTGTAGAGATAGGGAAAGTATAGTTTGCTAAATAAATTTCGCGGATGTAAATGGATTAAGGATTAAATTCTTACTTTACAGTAATTAAAAAAAAAACACAATAAATAAATAATGTAAGTAATATGTAATTTGATAGGTTATGCATTGTTTTCCCTAAACTGCGTCCAATTATACGCACTCGTTTGCCTTAAAATACAACACTATCCTTTTTATATCCGGGTATAGTTCTGTGGGATGGACCGCCGGTGACTCGCGTGGAGTAAACGAGGTACTTATAGTAAATCTCACGACGCTAGGAGGATCCAGTGAAACATTAAACGTAATTCGCTAAGGACGGGAACACAAAACCGCCGCCGTCGGCTAGACGCGACTTGCTGGCAAGCGGAGTACTACGGCCACGACTCGCAACTTGAGTATCGATACGCTAACAAAACATTTCCGACAAACTTGACTGAATATTAAATATTTTTTCGAATGACAGATAACGTATTGTATAAAAGCCGCTTGAAATGAATGGAACAGCTGATGAATGAGATAAGTTAGTGTTGTGAAATGGCGGTGAGGCATTTAATAAAAATATATAAAAAATCTTCACAATGTAAAAGTGATTGAAAATCGTAAAGTTAGCTAGGCTGTGGCAATGCGCCAGGCGTATGTTCGATGACCGAAATAGTATTCCGAAGCAGATTGAGCATGTCTCAACTGGCTTAAATAAACATCGTATAAAAACCAATTGGAGATTTGAAATAAATATTAATTTCGCGAGAAAACCGAGACAAAAATTAACAATATTTCTGCCTCAAAATACCGTTTCGTAAACCGTGCCCTATTCGTTTATTTATTTAACAACATTACCTAATATTGTTACTATATTTAAAACCCTCTTGTCTCAGTATTGACTTTATATTGTGACAAGAGATATTCCAAATAGTACAGTCAGATTGTTTTTATTTACCAATTATCGACTTATTTCGGCTTAGGCCGGAAATACACTGGTACGTCACTTACGCAATATTTACATAAGTGACTTACGACTCCATTTACACTTAAAAATAAAATTACGGTGAGAAGCACTTACGTAATTTCTGTGAGTTTTACTTACGTAACTTATTAGTTGTAAGAAATTATGATAAGTGACTTATGAGGGTATTTACACGTGTAATTTTACCGTAAGTTACTCGCATAAGCGACTTACGTAAGTAAAACTTACCAGTGTAATTCCGGCCTTACGGTTATTAAATACCTAAACGCTTAAAGCCATATATATCTATACTTTGAGTATTATTTCGACCTGTTGTTTGCCACACGAAGGCCACCGCAGTACCATATCAAACCAAATAAATATAATCTTCACAGTTAAATGGTTTGTACTAACTTCACTATTGGAAATCAAATTTGATTATGATCTGTAAATTCAAGGTTTTAAGTGGTCTATCGTGACTTAACGACGTACGGAAAATGTGACGTATACCAAAGATTTCTTTACGATCTTCATGTTTGTTAAAACAACGCTAAGTTTCTACTCGTATATTTTATTAGTCACATTTTCAAGAACTAGTTCACGATGAGAAAAGCCACTTACTTGACCGAGCTTTACAAGATTTCGCGGTGTTTTTCTCCGTTAGTAAGTACGGTAGCGGTAGCCTTCACAGAAACTAGTATCCAGAAAAGCGGTTACCTTACGAACACATAAGAAGATGAGCAGTGATTTTCAGCTAAAAGCATCTGACCCGGAAGAGATGACTTAGCAAATTTACATCCCTAGCATGCCAGTTTTAAAGATTATCTTTAAAACTGGCTGGATTTTAGTCTCGGAGAGCCATATCGTGTAGTCGTTAATGGTTTATGACATGAAGGGGAAACACCCGTTGAAAGTCCATGGGAAATCAATCTCTTAATGAAATATAAATACTTGGAATTAATTCATTGATAGTCGAATCGAAAACGACGACCGTTTGACAGAACTTCATTAAAAAACTAAAAAAAAAAATCGTTTAAAAGATGATAAAAGCGTGGTGTTAAAAATACCTAACAAGTTTTTTATATTTTTATATCTGTATATGTCAGCAGCTGTCTGCAGATGCCGATTTCGGATTTTCTAATACATAATAAGGTAAGTATAACATTTTATTGCTTTTTGCCAGCTCGTAACCAACCGTTGGACTTCGATAACGCGATTGACCTAGTTTATACATATCAATAGATCCATAAAGATAATTTTACGTGACAGAATACGTGACAAATTTACAACACGACGATTTGATCCTCAATGACAAACTTTATACGGAACCGATAACCTATACGCGCAAAAACTCATCAATCCCAGGGCTATACTAAGTAGTTTAGGTACTTTTGGGTTTATTTTTTAGTGAGCAAGTTTCCCAGGACTTCCGAGGGGTGAGGTGCCTAGCAACGAAGGTGAATTAGCCTAGGGCGGCGGCGCGGGGGCGGGCGCGTCACTTGCCCGCGCGGGCGGCGCATTTCTTCTTTTTGCGCTTGAAGAAGCAGCAACATCTGGAATAGACAGATTGCCTGTATGACGATTTACAGAGTCTGCTGGGGCACGGGTTGAAATTTTGTTGTGTCAACGTTGAAAATTTTTGGAGGGTAAATGTGGGTTCCCAATTGTTATACTACCCTCGGGAAACCGATTCGAAGTTTACTGTTCAACAACAATGCTAAGGGGAAAATAATATATGGGAAAACAGTTTCGTATGTCATACAAAACTACTTTTCCCAATTTCATTGATTTTCCACAAGCATTGTAATCCTGAACAGCAAAATTAGAAACGGTGCAGAGATTTCTATGTAGATTTATTTACATTAGCGTAGATAGTTTTGAATAAAAAATGACACCTGAGTGTATTCTAAAATAATTATCACGTCAATTATAATAAAAAAAGTATTAGTACCGTAGCTAATGTAAACCAATCTTCAAAACAACTTTTTTAAACCCTCTCGTTGCCAATCAGTTGACATTGAAATCAAATTAAACACAGATCTGTTCGCCAGCAAAAGCTGAACCAGAAATACATTCAAGTCTGCCAGAATGACGCGAAACTGTGATGGCGTGACAGCTTTTATGAATTTCTGATGAAGCTTGAGAGAAGCGGTGCCACTAAAATGACTGAAACTTGCTGAATAGAAAATAGTAAATAACCTGAGAAAAATAGGTAAAAAAACTAAAGTTGAAAACACTGTCACTACCGCGAGCCTGCTACGTTATCGTGGGAATTTACGTCAGTAATTTTTTTCTACCCAGAATGCTTGATCGGTAACAAGCTCGAATTCGTAACAAGTTTTTTGCAAAACGCGGCAGCGAAAATGACATTGTTGAAATCTGATGATTTAATTTGTGAAATAAATGAAAAGTCCATAAATAAAATTTCATTTTCGGATTTTGAATTTTCCAGTGAAACAATGAATGTAAAAGTACTTTATAATAAATGATATGAGCTGACGAGGTATCTTCTAGTTAGTTTAAAAGACACACTTTTATCAATTTCCTTTGTCAGACGCTGCCTTGAGTTTACATGCAGTCATGTAATTTGACGAATCATTTGTAGATTCCAGAGTAAACTAATGCCAGTGCAAACATACGCTAGATGATGCATCTCTTATATGAATCCTAAGAAAACTAATAATGCATTCAAGGCACTAGCTGGCCATGAAATGCACGAATGCATAAGCGTAAGGTAAAAAAGTGCCTTTTAATACAAATTAACGCTTAAAAAGCTCGCCACGAAGTCTCATTTTACATATAAAATGTGTGATAAAACTGATAAAGGTTGGCTTTATAAGCGTTAATTCCAAAAATACTATGATTAAAAAATATTGAGCGACAATAAAGTTGTGTTTAATCGTTTGATAGAAAACACAGCTTTGAAGTAGCTTCATGATTAAATAGGACTAAACCTGGGTTGCTTCATTAAATTGCACGAGAGGCTTTTAGTATGAAAAAAATCAAGTTTCTGTATTGAATTAACAGCTCACGTTTTCAACTTCGAAGCAACTCAGGCTAAGTCTTTTTTTGAATTGCTCGGACCAAAGATACGAAAATGATATTTTTGTGGGTGAATAAACTGTTTACTGTCACTAGTTACCATGGTTGCAGTTTTTTGAGGGTCACACAGAAACTGCGATTTTAATGGTTTAAAGACCGGCCGCACATTATAAGAAATTTCTATCAGAAAAACTCTGACGCTTGTCGGAAGATATCCGGAAGACACTCGATGCATATACTTTGTATTAGACCCCGCACAGTTATCAGAGTTTATCCAACAGTGTGCCCTCGCATTGCAAAATGTATGCACCGAGTGCCTTCCTACGTGCGTCAGAATTTTTCTGTCAGAAATTTTCTTATGATGTGCGGCCGGTTTAAATACACCAGATATGTATTTTGTCATTTTCAAATATCGAACACTTCAAAAATCGTGCGTTTATAATCAAATCTATGGTCCGTAGCACTGTCAGGTGATTCTACCAGCGTATCAGCCGCCCCATTTACTATCCTGCATTTTATGCAGATAATTGTGACAAGACAGTTATTTTGTTTCCATTTGAAACTACTGTTGGGTGAATGTTTTTGAAATTCCAAGTTGTTAAAAGGGTGAATCAACTTTTAATGACCCTCATTTCTTCAATTATTTGTTTATGAGACAACCGAAATAAATCGGTTTTTCTTTTTCATGAACTCTTTTCATGGCTATGAGGAATCCAGATGTGAATTGGTCGGCATTTTCAGGGATAACAAGCCGACCGTGATTTGTTTGAAGTTATGGAACAGGCTTACGGAAAAGCGCTTTATTTCGGTTGTCCGAACGGTTCGGTTGTTGACCGTTGTTGAAGAAATGGTTGAAGATATATTAAAAGTTGGTTCAAATCGTTATTACTAGATCAACAACTTGGCGACTGGCGATGAGACGCTGGAGGGAATCACCCTGTCAACTTAAATGCGTAACTAAAAGGTAGTGAAAGAAATAAAAAAAGGTTTTCGTACAGTTGGAAAACTGACTTGGTGTCGTCGATGACGTCGACGTCGTGGTGGGGCGCTGTGATCGGCGTGTTGCTGTGCCCGGCCGTCGGGTCGTCGGCTCCGAGCTCGCCGTTCGTTGAGCTCACCACCTGAGCGCACAACAATGGGCGATGAGCAGAGACAAGGAGATCATATAGACGGATAATCTCCTTAAACATTGCGGAACATTACATCGGAAATGCTCCGTATGTGATCAATAAATACAGGCATCGGCACGGAACTTAAGCGGTGGCCTTCGATGCACAGAAGTCGAAAATAAGGTCGCATCGGCGCGACGCAGCGGGCGCTTTGTCGTGCGCGCACGCTTACAGGTTTACATAACTTAGAAAGCGCGTGGATTAAGCAAAAATAGAGTCTGTATCAACGGCATAAGTGCTTCACCGCGCGCCTTCTATGTTGTGTCGTGCTGTTGGCCGTTCAGTCGTAAACATGCGCAGAAATCCCCTCTACTTTCGCTCACCGCTCAAGATCTGTGCCGGGGCCTGTAACACTAATGGAAATATACCCCGAGGGTCGATTCAGATCGAATCGAAGAGAATAGAAGCGAATTTTACTATACCTAAGTATGGTAAAGGAATTTATACCGTCTGAAAGCAATGATAATAAATCTTATATTTGAATGGAATTTGCGTTCTTTCGGCTACTCGCGTGACTAGTGTCTGCGGTTAGCTCCGATCGAATGAGATTCAACGGCACACGGTCGAATGCCATGTTCTCTTTTTCCTTTTAGTTTTTTTTTGTTAAATTTCGATTATCTGGTTGTCGCACTCGACCTTACCACCTGTTTACGGAACACTTGGAATACGGGCGACGATTTGTACTAAGACACGAAATTTGTCCCAAAATTCTGATTTTTAATTGGCATTTTACCGTTTGGTTTCAAACACAGTAGCGTGACGGCGTCGAGGTGTCGTGTCTAAATTATTTAGAGATAAAGAATTTGCATTTTGATATTTGAAGACAGTGGATATTGTGAATAATTTGACGCATGTAAATTCGTTATTACTATCTAAACCAATAATGAACATGACACGTACACGTACGTATTTAAACCTAAAATATAAAATAAATAAACTGCAATTATTATTTTGACCATTATTATAAATTTTATTCTCACATATAAAGCGTTCCATACTCGCAATGAAAAATCTAAAAGCGTAAAATCAAAACTAAAACATAGTAAGCTTTACTACATGAGCGTAGTAAATGAAGGTTAGCCGTGATGCCTTTTATCTACTTAAACAAAAAAAAAACAATATTTGTATTGCCACAACGCACTGGTTTACTTAGGTGGAAAAATTCCAGACTTACGTTGAGAGTTTGAGAGGCCCAACAGTGGGACTTTAATAAAACTGATAATATTTGTACTCTGAGTTCTTTTTAAACAATATCATTTTGGTGGTGTAACATTCAAAGGTGAAATAATTTTAGCTGCTACGCCATTCAAATTTCAAGCCCTGGTAACATTGCAACTGGCAAATGAAACGTCAGATAGCGTTATTTAATTGCTATAGGCCGAAGCAAATTAAAAAAAATGATTAAAAATCAACAAAAACATAACAAAGAAAGCACACACAGCATGTAAATTAGAACACTGTTATTATGTTCTCCATGTCTTTTTGACTACAGCGTCCACGACTATTTGCAATCTTTAAGATAAACGAGAAATAACCCTAATTAGATTTTACTTCAGATTTACATACATGAAAATAGCTTCAACTTATGAATGAATATTGGCCGTGCCTTTAAGCTTCAAATAGCAAAGTAAAGCATCATGCAGACATTCACACATGGATTGCCGCAAAATGTTAACTGACCGTGGAAACCGATCCCGGGAATTTCACATACCGAAAATGCTTATTCTTCAACAGCTAAAAAATAAATACACCAATATACATTCACAATTTACAGATAAACAAAACGTCTACACAATTAAGCATGCATAATATATCATCTCAACTACTGTAGATACTTTATAATAATACAACATACAAAGTGATATTATACGGCAAAGCTAAATGTATTAACATTGTATATCTACACAAAATATATTCGTTACGCACGATCAATGAGAAATTAAGGTATTCTAAAGTAACACCGTTTAAAAACAGCATCAAGGTCAAAAAAATATATTTGCGGACGGCATGCATTGTAATCTTTGCATTGCAATCCTGTATCAAGTTACAATAATTTAGTCTTCATTGTTATAAACTGGACCTACAAAGTACAATGAAGTCTAACCCAATAGTATAGGAATAAGAAGTCATTAGTATCTTCTACCCCATAATAGGTACATTGGGTGTTGAACTCGCGTCACCGATTTTAACGTTTTTGTTCACATACTCCCATAGACCGTCGCTGTTGGTCCCCTAAGGATGAGACGCGTGTAGCTAAGTTGTTACGTCTATCAATAACAACCTTTCGAACATTCCACCCCATTCCCATCTACCACTACTTTTTATGGAGTCACTGAAAACTGGCGATCAAAGGCACTGATTTTACTTCTTTATTGAGTGCATTCCTTTTTTTCAATAGTTGCTGCTTCGATCGTAAGCATAGCTTAGTTGTAGTAGACATGTGAGTAGTACCATACTTTATTGTACACACATCTATGACACCTAAATTGTCGGCGAAGCCAACTCCATACCTGTACAGAGCCGTGTCTGTCAGCCGGGGTGAGATGACCCGTCGTGAGGGGCGTGGCTTTCCCGCTGTGGGTCCAGTTAGTCGTGTTCGCTGTGCCCCCAGTCCCGGTGTCTTTCACTGCCCCCTGTTACAGACGTGACAGTAAGAATGGTGGTCTGAGCGTCGGTAATCTGGTCACAATGTGTACGGTTTCTGACAAAGATTACCAATGTAATTTTTTGTGACAACAAGTTCTGTGGTTTATCTAATTATTTAAGCTACGAACAAACCTTTTCATTTAAACGTGGATGTTATATTGTTTGGAAAATACCATTTAAACGACTGGCCAGACTTTGAAATTAGCCTATTTCACAATTGACAGCGAATACATGTTTATTTTAGATTTCATCATATTTTTCACATTGACACCAGAACACCGACTGTTAGAATGTGAAAGTATTATTTGAGAACACAATTAAGTAACACTGTGATTATAATACAAGGATTTAGGACAAACATAAAGTTCTAGCTCATTCTTCAATGGTATCTTCCCAGTAGGTACCTAGTTTTTTAAATATATGGATCTATTGGAATACTAGAATATTTTTTGACGTTTTTCAGCTTCTTATTGCAATTAGCATCACATTAATAAATTATTCGTATTATAAGACTTTCACTACTACAATATTGCCACCCATAGCCTCTATATTAACGAAAGTCGATATACACACGATAAAACACAACTGTGTATTCAAAGAAAACAACTGGAAATATTTGAAGTTCAAAATGCTACACACTCAAGCACAACATAAAACGGGAAGTAGAAATACCACATCGGTAGAAGCGTTATCGAAACCCACACAAGAACACAAATGAATCTGTTAGGGACTAGCAAAACTTAGAAGCTGCGCACAACTGCTAACACTCTAAAAGGCAGACTTGACAATCATGAACACCACAACTGAAATATCGAGCGATTGAAAATCCATCGTTGATAGGTTTAAATCGTGTTTATTTTTAATTAAATCTAAACCTGGTTGAAGGAATAACATAAGGAAAGTTTTTGTTTCTTAAATTCATTTATAATTATTACCTACCATTGAAGATTATGAGCAGCTTGTGTTAACACCAAGCGATTGCTCTTCACAGCGCAATAGCTAGAGGTTGTTGATTTACTTTAGTATTCGTTAGTTTTTTTTTTTTCATTTAAAAAGAGGTGTTACAGTAATGAACGTAAAACAACGTAAAACAAATGTCACAGTCATAATTACTCTTGTTCGACCAGAGCGGTTACAATTTGATTCATTCAGTCACAAAATGTAGGTAATCCCACGTCACTAGTGTAGCTACTGGAAGTGGAATGGATGAAATACAAACAGATGACGTCATAGATGTATGGGCGACGAACTTGTAAAACAAGAGTTTCCTCTGACTTATAAGAATAATAGAGATGGGCCGACTAGTCGACGATTAGTCGGGAAAGCCGACTATTCGGCATCATTTCTAGTCGGCGATTAGTCGGCGACCAGTCGGCAAAAAAATGCCGAATATTCGGCACTTTATTGCTTATAGGAAATAGAAATTAAACCATTTTTAAATCTATGAAATTTAGTATTCTTATGAAACAACTAACATAATATGAACTCGAATAAAAAATCACTTACATCCACATATCACGGTAGGTAGATAGAACTAGAAAATTGTTATACTTTAATATTATTAAAAAAAAAAAATTCTAGCAAAGGTAAATTATGGTGTAGAAAAGTTAGTCTCTGCTCGATCAGGAAGTTAGCGAAATCCTACGATCGGCATTGCCGACTAGTCGGCCGATTAATCGGCAAATAGGGATGACGACAGGGTGAAGAAATCGAAATTCTAATTAGTCCGTCAGTCAGATAATAAAAAAAAAATTAGACACGTATTTTTTGTTTTATCAAATTAACAAAGAATGACTAAGTTAAAACGCATTAAAGTTGGAGAGTGGGGGCTAACTACGTCACCGTTAGGTATAAATCGTACCTAGCCGTGACGTCACGCGACATTTCTACTCAATATATCTCCATATAAGTTTGATTATGTGAAAAAATAAAAAAATACGTGTCCAATACTTTTCAATAATCTTCCTGATAGACTAAGGAAAAAAAAGTTGTCGTCATCCCTAATTGAAAACCGATCAGTCGGCCGACTGGCCAGTCGGCAAAATCCGTAGTCGGCCCATCTCTAAAGAATTACTAAAATGTTAAATTAATAAATATCTTAGAACATTTCACACAAATTGACCTAGCCCCAAACTAAGCAAAGCTTGTACTATGGGTAGACAACGAACTAAAATGTTGAACCACGAAGCTCAGAAATTTTGAACTCAATATTCAATAAGTACAGTCAATTTTACTCGGTCAACCGCTTAAAAATATCGCCTGTACTTTGCATTGAGACGTCTACGCCCTCCGCCTTTGACGTCACGACTCGTGCAAGCGATTTTAACCCTTAAAGTTTGTATATTTTTTTAGTTTTCGGCTAAGCCGCTGAACTTAATAAGAAAATTTAATAAGATTATAGTTAGAATTATAGGCATGAACATTGTCTAAGTTTTACCACGGAAAACGCGCAGTTCGCGCGGGGTCGCTCAAAGAGAATATAGTTCGTTATAATTTACTGCCAATAAATATGTACAAAGAGCTCTTGCTGTACAAGTTCGTTTCTGGACCAAGGCCAAGGCAGGGGTATAAACAACATCAAACCTCTCCGGATATAAGAGCCGCCTCATCGTCCTCAACCAAACCAATCATATAATCAAACAAATCATCCTGCACCGACAAAAGACTAGAGTCAGAAACAATCACAAACAAATAAAATCCGATTTTTTAAAGTCATCAAGAAATGTGCATGGTAATTTTGTTTTAGAGTACAATAAAAAGTCACTCTTACAACGCACTGGAATATTTGACATTGTGAACAAAGGACCAATAATATTCGTTAGTTAATATCCCTCATAATAGAAAAAATGCCAGGTAAAAATAGGAATTATAACACAACTCTTAAATCAAACCAAACAATCAAAAAGTAATGTTTTTTTTTAATATTATTATTTTATTTAAGAAGTTATTCGACAAAAGTTATTTTAGTTATTCCTTTCCCTATTTTAATTAACGGTCCACAAAGAAGTTGAAATATTTTTACGACAGCAAAATACACAATAGGGTCGTCAGAAAAGAAACAGACCATTTTGGGATGCTTTGGCATTCAGATACAGGAATTTCGATAGATAACTTAAATGTTGACATAAGTAGATTTCGGAAAAGTTTAAAAATAGGCTGAAAGAAAGTTGAAAATTACCTTGAACGGTTGGTGGACTCGGTTTGGCGAGACAACGATCTCGTGACCGGTTTGGATTGATCCCACTGGGGTAGACTGAAATTTAAAGGTTAACACATAAATAGGTACAATACACAAAAGAAACATACTTCATAAAAAACATTTGTCATTTTTAAATACTACCGAAATACACTGCTTTACATGTACATTATAGAATACTTGTAACAAAATTACTGTACTAACGCTAAATTAAAAATGACAACGATACACAACTGAGTCTCGATTTTATGTACAGGAAAAAATCCCAAATTCAACATAAAACCAAGCCTAAGCCGCCTAGTTACTACCCTACCACTGAAATGCTAAAGTACTAAATCTAGTCGTAGGCTATAGAAACTAGTTGTATTATTCCTAAACCACTAACCTTGTCGGACTTAGTTCTAACGATATTCGATGGAGGCGCATTCCGCAACACTCTCATCACGTGGATGTTTGCGGGCTGACGCGACAAAAGCGGATAACATGCAGCATGCAACATACATCCCATAACGTTAGTCGGTCACAAAACTCAGGAATGCACGAAAAAACAAAGTTAAACACAAACTCTACACAAAAACACAGGCGAAAGATGATATTACTTTATTAACAAATATAATAAATACCTATGTAATTTTTAATTATATGGTGGGAAATTAAAGATTAATTTAACAATAATGCGTTAGTCTGCAGTCTTAGATCATGTTTTGTTAATAACAGGAAAATGTTAACTGCCGATTTTTAAAGTTACAAGGCAAGAGTTTTTCGGCAATAATAATAATAATAAAAGGTATAAATCAATGAAAGTGTGCAAATAACGTACTTAATGTGTCAGTAACAAGAATTTGAAAGCATTTATTTTTTAAATACATATTTGCACATTTACATTATATACATTAGAAAATCCGATAAAATAAAAACAAAAAAGCAACGCAAAGAGTACTGCTGGAAGGTAGTTATTATAAGGTTGAATTTTTAAAACCTGCCAGCAACAATCATTGCGTTTATGTGTACAGGATGCAATAAAAAAGGGGTTGCTTATGATACTTGCAATGTACAGGTAAAAAACGAAACAACTTCTGCAAAAATGGAGCTTTAAGTGTCGCTTTAGGACTTACAAAATCTACCGCGATAGACTTCATTTTTTGGATCTTTAGCGGTTTACAAGTGATAATTTAGAAAAAAGTTAATTAAGATACAATTGTGTGTGTTCATAAACCGTTTGAGCTCTAAAAAAATAATATTGTGCTATTGAAATAAACTAGGATAGTTAAAAGTCGGCTTTAAGAAATTTTGCACACAAAATTCAAAAACAATCTGATTTTTAAAATGGTTTATGTTTACTTTCTTGTGCGCATTTACATTTTTAAAGTCGAATATTAATCTTCTAATGGGTATTGGACATATGAATAGCATCTCCGTTTTGAAGATTTTCAAATCTCTTGAAATCGGTATTCGCTTTGAAGCTATCTCAATTTTGCGAGACCACAGAGAATGAGTAATGTCTATCAACTGCAAAGACCTTTCTAAATCTTTCGCAAGATTTTTAATAAATTCATAGCGAATTCTTTTAACTGGTTAGTCGGCCTGCTTCAGTTAAAACAAGCCACGACAGCTTAACTTTAGTTCAATCAAGGTGTTTAATAAGCACGCAAGAGGATCAGTCAATCTGCAATCGAAAACAACAAATTCGACGATTGATCAAACCAAATCTGTCTATGCACATAAACACCCTTGCAAAAATCAGGCACCAAAATTATTTCAATCTCATTCAACTTCAATACAAAAATCAATGTTCAAAATAATTTAATTGCAAAAAAAAATACGTCAACTATGAACCCACCGTGAAGCGGGAATAAGGAACGATTCTTGATTGTTTTTTTTGCAAAAGGGTCGTTATGCAAACGAATGAATAGAAATAGGAAAGCGCTTAAGGGAAAGAGTTTTGTCTGGATTTTAATAATTTCTACACGATATGATAATGTGTGATGACACTGTAGGCTCAATTTCAATATAATAATTATTAAAACATGACAGAAATAGTGCTTGTAATGAGAAATATCGTAATTTGCTAAAAGATATCATAGTTAGACATTGTTAGTCTTCGTCGTGTATCTAAAAAGCGTCTTCGGTACAGAAGCGCAGTCTTCTAGTCCTAAGAGGTCCTAACTAGGTAGTTTCGTGTTAAACCACATCACGCAATCTTGCATCGGGACGTGTCCACTACAAACTGCGCAACACCCTGTAGAGACATTCAACATAATTTGAACGAAGGGTGAAAAATCCGCAGTGGCCTAGTGGTTCGACCTACCGCCTCTCATACAGAGGGTCGGGGGTTCCATTCCGGCTCGCACCTCTAAGTTTACTTATGTGCGAAATTCGATTTGAATTTACCACTGAGCTTTTCGGTGAACGAAAACATCGTGAGGAAACCTGCAAGGATCCGCGAATTAATTCAACAAGTAAGTGTTAGTGAAGTCTCCAATCTGCACTGGGCCCACGTGGGGACTATCGCCAAATCCCTCTCGTGATGAGAGGTCTGTGCCCAGCAGTGGGACACAAATAGGCTGTAGTAGTAGTAGTGAGAGTGTAACGAAAAGCGAAAAAGCGCCGATTATATCAATCACAGAGAAGCAGAGTGCAATTAAGGCATATCGCGTATGGATTACCCGCTTGAGGCGCTTGTGTCGCGCGAGGTTCGGTGTTGCACATCATATTATACGCTGAATTGGCTACACTGAGGTCTCCAGCATTTCAAATGTCAGAGTGATATTGATACAATGGTTGTATGTAATGACATACTTTGACATTTACAAACCAAACCTCGCACGACGGTAGCGTCAACTGGAAAGCAGGAATACGGTGGCCCGATGTTGGGGGGCGGGACGACAGCGGGGACGGCGAGGGTTGCGGGGAGACTAAACACGGGCATAGCACGAAACATACTGGCCGTCGACAAGTCATTAGTCATTTCTGTTTGGCCCCAAGGTTGACTGGTAGAGAATGCCTTTAGGCATAGTCCGACAATTGTATACATTTTGTATGTGCAATGAAGTTTAAATTTAAAAAAAGTTAGCAATAAAAACTACGTATGACAGACTCGCGTGCCTATAGTATAGACATACATATATGACTCTTTGGTAGAATAAAGAAAGAGGGATTCATTAGTTAGTCGAACGAAAGGATGAAAGAGATGGGGAGAATTACATGTCATTTATGATCAGCGCCTACGCAACCGTTCCGTTATGCAGTTTCTCGGGCGTGCGCTTGTTTAAGCTGTGCTGAATGACGTCATCAATATTACGTGCTCACCCGCCGCCCGCCGTCTCTTACCCCCAGGGCACGCAGTTGACAAGCTATAGTGGCCCTCGTTTGACCGATTGCGCTGCGGTTGAACACGAAACTGGCCAGTTTGGCTACGGGACGGATTTATTTACCATGGTCTTCCCAGTCCAGTCGAACTCTCCGTCGTCCACGTAGCCGCGGCGGTCGAACAGGTCTCGGAACATGCGCCGCAGCTGGTCGTAGTCCGGCGTCTCAAAGAAGTCTAGACGACGGACGTAGCGGAGGTATGTGGCTAGTTCCTCGGGGTGGCCTTCGCATAGCACCTGAAATTTTGAGAGGCTCTTGTAAATGCCATGTCAAATAAAAGGAATAGTGGAATAAGGGATTCACCGCTAGAGGCGCTTGCTGTCCTACGGGGTGCAATGATGCCAATTTAGCATATTATGTGCAATATTACACGCGAAATTGGCAACACTGAAAGGTTAGTGACACGTGAGATTTGCTTTTTAATATGGACGTCTAATTCGGCATGACGATTTCCTTAGTCATCCAATTATATCTTTTAATGAAATTTCATTGCTAGTGCATTTAGCTATGTGATTATTTTTTGTCGTGTACGTATGTCATTTATTCTCCTCATTAGTTCACTATTCATGTGAATTTGGCCAACTAAAGGAAAGCAAATCCATGCCATGTCTCATTACGAGGGGCGTTCAAAATATTCTCGGTATTGATATCTTATAACCTCTTTTTGAATTTGTTTTGTTACTGGCTGGTAAGGTTCATTCTTTGACATTAAAAAAAAGTATAATTCAAACCCAGATGTTCTTTTGTTTTTCTGCAATTTCTGAACAAACACGAACACAATGAGTGAATTAACAATGTTAACGAAATTAGAACATCGTTCCGTAATAAAATTCTTGACGAAACAGGGTAAAAACCAAAAAACCATAAAAGAGGAAATGGATTGTGTTTACCGTGAGTCTGCTCCTTCTTTATCTACAATTCAAAAGTGGTCAAGCGAATTCAAACGTGGCAGGGAGAGTATTGAAGATGACCCTAGACCTGGCCGGCCTGTAGTAGCTACTTCACAAGAAAATATTGATCAGGTGGAAAACCTTATATTGGAAGATGGTCGAGTGAAGATAAAATCAATAGCTCAAGTAACCAATCTTTCTATTGGTACCGTACATGACATTATCCATGACCATCTTAATATGTCAAAGGTCAGTGCAAGATGGGTTCCGCGAATGCTGACTCGACTTCAAAAAGATGTGCGTGCAGCTTGCTGTTCCGATTTTATTGACCTGTGTGGTGAAAATCCTGATGAGGTGCTGCAAAAGATAGTTACTGGAGATGAAACCTGGGTTCATCATTATGACCCAGAGAGTAAACAGGAGTCCATGCAGTGGCACATTAAGGGTTCAGCTCATCCCAAGAAGTTCAAGGTCGTCCCTTCCGCTGGCAAGGTCATGGCAACAATATTTTGGGATTGTGAAGGAGTATTGTTGATCGATTATAAAGAAAAAGGTGTAAATATCACGGGACAGTACTACGCGAATATTCTACATCAATTAAGGGACGCAATAAAAGAAAAAAGGCGAGGAAAGTTGTCTAAAGGTATTCTGCTTCTGCATGACAACGCCCCTGTCCATACTGCTCATATTGCCAAGGCAGCTATTGCTGAATGTGGGTTCGGAACTATAACTCATCCACCGTATAGTCCGGACTTAGCCCCCAGCGACTTCTTTTTGTTCCCCAATCTCAAAAAGGATCTGCGTGGAAATCGATTTTTTGACGATGAGGCGTTGAAGGCGGCAGTAGAGGAGCACTTTTATACCAAGGATAAAAAATATTTTTATGAGGGATTAAAAAAAAAAAATGATCGATCTTTTAAGTGTATTAACATAGGGGGGGAGTATATTGAAAAATAAAAAATATCAAACTGTTCATACTTGTTTGTTTTCATTCCAATACCGAGAATATTTTGAACGCCCCTCGTAGGTATAACGTTTTCAAAATACGGACAAAAATACTAACACATTTATTCGTTACCTTAAACTATAAATCGTTAAATAAACTTGGCCTTGGTGTTTTGGATAGTAATATAAATGGTATGACGAAGTTTTCAAATGATAACTGGTTATCATGCCTAAACAGATAAGCAATCGATGTCATGCTGATGGTAATAAAAGTAATAGAAAAAAGATCGGGTTTGTTATATTGTTTCTTCGCAGCGGCTGTCAAGCCATCAGTAGTAGCCACGGTAGCTTTGTGGTTAGAGTTTCGCCTCTTACGAGTGTCGGGGGGTTCTAATAACCGGTTAATACCACTTCGGGAAAGGAAAACATTGTTCGTGAGAATACCTGCACGCATCTTCTCTAAGCAATGTCTTTAAAGCCATCTTCGATGAAATTTTAAAAAGTGTGTGTGTGTTGTCCCCAATTCGCATTATGCGTGTGTGGTGTGGGGACTATAGAACAGACCCTCCCGTAATCAGAGGAGCTCTGTGCCCAGCAGTGGGATATAAACAAGCCAATGTGGTTGATGATATCAAGTTGCAAACGCTGATAGAGCCAGATCTCTGTTACTATATATTTCTTGAAAAATAAATGATACTTGAATATCTTACCTCGATTGGAGTCGCTCGCTTGGTATCGCCGATTTTTTGGTATCTTTCTTTGAGTGTATCAGCTTTTAAACCCTGCCAGGGTAAGGAACCACGTAAAAAATACATAAACATATGCCCGAGAGCCTCTAGGTCGTCGCGTCTAGATTGTTCTGGAAAATACAAAGAAAATAGTTAAGGAAAATATAGAAAGTGTTTTTTTTTCTGAACTTTTTCTTCTTTATAGACCTACCAATCAACACCCGAAATAACTAATAAAGTGATTCCCTAACAATGTTCATGTCCCCTTTTCTAGACACCTTATCTTATTATACTTAGGTACATTACTACTATATTGTTATTTAGGTCAGCAATATAATTTCTATTGATTTTTTCAATTTATATTTTTCATATTTACGTGAAAGTGTCAGCGCAAGTTCACAACACAACACACATAGAATTTGTGTCTAACTCTCGAATGTTTGTGATTGGCAGTAGTGTAAAACAAACAAACATGCAAAAAAGTATTTCCCTCTGTACATGTGGTAGACAGAGCATCGATAAATAAAACATTAACAGAACATGGAAATAGGAAACATGAATTTGTTTTTTTTTTAATAATCAATTTATGTAGCATGAAAACAATGAATATAGTCATCGGTTTGGTGATGCACGCGATTTCAGACAAATACAGTTCCTGCTCATTAAACAAAACCACAGCTACGTGGTTCGTGTCTATTCAATAGTAATCTATATTCCTTAGAGCTAAGAAATGATAATTATAAATATATAAAAAAAAACAAAATACCTTTTCCTAAATGTGTATTTATTGACATGTATCTTGCGGTCCCAGTGAGTGATTTATGCTCCCGATATGGGATATGTTTGTTTGTCTCTAAGTCTATATATTCTTTGGCCAAACCAAAATCTGTAACAAGACGTCGTAGTTAAGACTAATTATGGAGTATACATATGCAAATAGGTTGAAGTAATATGTTTCAACCGCAGGCCTCGCTGACAGAAGTATTAAGTTACTGCTGCCTTTAGATCTCGTTACCTAATGGTTGCGACTGTAATGCGTAAGATAAATAAAACTATATCTTGTCATTGTGGTCGAGACAGCCAAAAGGTATCGAAGCGGAAGATTGGGATATCAAATCATCTGTGAATGGATCATGTTTTACAAGTCAGACTCACCAATGATGTGGATGATTTTTTCCCGTTTAGTTGCAGTTCTACCTATTAAAAAATTCTCCGGTTTCACATCTCGGTATATTAGGTGTCTAGTATGGACATACTCGATACGATGTAACTGAAACACACCAGATGTATAAGTGACTAACGCGTTCGAATAAGTGTTCATTGAAGATCTCATAATTTGCATAATAGCAAGTCGCAGACGCACTTAATGAACCGTCTGCAGTAATATAGCAAATCCAGTGAAAGCGTTTGCGCATTTGAGAGAGGCTTGCACGGAAAATTATGCAAACGGATTTTTTGAAGTGGGTTACTTACCAGCTGCATAGCGATCATTAACACAGTCTTTAGAGAGAACCGGCGGCCGCAAAGGTCGAAGAGGTCTTCCAAGGAGGGCCCGAGGAGTTCCATCACCAGCGCGTTGTATTTACCGCACGGCCCGAAGTAATACACCTCAGGAATGCCTTCCGCTGTCGACGGCGCTACAGGATTCGATGGGAAAAGGGGTGGGAGAGAGGGAGAAACAAAGAAGATTCAGTACTCACTTCGTACGCACGAGCATTGCTCTCGCTTGCATCGGACTCTTATTAACTTTTAATGGTGGTTGACACAACACCGCTGATAAATTTAGAGGTCTGCGAGAGCATTGCTTGCAAAGAAACAAAACAAAGAAGGACCAATTAACATGCCTAAGAGTACTATTTGCGAGTCTTTGGCATGTCAGTGGCTAATAAAGGATACGAGGATACTGACGGACCGTTACAAAGCCATGAACACGACCCGACAACCCTCGCGACCAATTGCCAGGAGTTTACAGTGTTGTGTCAACCGGAGTTTCTATCTACGGGGCACAGTTCGCTCGCACTTACTAGCTGCATAGCGATCATGAGAACCGTCTTCAGCCTGAACCTTCGGCCGCAATGTACGAATAGGTCCTCCAGCGAAGGCCCTAACAACTCCATGACCATGGCGTTGTAGCGGCCGCCACATGTTCCGAGGTAATACACTTTTGGAACGCCCTCTGATCAAATATTATCATCAATTTAAAGAATTCCTCTACTACTACGTTCTAGATATTTAAAAACAATGAAAGATTGATGAGTGTCGTCAATCGTCATGAAGGTCAGCCTTTGTCAATATTTGAGACTGTAGAATCGTTCTTATAATTATGGCACTATTTAGTCCCTGAGGCTGTACACGTAAATTCACTTTTAATTGAGGTGACATATATTTATGGAGGGTTGACGTACCAAGACACATTCCACACTCCATAATTTAAATGTTCGAACAAATTCTACATGCATGACAGTTTATATCGAATACTAATTGTGCAGTAACTTACCATGAGTGCCCAGTAACTTGTAAAATCGGTACTCTAGATGAAGTTGTGGAGCCTTGGATTTCATAGGCTCCATCTTTATCGCTACATGTTCATTGTTGTAGAGATTTTTTCCTGTAACAAGATATTGTAATTGCTTTACTTATTTGTTGGCTAGCGAATCTGAATGGTGGCGGGGAATGTAAGCCAAGACAGGTCGTTTACCAACCCTATGTTCTAATAAACAAAACCAACAAGAGAAAGTCATCTAGTGATCATGATCATCATTTATCAGTTATGAGAGAATGCATGATCAGAGAGAATAACTTCGTAATAGGTATAAATAGAATAAGTAATCAGAAGTAGTCAGAATTATCGAAAAATAGCCCGTAAATGCGTGAAAAATGGATGCGTGGTAGCGTGGAATTGATAGATTAATAAGGGATTGTGTAGACACAAGAGAAAGGTTACGCTACGCAACAACATGAGAAAGGACAAGTTGAAATGTTAAGTGCAAAGTTTGTAAAAATAAAGGTTCAAGAACACAACAAGGTTGCGCTTAATTCAGGTCGGCATTTGCTAGTACTGTAAATGTTACACGCCACTTTGAAGGCATTTTTCCTTACATTTTCCTGGAAACAATATTAGGATAAAATATGTACTTGTGAAATTAATTTCGACTGCCTAAGCTACGGCCTATAAGCTTTTATGTAGATTTCACTATAATTACAACTTTATGAATTACCACTGGGAATTTGAGACAAATGATAAACATCGTAATTTATGGATATTACTACTACTACTACTACTACAGCCTATCTGCGTCCCACTGCTGGGCACAGGCCATCACGAGAGGGTTTGGGCTATAGTCCCCACGCGGGCCCAGTGCGGATTGGGGACTTCACACACATCTTTGAATTACTTCGCAGATGCGTGTAGGTTTCCTCACGATGTTTTGCTTCACCGAAAAGCTCAGTGGTAAATTCAAATTGAATTTCGCACATAAGTAAAGTTAGAGTTGCGAGCCGGAATCGAACCCCCGACCCTCGGCATGAGAGGCGGTAGGTCAAACCACTAGGCCACCACGGCTTATAATTTATGGATATAAATCTATGGTATTTAATAAATTCCTCAGTAGGAAGTCGTATGAAATTTCGATTGTATTATCAGGCTTGTCGTTCATTAAAGACCATCTGACGTAAATGCCGTTCAGTTTATAGACGTAGGTGTGTATATCGGTTGTCTGTAGTTTAATTAAATACAAACAAACTAATGTAGGGATTACAAATGTTTTGTTCGATTCATTCATTGCGCGTATTTTTCTGGGAAAGAGTTTTAATAAGCACCCGTAAGGCCATTTATTATTCAATTGATTATTTTGTCGCTGTGGATGATAGAGAAGAGAAACGGTAATTTTCTTTGACAGTGTGCATAATTACCACCACCATAACATAACAGCCTATTTACGTCAAACTGCTGGGCACAGGCCTCCTCTCATCGCGAGAGGGTTTGACTGGGCTATAGACCCCGCACAGGTCTAGTGCAGATTGGAGAGTGCACACCACAGAACATAGATCGAGATAGAATGCTAAAGTTTACCTACCGCGCGTGGAAAAAAGAAGAAATTATGACCACTTTGCTCGCTTCTAACCTCAGTTCGCTTCCGACCGCCTTCCGCGAGCAACGTCACATCAAAAAAAGAAAATGACTAAGTGTGCCGTAATTAACTGTTCAAACTACACCAGCGTTGGTGGAGTTGGTCATCAGGGTGTTATCTATCATCGGTAAGTACTTTCTGTCTTGAAATATCTGTTATTTTTGTGAAAACGATTTATTTTGTAGCTCTTTATTAGTTTTACCAAATTAGTAGCGAATGCCTTGTGTCCAATGCTCGTTTTCCATTGCGGCTTTAATCTGTTGCGCCAAACTTGCGCATATTGAAAACCAGCAATGTAAAAGTAGTCAAGCCAAACTCTCGAGGCGTCGACCAACCGCGTTCCAGGCCGATTTCTCATTATTCTGTCAATAGTGATGTGCACCTGCTAATTTCAATGCCGATTTCATAATCGATTAAAATCAGACAGAAAAATGATAATAAAAATGCATATTATAATGTAGCTATAAAACGTGGTAATAAGTGAACAGCTAGTATTATCAGAAATACTTGAATATACCTACTACTATGAATGGAGTTACACGATCAGTATTTCATTTATCTATTGTATCTAATTTTCACAGCTGATCTTCCTACAACAGACACCGCAACTATAGGTACTTTTGCTGATGATACAGCTGTAATAGCAACCCATGAAAATGCCAAAACCGCATCTGAAATACTCCAAACACACATCGAAGACATCGCGAACTGGTTGAAAAAATGGCGCATTAAAGCCAATGAGTCCAAATCTGTACATGTGACTTTTACAACAAGACGAGATACTTGCCCACCCGTGCATCTTAACGATGTAGAAATACCACAAGCAAATGAAGCGAAGTATCTTGGTATGTACATGGATCGGAAATTAACCTGGAAAAAGCACATTACAACAAAACGTAAACAACTTGGCCTCAAATTGAGCAGCTTATACTGGCTTATGGGAACCAGATCACAATTATCCCTAGAAAATAAAATTCTTCTGTACAAGGCCATATTAAAACCAATATGGAGTTATGGTGTCCAACTATGGGGAACAGCGGCCTACTCTAATATAGACATTATACAACGGTTCCAGTCAAAAATACTAAGAGTTATAACAAATGCACCATGGTATGTTACAAATGATACCCTGCATAAGGATTTAAACATTCCCACAGTGCGTGAGGAAATATACGAGACAACAAAAAGGCATAAGGAGCGAATAACAGCACATCCCAACGAGCTTGCAAGCAGTCTAATGAATCCAATATGGACAACCCGCAGACTTAAGAGAAGAATACCTCAAGACCAGATCTAATACTGGAAATATCAAAAACGGCTCTTGTCACTGGACTCTAGCCGATTATACCAATGATATCATAAACGAATTACTAAATGTCCATCATGTGACAGATTGTAATTAAAAGGGGCTTAAAAAAAAAAAAAAAAAATTATCTATTGTTATTACAAGCTTTTATTTAGTTTCACATGTCCCGATGTTTGTTTGATTTAGTTTCACATGTCCCGATGTTTGGCTGATATTGACGTAGCTAATGAATTTGAACGTTTCTTCACTAATATACCATTAGAAACTACTAGATCTTTAAAGTCATCTCCTGATGATGCTGCAGTTATATTAAGAACAAATCTAGAAGAATGCACTGTACCTTTTAAGTTTACATATATCACCCCAAACATAGTGATTAAAACATTTCGATCACTCAATCTAAAAAAACTGAGGATCTTTGGGGCCTTTCAGTCAAAGTGCTGCAATCTATCATAGAACCTATTGCAATTCCGCTTGCTACATTATTTAATAGTTGCGTTGACGCTGGAGTATTTCCCGATGTGATGAAACATAGTAAAATCATTCCTTTGTTTAAATCAGGGAAAAAAACAGACCCCACAAATTATAGACCTATTTCAATACTGCCGGCTCTTAGCAAAGTTTTTGAGAAACTTATTCTGAACCAACTAATGTCACATTTTAATCTGAATAAGCTATTTCACAGCAGCCAATTTGGCTTCACCAAAGGTCGCTGTACTGCAGACGCTGGCACTACTTTAGTAAAATACATTTTTGATGCCTGGGAGCAGTCCCAAGACGCCATTGGTGTCTTCTGTGACTTATCTAAGGCATTTGATTGCGTCAGTCATATTATTTTGTTGAATAAGTTACGCTTTTACGGGATAAGAGATGCTCTTGACCTTATCTCGTCATATCTTTCCAATAGAACACAGCGAGTGGATATTAACAGAACACAGTCGTCCGGATCACCTGCTGCTATAGGTGTGCCGCAAGGTTCAATTTTAGGCCCGTTTTTATGTCTGGTCTATATAAATGATTTGCCCTGTATTGTGCAAGAGAGGCATAAAATAGTTCTATTCGCAGATGACACCTCACTCATTTTTAAAGTAGATAGGAAGAAAAATAACATGGATGAGGTTAACAATGTACTTTCTACAGTTGTTAACTGGTTTACAGCTAACAATCTACTTTTGAATTCTAAGAAAACTAAATGCATGAGGTTTTCACTCTCTATTGCACCACATGTAGACGATATCCAGGTTAAATAAAAAAATGAAACGTTAGAATTTGAGGGGAAAACAATCTTCCTAGGCTTTACTCTAGACTCAAAACTGCGTTGGAACGAACATATCTCTTCCTTAGCAGGTAGACTTAGTTCTGCAGCATATGCAGTAAGGCGTATTAGGCAGCTCACTGACGTCGAGACGGCCAGGTTAGTCTATTATAGTTATTTCCATAGTGTCATGTCTTACGGAATTATACTTTGGGGGAGAGCAGCTGACATTCAAACCATCTTTGTGCTGCAAAAGCGGGCTGTACGTGCAATATATCAACTTGGGTCTCGGGTCTCCCTTAGAGAAAAATTCAAGGAGATAAACATTCTTACCGTTGCGTCACTATACATATTTGAAAATATGATGTATGCTCGTTAGAACTTGCACGACTTTAAGCATAACAGTAATGTTCACAATTTTAACACTAGGAATAAGGATAAACTTTTTGTTACTGGTTACCGTCTTCGTAAAGTGAGCTCTTCGTTTGTTGGGAACTGTATACGATTTTATAACAAATTGCCTTCTGATGTTGCTAATCTGCCATTTAAAAAGTTCAAGTCGTTCATTAAGTGCCGCCTTTTAAAGAAGGCATATTATTCGGTGAATGACTTTTTAGATGATAAGAATCCTTTTAAGCCAACTGTTTAGGTTATTATTATTGACTAGTAACATGATATGTGTCTCGCTGGGCAAATATTAACTCTTTTTTTTTTCTCTTTCACTACCAAATTTGTCCAGCAGCTGGAGCATGTCATGCTCGCTTTAAGGTCCTTGCTTACAGCGGCGTCGTTGATCGGGTCGCCACCTTCCCTAAGAAATGGTTGAGGGAGGCGATGGCTGAGATACGCGTCACGCTCGTGAACGGGTGCTGTCTGTGGGGTCCGGTCTGTTCATGCTTGCAAGGACGTTTAAAAATAATCATTAGCTTTAAATATATTACTAAGTCAAACATTTTAAGCGAGAGACCTCATCATGTTCTTATTGACATGTATTAATGAACTCTTTTATACATGATGTATTTCATTATTTATTGACATTTTGAGACTGTCGAAATCTATGGAATTTATATTTATTTGACAATGGAGGCCATCTACATAATATTTTTTTTCTGGACCCTTGGAGACTATACATCTCTAAGATCTTAGATTTAAGTTTAAGTTAGGGACTATACAATACATCCCTTCAATGTAATTGTAGTACGTACCTATATGTATATTTTATACATGTAATGTAAATGTTATAACTATGTGTAAATTTTGAAAAAAGGCCTTCTGCTTGAGTTTGTTGCAGCGCTTCTTCTCAAGCAATGGGTCTAGGAAGCGCTAGTAAATTCTTTTCTGACGTGTAAAAGTGCCCCTATGTGGCCAATTTGCTGAATAAATGATTGAATTTTGAATTTGAATTGATTAGTTTGTTTGTCTGTCTGTAATCAAATTTTGCAAGTTGAATTTGATCCACTTCCCCGTTACCGATTCAGCTGAAATATTGCATGAATGTGTAAATCGGATGCCAATGCTAAATTATTATGACACAGAGATGAACTTATTATGGAACCAGAAGGTGGCCATAGGAACTCGGTAGTTAAACGACATAACTCCATCGCATTATTCTGTGGAAACTAATTATCATTTTTCTGTCGTGTTTTATCGATTAAAAATGCTAAAGATCTTAAATCGTTTAGCCGCTTGACAATCGATGCTGTTAAATCGGAGTCGCGCATTTTTTGTTGCCCATCACTAAATTACTCTCGTGACGTCATCGTAGCGACGCAAAATGTAACACGCTTGGTTCCCATACAAATGGACGAACAACCGTACTCTATAGTATCTGTTACCTCTGTGGTGAACACATCCTTGAATTACTTTGCAGATGCGTGCAGGTTTCCACACGATGTTTTTCTTCACCGAAAACTACAGTGGTAAAGTCAAATTGAATTTCGTACATAAGAAAACACAGAGGTGCATGCGAGGCGGAAATCGAACCACAATTGTTCATAATTAAATGTCATAATTTTTTAATGCCAAAGCGCAATGGGTCCAACAACGTCCTACGAGAAACATTTCCTTATAATCCAGACTACAGCCAGCCAGTGCCATTTATGTTCAAATTACAAAACTTAATTAAAGGAGTCAATAATAATATTGATACTATACTCCATTATTGGACAAGTCCACGACTACCGTTTGGGAGTAAAACACATCAATCATACCTAGTATGCCTCCACAAAACATAATTGATGAGAAAACGAAACGCTTTCTTCAACAGAACATTTTTTGTTAGTCAATTAATGCTTCAAGGACAACTTTTTTTTCCTTAGTCTATCAGGAAGATTATTGAAAAGTATTGGACACGTATTTTTTTTCTTTTTTCACGTATTCAAACTTATACGGAGATGTATTGAGTTGAAATGTCGCGTGACGTCACGGTTAGGTACGCTTTATACCTAACGGTGACGTAGTTAGCCCCCACTCTCCAAATTTATTGAGTTTAATTTTAATTGCGTTTTTTATTTGCGTTTAGTTTAATTTTAATTTATTAACTTAGTCATTCTTTGTTAATTTATTAAAACAAAAAATACGTGCCTAATATTTTTTTATTACCTGACTAACGGACTAATTAGAATTTCGATTTTTTCACCCTGTCTTCAACGCTCTGCATAACAGGCAATAGGGATGACGACTCGTCATCCCTATTGCCTGTTATGCAGAGCGTTGAGTCTATTGTAGCTAGGTCATGATTTAATTAATAGGGTATTTATTAGCAATTAGCACTAACAAGATTATATTAGGTGCATGGAAAACATAATAATCATATGATTGGATTTGCAATAGAGTAATTAAGGCGGGCAAGGCGTGAAGTGTACAAGCGATATTAATCTAATATAAAATTGGCAAATCACCAGATTATCATCATTATTCCAACCGAATGACATTCACTGCTGGACATAAGCCTCAAGGCCCCCAAGACGCCACACAAGGCGTCACCAGATCACCACAACTAATTTACTGGGGTTTTTGAGATAGTGACTTTTCTAATAGGTACTCTAGCTATTCTAGCTAAATGTAATTATCCCACCTTAAGAATTGTATAGGTAAACATCGTAGGTAAGTAGTGGAATCACCTTGCGCACGTGTGTTCGATATAATGTTATTTTCAGTGACGCGTACTTGAATCCAATTCTCATCCAGTCCGCACGCAGCCATATAAATCTCCGTGGCAAATCACGTGCAAAAAGCAACCGAACGACCCCAGCAACAAGGGACGCCGCGGCGGATTCTCAATGATTTCTGAACAATAAAAATGTCAGAACCATCGTCATTTCTGTTAATGACACTAATTTGCGGTTAATAGACTTCCAGAGATTAAATTTAGATGCTCCGTCGGTTTTTTCTATTAGCCAACATTGAGGAGAAGTTTCTATGTCTATTGCTAAATAATATTTAGTAAACAGTTTCTGATTGTACGTAATAAATGTTAGTCTGTAGATAACTCCAAGATGTCGGTAGTCAGATTTGAGAACCATATGCATAGATAGTATAATCTCCACTCACTTTTATAATAGACAAGACACAATCAAACAATAGTCCTTAACCTGAACTTTTTAAGCCTGGGTTGTACCAAGAAACTGTAAAACCCATTTTCTCTTGATAAATCTCGGCGGTCATAATTAACGATGATAAGTCCGTCAACTTTCTTGATACAAGTTACAACCCAGGCTAACGTGTATTAAGCAAGTTTTTTAGGGCACGTATTTTCGGTAAGAGATCGTCAATAAAATGAGGGCTAGCGGTAACGTATATTAATTCCTAATAAACGAGGTTCTAGCGAAGACCGCAAAACAACGTGAACTAAGGTCAAAGTCAAAACGTTTACGACTTCCCGTGGATATTGGGAAGTTGCCTTTGATTACTCAACCGCAAATGTCTATTGATTTTCATGGGTACCCAACATTACACATTTCCTTTCTTATACTTTTAGAAGTTTTGGCTTCTTTTTCCGAATGAAACGGCGATGTTATTATACCAATGAATGACTGAACCACTGTGGTCTGTGGTGTATAATGATCAAAATTCAAAAAGATTTCAGACAAGGAGTTTTCCAGACGTCGTAAGTGAAAATTGTTGAAGTTTGTTTACAACCTTTTTTTTATACCGACGTTTGAGACGAGCATTTAGTAGGTTAAAATATAAACTGGATGCAATTAAATATCCTTAAGCGACGGAGTTAGTAAATTGACGTGCATAGACCAAAAATAAGCCAAGTAGGTCAGAATCAAGCAAATCAAACACCGTTTACACAAAACTGCAATCATAATAATGAATGATCCATCGACTAATACGTTTACAATTCAGTTAGCAACTTCAGAAACCCCGCCGGAACCGTAATGGGCATTTTAAAAGTATGCCAGAACGCGGAATAGTCTGACCGCTAAGTGCCAGTACGTTCTTCGCAGCCAGTGCGGTGTTTGAGGTAAATCAGCAATCAAGCTTTATTCTAGAATCGATTCTGTTTAATAACCGAAACAAATTGCCGTTCAGGGACCTCGCAACGTGTAAAAAAATTAATATATGCGTCGAATGATGGAATAGACTTCCTAGGTGATAAGCCATTTCCACGTTAGGCAGGGACGTATGCAACATGCAAGCAAAAGCGTGTATTACTCACACTCACGGATTGCAGTTGTTATTTTATGCATTTAAAACATGCTTGAAACCCAGGGAACATCCTTTATGGTTGGTTGATCTAAATGTAGAAATTAAAAATTGCGTCATTCTGTTTTACGAGGCGATGTTCTTTGGGTTGGGTTTCGAATTTCAATCTAATCGAGCGTGTCGAGAGTTATGTAGCCATTTTAGTGGGAACGAAATCTGTATCTGAATTGAGTCCAATATTTTTGATGACTTAATTAAATAAACTTCTTCGCGTTCTGATTTCTAATCCTGTTGTGAGACAGCGTTGTTTATAGAAGAGTTATTTTTTGTGAGCAGGGTTCTATGGTTTATTTTGCCTTGGTATCTTTACGAGGCTTAAACTAAACTCTCTTGTGAATTTAAAACAAATGGTCTGGTTGGGAAATTGGACGTTTCGAGTGAAAATAAACAATTACGAACACGTCACGTTTCAATTAGAAAGCATGCATCGTGTGAAAAAGGCTTAAGAATTAGTGCAATAAGTGTTCAGAAACAAGCCAGCCAAATAAAATTTGCTGACCGCTCGCGGTGAAATGAGGTCTAATAAAAAATCAAATAGGTATTCGAATCGAGAATTGGAACAGGTCGCCTGTTCGCACTTATTCATTTTTAAGTATTTCAATGATCTGAGCAAATTCTTTGTGATTCGTGTCAAGAGTCAAATATAAACGTGTCAATCAATCAATGCTGCACCAAAATATACTTTAAAATGGGCCATGCTCGCCATAACATTCATTAAAAACACGTAGACTTATCGCGATAGTTGAACATTGTATTAAGACTCGTTTTAACCGAAACTCCAGTCGTTTCGAGCTGTTAACAGGGGTTAATTAGTCCTTTCAATATCCGCCATTAACTTGCAATGGCAAGCCGCAGAGAAATGGTGATGAAATAAGAAATGCAGCATTATTGATCACTATCTGCATACTCAAGCGAGTTATGCACCGATAGTCGGAGTGTGTTGCATGATGCAGAGTCGACAATATGCCTCAAGATTCGATGATAACAATAATTACAAACGGTATAAAGTAACAGAAATCATGGGATTATGTAGACTTAAATATCCAAGTAACGTCAGTTTGCCAAACCGAGGAATACTTCTTTGTTAATACAGGCTTATGCCTAGTGTGGGGGCTAAAGGACATTTCCAACGTTGTACAGTAACCAATAAGAGATATTTATGGACTCGTTATCAATAGTAAGCATTTATGTATGTATATATGTAAATAAGGTAATCTGTCTGTAATCCATATCCATATTAATATTATAAATGCGAAAGTAACTCTGACTGTCTGTCTGTTACCTCTTCACGCTTCAGCCGCTGGACCGATTGAGATGAAATTTGGCATGGAGATAGTTGGGGTCCCGGGAAAGGACATAGGCTACTTTTCACCCCGGAAAACCGCAAAGTTCCCGCGGGAACGCGATAACCGAATTCCACGCGGGCGAAGCCGCGGGCAGAAGCCAGTACTGCATAAATATACATGGCAAATATATATATATTTTTTTTTCATTATCCTGATCTGCCTATTTAATTGATTGGTTTCTTAACCTTTGCGCTCCGAAACAGAATGAGTCACCGACACGCTTCACGTGCTGGTACTTGGAATAGTGCATATCAAGTTATCAACCTTGCCCCAAGTGTCTTGGGGTCCGTTTTACTTTGTATACAACGACTATGAAGATCTACAGTGATAGCAGTGAGTTCACGAGGGCTTTAGGTGTCCTTGGTGTTAAATCAAAGAGTAGAAAATAGAACTAAATAAAGCCGTGGTGGCCTAGTGGTTCGACCTACCGCCTCTCATGCAGAGGGTCGGGGGTTCGAATCCGGCTCGCACCTCTAAGTTTACTTATGTGCGAAATCCAATTTAAATTTACCACTGAGCTTTTCGGTGAAGGAAAACATCGTGCGGAAACCCGCATGCATCTGCGAAGTAATTCAAAGATGTGTGAGAATTCCCCAATCTTCACTGGGCCCGCGTGAGGACTATAGCCCAAACCCTCTCGTGATGAGAGGAGGCCTGTGGCCAGCACGCAAATAGGCTGTAGTAGTAGAAAATACAAAAAGCAAGGGTGCAAAATAATTAGGAACTGAATGACAACATATAATACTGAAGTATTTAAATGTACTTTTGCTCAAAACAGTGTGGGTCATTATCGCATGCTTTAAAACTATTTCTATAGTTTTACTCCATCACAAGAAGTATCTAGACTCTCATGACTGTATTTAGGTAGGTAGCCTTAATTAGTGTCATTACTATGCCATTAAATAATGTCCACCCACTTAAAACACCAACCAGATCATGGACATTATAACTGGAGGCGACTGGTCTATCCGCAGTGTGCTATATGTACATTGTACATTGTTGTACATACGCGGATACTGTGCATGCAAGTTATGCAAATATACAAGCAAGTATGTAGGTTAGTATAGTGTTAATAATAGATATATCTATCTATACTATAATAAAAGAGCAGAACCCGGCGTGTCTGTACACAAAAAGAAAAGTTCAAAAAAAGGAACGGGGGGTCTAAAGATGTATGGTAGACCACAAAACAGCGATTATTATAAATCTTTTCTGTCAAGGGTAGATAGAGCATCAGTAGGAGCATCATATAAACTATGTTTGATTAAAATCGGATGTCGGAAAGAAAAGTTATCGGCAATTTTATATTCCACGCGTACGAAGTCGCGGGCAGAAGCTAGTCTCTCTCTAATAAATCATACTAATATTATAAACGCGAAAGTTTGTAAGTATGGACGGATGTTTGTTACTCTTTCACGTAAAATAAAAACTACTGAATGGATTTTAATGAAACTTTACAATAATATATCAGAATAACACGTAGGCTACAATTTATAAAGATGTTATATAAGCTACTCGAAATACTAATCCTGCGGAGACGAAGTTGCGGGCACCAGCTAGTAAAGAATAATTCTGCTAAAAATAGAACTGTTTCAACTGAAGTGTAGGAGTATTGCAGATAACGAATGCTACTTAAATCAAGTTATGACTTAGGTATGTTTGTAATTGTATATAATGTATATTTATTTACTGGCAGAGCCAACATGGTAAAGGAAGAATTCACGCATACACAGGCAAGTTTATTCCACCATTGAGAGCATAAGATGAGGGGAGATAGAAGTTAATGTTTGATTGGGAAAAACCAATGACGGAATGCTACTTAGGGTGATGGTGATATAGGTAGGTATAGCATCCTCAAACTAGACTGATGGCTAGTTAGTACCTTCCACAAACTTTTAAGCCCCCCTCGCCACGTTATTATTGACATCATTCTTTCAATGCACAACTTCATTGATACGGCGTCTTCGGGATATCTAGTCTATGTGACACATGGTGGTTAGGTTACGTCAACCTTGGGGAGCTCGTCCGTCGTTGCAAAAGGTCGTTCGATGGATTCGGTTCGTCACTCACCGAGTCTAAGTTCGCCGAAGTTGCCGCAGCCGATCTTCTTGCCGACCCGAAAGTTGGGCCCGACCATGAGCACTCCCGACGACGACGTGACGGAGTGCCGCGACGGATGCATCGCGCTGCTGCCGACGCCGCGCCCGCCCGCCGCGCCGGTCGCGCTGCAAGCGGAATAAGCTTTACAAGGAGGAAGAAGAAATATTTATTCGCAACACACAGAAAAAAAAACATTGGTTAGGAAAAAAAAAGACGAATGTTCGTGTGATTTGCTACGAAATGGACCCAGCTCAGCATGTGAGCAGCTGGCATTAGAGCCAGCGCTGGTCTTCCAAGGGATCACAAATTACGTCACACTGGCTCACAAAACGAAGACACGCCAAATAGCAGTGCTCGCACTGTTGTGTTCCGGTAGGGGGTTAAGGCAGCTGGTGAAATTTCTGGCACAGAGGCACTCCATCTTGGGCCTTAAGGTAGGCAACGCATTCGAGATCTTATGGTTTCTTAATGGGGGATCATAGGATTTCGGTGTCCATGGGCCGCAGTGACCACTGACCACCAGGTGGGCTGTGCACTAGTTTGCCTATACCATCGACATAAAAAAACACAAATTTGCCTGAGATAGGGGAAATAATACAGGTATAAGCGAATTTCGGTACAGTTGCAGGTAGGTATAGGTGCTTTAAACAAAACATACTAAAGGTACTGGTGGATGGGGTTGCCGGAAACATGTGGAGGGGGGGGGGGGGGGGGGCGGTTGTTTTTCGTCAAACTCTCGTAAACTCGTAAACGGTGACCCACAGCAAAAAATTATCCAAGACATAGTCTACATGAAATTTTCTACAAATAAGCTCATGTATACTTTGTTAAATATAGGTACATTAGAGACCCAAAGACCGACATTCAACAAAAATAAATCATGGAATTCGTGGACCCCATTATTGGGAAGAAAGTTAAGAAAAAAAAACATGACATATTGTGCCACTTTCTTCTTATCATTATCACAATTATCATTATAGTGGCCTTTTGGCCATTTGGTTAAATATATAAAACAAGAAACTGACTGATCAATCAACGCAGAGCCGAAACTACTGGCCATAAAGAGTTGAAATTTGGAATGAAGGCTCCTTGGGAAGCGTAGGGGAGCACTAAGGGAGGATTTCCCCGAAAATCCCACGGGAATCTTACGCCAGATATACCGCGGTACATTATTATTAAGTCTATACCTATATATCTTTGGGCCTTATAAAGTAAATTATACATGACAAGAGCCTACATACATTATGGTCCTACACGTTTTAATTTGCATTTTAGAATCTATTAATCATTGACATTCCCTGAAAAGCTATAGTTACCTAGTAGTAATTAACTTTTGTATGATATACATCCACAATGATTAAAGGCCATGTACGGTCCAGTTTGCCAATATGTGTTATGAGTACCTATGTAACATCACTAATGTCATGTAGATGTACGGAACGTCACTAGCGGAAACAGGCACTTGACAACATGGCGTCGTATGGTTGTTTTTGTATCTTCTATATTAATGTGATTAAAACCAAGTTTCATTAAAGTATAGTGTTATTATTAAATATCATGCACCGACCAATACATGGTGTCAGAAGTGGTCGCAGTCATAGTCGTCAGTCAATAAACAAGATACTTTTGTCAAAAAGAGAATTTGAAAAATTCAACAATGGCGGATAAGAAGCCGACAAAGGAGGCAAAGGACGTCAGTGCTAACCCGGAAAGAATATTGAATTTAAGTGGAAATTTGCATCCACTGGACGTGAGCGATAATAACCTGTGTACGGCATGGAAGACCTGGTATCAATCGTTCAAGATATATATGAAGGCAAGCGGGATTGGCCGGGAATCGGAGGATAGAAAGGTGGCTGTATTTCTACATTTTCTAGGTGAAAAAGGTCTCGTTATCTTTAATAGTTTCAATGTCGATGAAGATACAATAACTTATGACGAGTTAGTGGCCAAATTTGAAGCATATTGCCTACCAAAAACAAATGTCACGTATGAGAGTCACAAGTTTTTCACAAGAAAACAGTCAGATGGTGAAAGTATTCAAGATTTTGTAACAGATTTAATAAATAAAAGCAAGACTTGTGATTTCGGCGATTTACGGGATAGACTGGTCAAGGACATGCTTATTTGCAACCTAAATGAAAAATATCAGTATGTGAGAGAAAAATTATTACTAGAAGAGAATTTAACTTTGGAGAAATCCATACAGATCAGTAACACATTGATAAGCTCACAGCATCAAGCAACAGAATTAAAAGAAAATAAAGTGAATTATGTCCGCCGTGGTTCATCGTCGTCGCGTCAATATCAACACAGAGGTCGAGGTCAGCAGCCAGTTCATTCAAGGTCCAAGTCAAATTCAAGACAGTCTTCTCACTATCAGGCCCGGAGTACTAGTCGCCCCACCAGATGTCAAATGTGTGATCAAGTGCACAGGTACAAGTGTCCAGCAATGTATGTAAGGTGTCATAAATGTAAGTCTATTGGTCATTATGAAAAATGCTGTAAAGCTAAACAACAGGTACATTTATTACAGTCAAGTCAGTCCGATCAACATGATATATCTGATCAAAATCTCTTTATTGGACATATTAACAATATTACCACAAATGGCAATGCCTGGACAATTGATGTGAATATTCAAAACAAAAATGTGCACTGTCTTCTTGATACTGGCAGTGATGTCAATGTCATGTCTGTAAACACTTTTAAAACTTTAAATGTGCCTAACATGTTACCATGTACAAACAAAATTACATCATATAGCGGTGATAGTGTGAAAATTGTAGGGCAACAGACATTAAAATGTACATTCACTATTAAAGGTCAAATACATGAAGAAAAAATAAATTTCATCATTGCAGATGTACTGTCACCTACTGTTTTAGGCAGAGACACATGTAACCAATTAGGTCTAGTCAAACGCATTTATAATATTAGTCATGAAGAAAAGTCAGATGTGTCAGAGTCAAATGTCAAACTGTCTCATGTGTCAGAGTCAAATGTCAAAAAGCCTTATGTGTCAGGGTCAAATGTCAAACAGTCTTATAAGTCGGAGGTAAATGTCAATAGTCAGTCACAACAGTCAATACAGTCATTGGAAATGTCAATGTCTCAAAGTAAAGTCTCAGATGGTGACTTAAATAATTTAATTCACAAATATGAAAATGTGTTTGTTGGTCTAGGTTGTTTGCCAGGTGAATGCAGTATAAAAGTCAATCCTGATGTGCCGCCAAAAATAGATGCTCCGAGGAAGGTACCATTTGCATTACATCAAAGACTTCAACAAGAACTTGAGAAGATGGAAAATATGGAAGTCATCACGAAAGTCACAGAGCCTACGGACTGGGTGAGTTCATTAATTTTGGTTGAAAAAAAAAATGGTCAATTAAGGGTATGTTTAGACCCTCGCAATTTAAATCAGGCAATTAATAGGGCTCACTATCCTATTCCATCAGTAGACATGGTCCGCGCCAAGGTGGCTGGTGCAAAATTTTACTCCACCTTGGACGCAAGTAGTGGATTCTGGATGTGTAAATTAGACGAGCAAAGTTCTTACCTCACAACATTTAATACGCCTTACGGTCGATACCGCTTTAAACGCCTTCCATATGGAGTCAACTGTGCTCCTGAGTATTTTCACAGAATTATGACTGAAATGTTTGCCGACATACCAGGGGTGGCAGTTTACAGTGATGATATTTTAGTCAGCGGTCAAACACTACAAGAGCATAATGAGCGTCTCAAAATAGTATTTCAAAGAGCAAAGAAATACAACGTCAAATTTAATAAAGAAAAATGTTCATTCACCAAGGAGAGTATTAAATATTTAGGTCATATTTTTTCAGCAGAAGGAATCACTGTTGATCCGGACAAAGTCAGAGCAATCGAAGAGATGCCCTCTCCTACCTGCCTAAAAGATCTACAAAGATTTCTGGGCATGCTTAATTATTTAAGCCCTTTTATTAAAAACATGGCAGGCGAGACAGAAATTCTACGCGAATTATTGAAAAAATCTACTGATTGGCAGTGGACTGCCAATCACGAAAAAACATTTTGTCGTCTGAAGCAATTAATATGTGAAGTCCCAGTGTTGTCACATTTTAATGTGCATGATCCGATTGTCCTACAGAGTGATGCAAGTAAGAGTGCTGTCGGAGCGGTGTTGCTACAAAATCAACATCCTGTATATTATGCTTCAAAAACTTTAACAGATACACAACAGAAAATGGCTCAGATTGAAAAAGAACTATATTCAATAGTTTTTGCCTGCATCAAATTCCATCAATTTATATATGGGCAAACTGTTACTGTAGAGACTGATCATGCTCCTCTAATAACCTTGTTTAAAAAGCCTCTGGTCGAGGTTCCAGCGCGCCTCCAGAGAATGATGTTGAAAATACAACAATATAGTCTAAATGTAGTCTACAAGAAAGGTAGTCACATGTACATTGCTGATACCTTGTCAAGAGCAGCACTCTCTGAAACATGTTCAGATGAGTTAGATGATGATGTTGTAGTTCATGTAAACTTACTGATTAAGTCATTGCCAGTTTCTTCAGAACGTCTACAGTGGTTAGTCAATGGCACTAATGAAGATGAAAGCCTACAGATTTTGAAAAGATACTGTAAAGAAGGATGGCCGTCATATAAAACTCAAATACACAAAGATCTTCATGAATATTGGCAGTATAGATTTGATTTACATACAGAAAATGGTTTAATTTTCAGAAGTAACAGTATAGTCATACCTAAAAAATTAAGGCCAGAGATTCTGAAAATAATACACAGTGGTCATTTGGGAATTGAAAGGTCAAAAGCGTTTGCTAGAGGGCATGTATTTTGGCCATTTATGTCAACTGATATAAAAAACATCGTTCAGTCGTGTCATATTTGCTTGTCACACAGAAATTCAAATGCCCCAGAACCACTTCTTCCACATGATGTTACATTACTTCCATGGGAAAAAGTTGGTGTTGATTTCATGGATTATAAATCTAAAAAGTACATAGTAATACAAGATTATTACTCAAATTATATTGAGCTAATGTCAGTGGCAAGTACTAACGCCAAGACAGTTATAGTCTGTCTTAAGAGTATTTTCAGTAGACATGGCATCCCAGTCGAGTTATTCTCTGACAATGGGCCACCATTTAATTCGGCAGAATTTAAGAACTTTACTTTTGAATGGGGAATACATCATAATACCTCAAGTCCCTATACACCAAGGTCCAATGGGTTGGTAGAGTCGGCAGTAAAGATTTGTAAACGTTTTCTTACCAAGTCAGAGGAGTCTGGAACCGATCCATACCTTGCGTTACTTCAATTCAGAAATACACCTAGGGGAAATCTACCATCTCCAGCACAATTGTTAATGTCACGCTCACTTAGAACACAGTTACCAACAGTGACAAAAAACTTAAAACCAAGAACAGTCAAATTTCAAGAATATGTAAAAACCAAGGAAGAACTTAAGGATAAAATGAAAGATTACTATGACAGAAAGACTAAATCATTACCAGAACTACAAGAAGGAGATAAAGTTTATTTTAAGAAAATGCCAGATACTCCATGGATTACAGGCACAGTTAAATCCAAATGTGATCAGCCTAGGTCTTATACTGTGCAAGGGTCGGATGGATTCATAGGAAGGAGAAATAGACAGCATATTTTGAAGCCGCCACAGTCACCTAAAAATGCATCCCAAGATATGGCATGGAAAAGTCCAAATATCAAGACATCTCCTAAATTACACACAGTACCACCATCTATGGAAGAGCAGACAACTCCAGCTGAAATGCAAACTAGGTGTGGAAGAGTCATAAGACCACCAAGACGGTTAGATTTATAAAAGTTAAGATTTTGTAAAGTGAACACTAGAAATGACTGTGAAGGGCTGATTAATTTAGTTAGTTATAGAATATAAATAGATATAGACTTAGTTGAGCAACTTGTCTCATTTTTAAGAAAGTACTTAAACAGTCTTTGTTGTCAAAAGTTATTATTGAGAGTTTAGTCTATTTTGTAATCTGTGTCAAGCTGTGAAATTATAATAAATTAACTTTTTCTAATAAGGAGGATGTTATGAGTACCTATGTAACATCACTAATGTCATGTAGATGTACGGAACGTCACTAGCGGAAACAGGCACTTGACAACATGGCGTCGTATGGTTGTTTTTGTATCTTCTATATTAATGTGATTAAAACCAAGTTTCATTAAAGTATAGTGTTATTATTAAATATCATGCACCGACCAATACAATATGTACATACTTATGCACCTTACTCTGTTCTAAAAAAGGTCCAAAAGTGCTCACATATTAATGAACTCGTCTGCACAACTGTCTGCTACTACAATAACTGGACAGAAATGATGTGGGAATGTTTGTAATTACACTAACAATCCAAGGTTAAAAACAGCTTGAAGGTTATGGTTTTCGTAGACATGGAAGATAACGAGACATGGATTGTGTTAAATAATGAAAACTGAATTAAAATTAATAATATGCGTTACTATAGACAGAATAGAAAACATAAGCAAAATGTGAAATTGGCTATGAGACGCTAGAGCAAATTGCAATTGTTTTCCTTCAATCATCCAATATCCAACATGTGAAAATTCATGATAGTTCACAATTGGACCAGCCTTTAAAATATGTATAGTTTATCAGTATAAAGCAACTAAATAAAATACTAACTTAATTCACAAAATAAAAGTTTGTTAGTTAATTCATCTTCTCTGAAAACATAACACAGTAGGTTTATGGCCTAGAAATACAACTGAATACACTCATAATGAATTTACAAGTCATAATTTAACCATAGTGATGCACAACTCGGACAGATAAATGTAGGTGCTTTAAAGTCATATAAATTATATGACTTTAAAGCACCAATTTGTTCAGTTTTTACATGACATAGTTTTCAATGCATTACACATTGAAAGTCTAGTTCTGGAACCATAATCTAATTTTGTGAAACAAACACCATGGTCATTTGGTGTTGATTTTGCATTAAAAGATCATTCTATTAGTGTATTATATTCCAACAAAACCTATTTGCACAACATATAATCTTAACACTTTGACTTTTGATAACAAAACAACCTAAAAATACTGTGATAACAGCAAATGGCTTACCTGTTCAAAGAGATCCACATCATTACCATATTTAAGAATAGAAAAAAACTACTAAGATACTGTTAGGTGATAACAGTATTCAAAATCAAGCAAGCTATGCCATACACTAGCAAGAGAAATATTATTTTTTCACAATTTAATCCCACCATGTTGTGTACATACTATTATTAGTCACCAGTTCACCACATCACATCTCTACAAGCTATGGTCAGTGTTGCCACAACCCAACCATTGTTGTTGTAGTAAAATATGGTACATTACATTTATTTAGGGAGGTAATATTCTGCAAAATGTGATGCATACAAATTCAACTGTTTAGTGGTTCTTATGAATCATGCTATTCAACCGTTATTGGCATTGAGTCTAAAAGTGAAAGTTTTAATGCACTCTTGACTGAAGTGCCAAAAGCAATGGGACAACACTTTATCTAACCTTGTATGGGGAAAACGAGATGAACTTTATTGCAGTTTATGGCTGTCAATATAAATTTCTTTCGCTCTTAATAAATAATTTGGAAAATCCATGAGCCTGGTTAGTTATAAAAATAAAGTAAACTTTTAGAGAATTTGATATAGCTGGTAGCTTTATTTTGGATAAACTGTTTGTGTTTACATTACCCTTATCATATGTTTGACATAATTACTACAGACACCTAGCTTATAATAATAGTTGCTGTTACTGACACTTACAACTTTCTATGCATTTTAGGAAACAATTAAACACATCCAGTCTGTTATTGTAAACATTTTTCAATAAATGTGTAAGATTTATCACTTGTCAATTTGACATAAATTCAACAACCAGTCTAGATTTCACACTTTTTCATCATTCTATTATGAATACTCTCAATCACTGTATTAACCTTAAAAGCTGTATGAATTTATATCACAATCGAAGACAAACCTATTTTTAAATGTCAATATTAAATGAGTGAACTATTTATGGTTAAGATGAGACAGTGAGTAATATCTATATTGGACATGAATTGTGACCATATTAATGTATGATAACTTGTGTTTTTAATAACCTAACCTTATCAAGTATATTGTGTAAAAGATACTAAGATGTTTACCGTCTGTAAAGGAACATAACAATGCACAGATTTTTCAAGAAACGAATATTTGTTACAATGGTCCAATTTAATGTATGCTTTAACATAAAAGTAATCACAATGTTAATGACTTCTCATTATCTAATGGAAGAGAAAGCTTCAAGACAATACAAACATACAATACCCAAGAACTGAAGTTTTTCCTAGAGAAGCCAGTACAGGTAACCCAATTAGTAAGTGACACCTGTCCAGACAGGTTTAAGTAATTAATCATAACCTCACAAAACTTGCTTTTCCAAGTTACAGGTTTCTTTGTTGGCGGAACTCAAACTTGGTTGGTTATTTGTGAGTAAGAAATTAACTGACTCAAAATAATAAACTTTGATTTGATCTATGTCCACTAATGTTAGTGTTCATGAATCAGAGGACCGTTTATATATTTAACTACAAACCACAATATATAAACAAGTTTTAAATGTCTCTTCTCTTAGAAGATAGCAACAAGGACTAATTATAAAATGGAGAAATATGACTCATATCAGCATCCATGGTTCAGTGACCTGTGTAAATGTTGCTGCACCAAAGTGCTGCTCACTTTTGTAGTAAAACAAGCCATATTAATAAATCTATGCTTTTAGCAAGTTAGACGAGGTAATGCTCAGGGTAATATTACTTATACTATTTCTTATATAGGTTTAATATAAAACCAGGTTATGTTACTATTAATTATATATGTGAATAGACAGCATTCATTGTCAAAGCTGTACCCTAGCCTACCACTAATGCAAACCTGCATTTTCCTTTCCTAAATCTAAGTAATGTTGAAAGAATAACTAAAATAGTTTTTCTACAGTTCATTTCCCAGCACAACATGGTACGCCTATGTGTATTTATCGGCAGTGTTTGAAAACTGGACCGCATTATAACTTAGCAGTGATGATAATGATTTTAAAATGGAAAAGCAAGCCAACAACAGGATAAACATAGTGTTCTTACGTGGAAGTTCTCTTGTCGTCGCTCTGACGTTCCTTCTCCTTGCTGTTCTCGCGCTTGTTCATAATACTAGTTGTGTGCGAGCCCGGCCCGACTCCTGCTCACTCAAGGCGCGGCTGGCGAGCCCGTGCCGCAGCCCATGTCACCACACCCTGAGGGGCGCGCAGTCTTTCGCCATTCCCAACCACTGCACACACCACACACTTCTTTTTACTACTTTTACAAACTATATATTCCCTTTTTTTGCTGTTCAACACTTCGACTATAACACTTTCATACAAATTTATCTCAAAATCATTTTTGTTACGCTGCAATCACCAATTTGCTTTGATGTTTCGGCGACCGTTGATAGCGACGCGTGATATAACTGAACAAAATAAATTAGAGCAATACTGTGAAGAGATATTAGTTCAGGCTAATGTTTCAGCGATTAGCGCTAAGGGGAACGAGAGAATAGAGGCCGAGGCGTGCCTATGTTATGCTCAATCAAGAGTAACAACAAGCAATGTGGGTGGTTAAACGTCCGCACTTTACCTACACCACGACCTGCTTCTCTGATCGCTTTTTACGAGAAATAAACCACGGCACAAAACTGTTTATCGATGATGAAGATAAAATAAATGAATGGAAAATGTAACAACTGACAGTTCCTATTATGTGGGAAATCAACCTTAGTGATAAATCGTCGGTCGGCTCGAAAGCAGTTTCAAATATACTGCAAGGTTTCTCGGTTGTAGAAGTCACAGCACTCACAAAATAAGAACTATAGAAGATTGACTCACGGGACTCGAGTTTTTAGTTTGCTTTTCGAAAGATTAGTCACAACGTCGCCGAAACATCAAGTGGACGTTTGTCCCGATAAAAAAGTTTAGGTTTTGTAATGGCCACCAATGTTACACTAAGTATTTTAATTATTTAATTGACACAGGTTGTGTTGCTGAGAGGTTTGATCGGAAAAGTGTAATGATTTTTAACGTTTTGACAGCCGTATTACCAAACTATGACAAAATTTCTTATTTTAGAAAATATGAAAACTCAAAGAATTATCACTGTAAAATCGCCATTCGGCGCATGCGCAAACTTGAACGGGGTAATGTTACCACTTTAAAAAAATATTAATATCAAATGACGGGTTTTGTTATTGTTTACTGCTGTATAAATCATGTATAAACAACAGCAAATATACAGAAAATTATTAAAATTTATATACATTTGTTCAAAATAAGTTGTTCGTGCGTGTAAATTTCCTGAACAAAGAGGCTAATTATTACAATGGCAACACTTTTTATAAGTGCGTTCAAAATCAGAAAAAGCCATTTGTCTATGACACTTCGTGACATTGTTCATGAGATTATTTAATTTTTCACATTTTATCTAATTACTCTTTTTTTATTAATATTATCCATAGAAATAAAACTATCCCACGATATTTATAAAGTACTTAGGTTCCAAATTTCCTGATGAGTTTTTAATGGCAATGCTGTTATCCAAATATTTGCCTTGTCCTTAAAATTAGGCTACGGTCACACGGCGGACACGGCCTATAAAAATACGATTTCGAACACAATTCGAATGAAGTGTCAATGGTTGCATGCGAGGAAGTCCGTGTGCGTAAATGTGTGTATACCTATACGCGGGACAATGATTCACTCTCCATCCCCGGATGAAACAAATGACGGTAAGGACGAGATGAGCGCGAGTTGCGCGCCGGCTAGTTCAGGCGGGTGATTCCGTGGCCTTCTGTATGTAGTACAATAACCGACACTGATGACCAAACACATTGTCAGTAGACTACCTACGTATTAGTGGTAAGTGTTTGCTCGAAGAGATTTGAGTGGATGATGAGTGGATAACTTATTTTAATGTACTTATGACTTAAAGTGCTCTAATCGTAGTTGACCCTGAACTTCAGAGCCTGAAGTTATTTTCAGTCACTTTTATAAGTTTAGAAAACAGAAATAATGATTACAAGAGTGGGTATTGGGGTATTATTAATACCTATAAGCCCTCTATTACCCGACTAAGGATAAGCCTTAAGAAGCCCGGGTCACACCGAGCGCGCGTCTGCGGCACACCTGCATCTCCACGCTTGTGAAGTGCGTTATAAGCTGCGTAGCACCCATGTCTGTGTGTAGAAGAAACTAATTTAAACACCTTTTTAACAAACGTTCATAATAATATCTATCATCATCAGATCACCCTTTTGGCAGTGCACGAAAACGCTGAGAATAAAATGTACCTATTGCTTACATAGTTAAAATTAAACACACGTCATAAAATTAGGTACGTATTTTTTTTATTCATTTTAAAAAGTATATCTTAATAACTACCTATTTAAAAAATGTCTGTTGTTATATACTTGCAGAGAAAATAATTACTTATAGGATTGTATATGTTTATGTTTATGATTATTGTACATAATTAATTGTGTACTTACATCTTTACGTAGCAGCAGTACCTCCATCATAAATATTCGTGTGACAAGTGTTTTGTGGGTGTAAAAAAGGAGAACATTGCCTTAACTTTTAAGGAATTCCAAGGTAAGCTGTGGGTAAGCTATAAAGTATGTACTTAAATTTTATTAACGTTCCTACGCGTATTTTCAGACGTACTTAGTTAATTCTCTTTGCAATTTAAACTACCTAATACATATAAGTCAGTCACCATCTGATATATCTGAGCTAACAGGGGTCATCATAAATATCTAAACATGCACTCTAACGTCTTAATAATGAGGTCGTGTTCATATATTAAGGGATCACCTTGTTCGGAAACTGTAGCCGAAAAAAAAATCAATAAAAAATAAAACCGACTCGGACAGAGTCGGTGACAAGTAAACCGACCCAAAGCTGACGACAATCTTATAGTGAACTTGACACCGACTTTACAGGCTGTCAGAGTTTGAAGTCAGTTTTATTTTTTATTTTAAAATTTTCGTTGATAGGCTGTAATTTACAAATTTTGGTTAATTCCACAAGTTTATAATTTGAGCATGGAACATTGCATTTTAAGCTAAATGTAACTTGCCAATGCGAGTACGTACACAGAAAGACGTCGCTTAAAAAAACGGAAAAAAAATGTTTTTTGTTCGCACAAGTATTTATGTAAGTAACTCAACCCTAGCCTATGCCCTATAGCTTCGTTCATAATTATATCATATCGTTTTATCAGTTCAAGCGTATGCGCCATCATTATAAGTCGTGTGTAACGAACTGTGTCAACCTTGGATATTATAATTGTATTCAGCAAAAACAGGACGTTATTGGACGTAATTGTTGGCCAATTGATCGAAGTCTAGCTAACCATTTTTGGTCCGGAGTTGCATCCATCATTAATTTGTGTTTTTATAAATCTATGTTAGTTTACATAAGAATCAGTGGGAAAACACAAATTGTTGTACTTATACAAAAATACTTCAACAGATTGAAAGAAAAAATCCAGCTGCTTATAAAATATTGGTAAGACCGTCTACATATGTAATATTGACTGTGCAATATATTGTTGTAGTGGGCCCATAACCTTATACAGAGTTTTTCCTTCAGATGACATAATTTTAGCTTGAGCTGATTTGAGCTCTATCTGTTTAACAAATAATTATTATTTCTCAGTTCATTTGTTTATTTTAATAGTAGTAGTAGTAGTTCATGTAAACTACTGTTTTATTCTTATTATAGCGTACTGAAGATACGATAAGGGACTAGTCAACAACTATATAAGTTCATACAACATAATCAGGCGTATCTAAATTACGCAGATAGTCTGACATGGAAATAAACTTGATTTTTCTAACTGTCATTATTATTTGTAGTTTGAATTATTTTATAGAAATAAATATATATAATTTTATATATTTTTATGAAATTTGGTACCTAATTATGAAGAGGTCGCTTCGTTCTATATGAGGAAGGAAGTAAAAGGTTAAAAGTGCATTTAATTTCCACTCCCACGCCACACACACATTGGTTAAAAATAGTTATTAGATCTTTATATATTTATACCAAGAAAAAATAGGCCTACGTGGATGTTTAGTATATGGATATTACTCTTTCTCTCACTCAATAATTATTCAATAATTCATTAAATAATTAATTACTGAACGGATTTTGGTGAAATAAGTAAATATACCTACTAAGACAGAAAAAAACAAGGTAATTCTTATCTCTATATATTTACGGGATCAGGACTCTATTCGAAACGTTTCGTAGGGAAAGGGACATTCCGTATCCTCTGCGTTCACGCGTCGCGGCGCACTTTAAGCAGCTAGATTTAAAGTTCAATTTGAGCGCGCCGTGACGCGAGAGTGTAGGGATAGGGAATCTCCCTTTCCCTATGTAACGTTTCATACATCGTATTACTATGTAGGTACTTATCTAGACTAGAAACGTAATATTGAAATACTGATGTTCATCTATTTATGACCTATAAAACCACAACAGACATATAACATGAGTTACCTTCATCACCACAGGCACGTCATTAAATACTTTGTTAATTCTCGTTGTTTTTACTAAATGTTAGTTATACCTTATAGTCGAGTTTGCCAATAACCAATACTATTATAGTAAAACCCAAAAATACAATGTTTATTAAATTACGTAATAAAATTAGTTACTAGATACTCTCCGCAGTCTTCGCCCCATCCAGTCCATCCAGGAATAAAAAATCTTAACTTAAGTACACGTTTTTTTGTAGAATCAAAATTACTATGACAGAGTCACTAAGTGCCGAAGAAATACAGTCGAAAGTGGTATATTTAAAGGAATGGATATTCGAGCAACCCCATCTGCCGAAAGATATGGGTAAGTAATTTTCCAATTTCTCAAACTATTTTACTAAATGTCGATAAGTAAGTCTGCGATAAGATGGCGCAACGACCCATGATCATCGCTTGAAACATACGCTTCTTATCATGAAAGTGGTGTTCACTGTTTCGGATGTCGCTAAACACTTTTATGACCAGTGGCGCACAGTTTCTTTTGCGCACAGAAAAACTGCCGGTTGCCTTGCAGATTTGAAAACCAATTGGCATTCACAACGAGTCCGCTGGTCATGTGAGTGGCACGGGACCGGTTTGTGGTGAACCTTGGCTGGGACTGTTCAACAGGTGGACATGTTTCATTTGACATGATGATGAAGCAGGTAGCCGATGGCACAACCGCGTGTCAGTTGCACTTGTGGCAGAACGGGTCCAATATAAAATCGATCGTATTTGCGGTGTAGTGTCGGTCAGCCGTCTGCTGCGGTATTCGGAATTTTATCTTGAACATCTACCGCTGGTCTTTGTACCTTCAAGAAATGCGAGTAGCACAAGACCGGTCTGAATGGTGCACCTTGGGGGTGGCCTATGTCCAGCACTGGACGTCCTTCAGCTGAAATGATGATGCCTTACCAGGGTTTTTACAGCGTTTTATTATTAGGTCGTAATCATTTATTCAGCAAATTGGCCACATAGTGGCACTTTTACACATCAGAAATGAATTTACCAGCGCTTCCTAGCCTGGACCCATTGCTTAGGTCGTGTAACTCACACACAAAATTATGAAACAAACCTTGCAAGGTAAATTTCACCAACTTCTAGTGATTGTACTTATCACGATGAAACTTGACAAGTTTACATATTGGATGCGACATTGCGGTAATATGGCATCTCCGAGCCTATTTGACGTTGCAACCGAGCTAGATTTATAGTTCAATTTGAGCGCCGTGCGTGATGCGTGAGCGCAGGTATAGGGAATCTCCGTTTCCCTATGTAACGTTTCGAATTGAGCCCCTGTAATTTATATTTCAGGTGACACTCTCCTAAGGAGATTCCTACATAGCTGCTACTATGATATGGAGCGGACGAAGCGAACCATAGAGAACTTCACGACTATTAGAGTATCGTCTCCGGATCTATTCGGAAACCGAGACTTTGATTCCCCGCAGTTTCAGAAGGCCCTGAAAATCGTGTTAGTAAGGACCATCTTTTCTACTCTCTGGTAAATTAAAGGAAGACAGAAAGGATAGTATCATGAAGCTTTAGTACTCCGATAATTTTATTCATAATATAGGAGTGAGGGCTTGGGTAACTAACATAAAACATGCTTTAGAGCGATCCTTTTTCAGAAAATTCGGCAATATCAAGGGAGCAGGTAACAGAGTGATCTGGTTGAACCAACTGAACGACCCAGGACTACAGAACTTCGACTACGTTCAGGATGCCAGACTTTTCCTTCTTTTGGCGGACGCCTATCTACTGGAAGACCACGATATGGCAGACGCTGATATAGTCATAATGGATATGAAAGATGTCTCGTTCAAGATTTTCTATAAACTTAGCATGTCGATCGCGAAGAAACTTGCAAGGTATCAGGAGGTGAGGTAGATTTTTGTGCCCATAATCTGTATGGGATTTTGTTTAAAATAGGTTTATTATTGAAACTGTTTTCTTATTTAATATCTCCAAGTACACATTTCAAGGTACTTTCACATCAGCTTTGGCTGGTAATGAAGATGAACTCTCAAATCAACTTCTGGCAGCTCAATATTGATGATCATGTAATTTTTTGTAGGAGATTATTATAAATTACTTATAAAGTATTATAAATTCCATATCCATACTAACCATTCCATGCTAATATGTATTATAAATGTGAAAGTGTGTTTGTCCTTCCTTCACGTCGCAACGACGAGACCGATTTTGATGAATTTTGGTATGGAGATAGTCTGAGACCCCGGAAATAACATAGAATACTTTTTATTTACACGAGAACGGGGTTTCCACGGGTCAAACCAGTTTAAAATACTTCTATAACTATAACTATCTATTTATGTATAGTATCATCGGATATTTTTTGGGGGAGGCCTATGTCCAGCAGTGGACTTCTATCGGCTGAAATGATGATCATCGGATATTCGCAAATTCGACTATACGCCGGACGAAGTCGCGGGCAACGGCTAGTTTATGATAATACTAACAGACGATTTTTTTTTGCAGGAGGCAATGCCGATACGACTGAAGCAAATACATTTACTGAATGTTCCATCTTTTATTGACAAATTATTCTCTTTGATGAAGCATTTCCTTAAACAGGATATGACAGAAATGGTAAGAATTAAATTAAGTATACAAGATTTTAGAATGTAAACGTCTATCGATCATCATAACAGCTTATTTACTTACTTCGATTACTTATTATCGGGGCACAGGCCTCCCTCTCATCACGATTTCACGAGAGAGTTTTGGCCTTTAATCCCCACGCACTGGCCTAGTGCTGATTGGGAACTTCAGACACATTTGCTTCGTATATGCGTAGAGATCTTCTACTATCTAAAGTCCCGCGCCTTCACATTTCAAAACGCTTCAATGTATTTAAAAAGCACCGTAACAATCTCAACACATGTGTGCGTTTTGAGACAGTCATCAACTATGCGTTGAGAGTCTTGGTGGTGCTTTTTAAATAATAATAAAAAAATTGAAGCGTTTTGAAATGTGAAGGCGCGGGACTTTAGATAGTAGAAGATCTCTACTTCGTAATCGCTTTTCTCGCGAATCTCGCGATGTTTCCTTTACTGAAAAGCTCAAGGTATTAGTGGTCGAAGCCAAACCAATTGCGCTTTTCGAATCCAAACCAATTGCGCTTTTTGTGGCAATTGTCTTCGGCAATTCATTTCAACACGATCGTAATTTTTTCTATACGAAATTGAGCCTTATTTGCGAAGAAGTTTATTACAATTTCGTATATATATTAATTGACCGACTGAATGATATTTTCTGATATTTCGGTGTTTCATTTGACATTTCAAACCAAGCGTACTTTATATTAATGTCATTCCCAATTGCAAAGTGCGATAGGTTTAAAACCAATTGGTTGTGGGCAAACACAATAGAGTCCCAGGGTCACAGAAATAGAAATAAGTTTTAAAATTTTCCAATGTTTTCCTATTAATTATTCTATAATTTTGGGCCATTGCCGTCCCCATTGATATCGCGCAGTGATTGTCAACCAACACGGTCAAAAAATTTTCTTTGTCGAAAAGAAAAGTGTAGCAGGCAAGGGCGGATCCAGGGGGAGGTCATGGGGGTCATGACCCCCCCTCGGTAGGACTAGGTCTACTGCTCTGCTATTAATGTATTTTTAACTCCTGACGTGAAAAAGGGTGCGCAATAACGGATTTTATATCTTGATTACCTAATATTGATTATTGATTAGGTAATATGTTTGTTACTGATCACGCCACGTGCGTGTGGTCTGATATTTATATTAAAAAAAAAAACTAGCCGTTTCCTGCGACTTTGTCCCGCTTAGACTTATGGGAAGGTAGTACTATTAGATATACTGTGTTTAAAGACTTGCGTACCCGATGATACTATACCTACCAACATGCAGTTGATAAAATATAGGAGAGTTGAAAATGTGGCCTGCTTTCGTGAAAATATCTTTATACCAAATCTCTTCAAAATGTCGACATGTCACATGAGGGAAGGACAAACAAACCCACTTTAACATTTATAATATTAAGTGTATGGATATGGATGTATTGTTAGGTTAGGTTAGGCTAACCTAACCTAACAGTGTTATCGGTTGAAATGATCAAATTTTATGCGCGATAGCAAAAGAAGTATTTGATTGAATGTTCGAGGCAAAATATGAGTCGTGTAGGTGTACTTACATGGTTGGACATCTGATTAGACACGATGGGTTTTTGAACGTTATAATGGAAGGTAAAATGGAAGGAAGAAGGGGAAGAGGTAGACCACGCTTAACATACTTTGACCAGCTGAAGGAAAGAGCAAATGTCCCGTCTTATTACGACCTAAAAAGACGGGCACAGGAGCGAGAGACATGGCGGTTACTCCACCGACAATAGCACGGCTCTTAAGTAGAAGAAGAAGGTGTTATGAGTCCCATTCTTCAAAGAAAACAAACGCTTTCCGTGGAGGTATCAGCACTGATTCATTATCGTTTTATGCCTGAATTAATCAGAGTTTTGTCTCTTTCATTCTTGCGTAGAGTAAAATGGCAAATGTTACGGCCATTTATGGTATGGATAAAAAGATTTCTATGAAATCAGAGTCTCTTGTTACCAGCATGTCACCAGAGACCCTCTTCTCCTTCCTTTTCACTACGGCTAGAGCTGCTAATGAATATAAATGGATAGACTCCCATCCAAAGCCATTAAACAAAACATCGACAGCAAAATATGCACATGATGAGTGGTTACATAGCTAATACTTACTCATGAAAACCGGAAAACGTCTGCTTGTCATCTGAAATCACGATATCATCATGATAGTTCTGCTTATCAGAAAAATTGAACACAATTAGGTAGTAATTGCTTAAACAGACTCCTGCAAATTAGATGTAATTTTTTGGATTATAAAATGGCTGGCCAGTAAATTATTGATGAAGATTATTGTTTTTCGCCGATGTTTGTAGCTGGTCAGTGTTTTTAATTCCGGTCACATAGGTATAGTCGGTATAAAAGGTACTTATTGTTATTTATGATTTCAGATGCATTTCCACGTACCCGATTCGGAAACCCTATTCGAGCACGTAAGCAGGGACGAACTGCCGAAAGAATTTGGAGGTAACCTTGTAAGCCTGGACGAACTAACGGAACATGCCACCAAAACTTTATATAAGCACAGGTGAGGAAAATAAGAACCGTTTAATTTTCAAAATGTTAAATTAAGCAAAGATTTTTCTTTGCTCTCGAACACTGAATGAAGAACCTACCCACGTAACTTCCTTGATGAAAGAAAAATATTACTGAAACATTTCGACATCGCTAAAGCCTTATAGAGGTACCTTTTTATTTGCGTTTACCTCAATGCCTCATGATATTTTCTCTATCCACCTACCATGGAATACAATGGACTCATTCTTTAATTATATTCTTAACTAGCTTCTGCCCGCGACTTCGTCCGCGTGGAATTCGGTAATAGTGTTCCCGCGGGAACTATACGTTTTTCCGGGATAAAAAGTAGCCTATATGTTGACCAGTGCTATAAACTACCCCCATACCAAATTTTGTTGCAATCCGACCAGTAGTTTTGGAGTTAAATCTGAACATACATACATTCAGTTAGTTTTTCTAAAAATCGTTTTTTGTGTTCAGTATCGTTATACATATTATAGTACCCTCGACTTGATAGTTCATTTTAATTTCCAAGTTACAGACGCGACATCTTCTAAGTAGTTAGATTATTTTGTACCTAATCTTTTCTCGTTTTTCAGGGATACGTTGTGTAAGGACACGCTGTGGAAAGTACCCGAGAAAGTATCTAAAAAGAATGATAAACCGTCATCGTTAGCATTGGCATCGCCTGTGCCTCGAACGGATATGTCACCGCCTTTCCGATCTCTATCCATAGACTGAAAAAAAAGAACCTGCATTTTCAAGCGTCATAATTTAGAAATAATACTGAAAGACAATGAGCTAGGGGTTGCTCTTGCTCAAACAATGAACTATGTATTTGCTTTTTCCAATAACTTACCTTAAGTTTTCAAGTTTGGACTCTTGGGGATAGAGATAAGTAAGACCCTTATTATGTTATATTAATTAGGCGCTGAAGTCTCTTAGGCTGCATTTTCACCAAAGCTGTGAGAGGGTGCGTTGCGAGGATTATGTTTGTCAGGAACTTGTTACTTTTTCTGTGTCATAAACCAATAGAAACACTTGATTTAGCTATCCGCGCTCAGCTCAGCTCTGGTGGAAACAGCTCAGTGGAGCGAGGTTTTTGTACATACAAAAGAAGGGAAAGAAGTGTGCGAGGGATGTGTTGCGAGTCAGCGTCTGACAAACCCGCTTAGATATTTGAAAAGAGCCCGCTACACATCCTCGCAACGCATCCTCGCACCGCTCAGCTACCTCGCACATCTTTGGTGGAAACATTTCATACCGTTACACATCCTCGTTACACATCCTCGCACCGCTCAGATACCTCGCACATCTTTGGTGGAAACATTCATACCGTTACATACATCCTCGTTACACATTCTCGCACCGCTCAGCTACCTCGCACATCTTTGGTGGAAACGCAGCCTTATTCTTGAATATTTTTTTGTATGTTTGGGCTACTTCAGATGGGCTGTATAAACTATAATTTCCGGATCAATGTGTTACAGTTATTGTACTGACGCTTGTATCCATCAAACTAAGTATAAAGGGTTTTTTTTATTCAAAACTTCATAATGTCATGGGATTATTTTCTTATTAATTATTTAAAAATACCTCCTAGGTGTTATCCTATTAGGTTCTTTTATGTTGAATTATTTTATTAAAAACGTCATTTTTGCAAATTTAAGCGTTTTATTTTGTTTCTTTTTTTATACAATTAATAAAATGAAACACTTCAAATTGAAAATTTATGTAACCACCTAATGGCGCAATTGACTACAGAATGCTCCATAGTAAGTGTACCTACACATGAATTTTATTAAGAATGTAATAATGTCGCCATCAACGCGCGTTGAATTCTAATACACGACGATAAGTTTAATAAAAAAATACCTCCTCGTTTATTATTTTATTTACTTCTTTATCGGTTACACAGCGTTTCATCGCAATTACAAATACGATACCACATTATCTTTTGTACTCGTTCGACGTTTAAAACTAATTGACCTACCGAGCCCGACGTACCACTTGCTCGGGCGACTGTCCCAGTCATGTTCATAATAACATAGTGTAGTTATACTTTACCAGTATGCGAGTATACGCGATGACTGTATAACGTGTTTCACTCTGGTATACCTTGATCTAAAATTCTTATTTAACGTATCCTAAGTGGTAAGTGGTGGAGTTAGAAGTGATCGTGTATTTGGTGTAGTGTTTTTCAAATCGACATTTGTTTTGGTGCACTACTATGTTTATATGAAGAAATACCGACATTACTTGGAAAATAAGTAACTAGCTACATTAAGTTACATGCTGAATATCGAAATAGGTAAGGAAATGATCATTTTAATCGTTTGATAATAATATTTATTTACATATTTGCACTAAAAAAATAGAAAATTATCTACCTAATAATGCTGTTGATTTTTTGTTACTGATTTTAATGGTTGGGAACTTAGGATGTACCTACCTATGCAACGGTTTTAGAGTGTTATTGTGGCGATCTGGAAGTGGCCTTTACTTGGTATCATTTTGATGCATGCATATTAATGATTTCAATATAAATAATTACGATGATGATCATGAAGATACGCAACGATGAGGACAAAACTATCAATAACAAATTCAGAATTAATAATTTAAAATCTATCGTACTGATTTTAAAAACGCCGTGGCGCGTGAGCGCAGGGATAGGGAATTTCCCTTTCCCCGTGTAACGTTTCGATTATAGCCCCAGGCCTTAGAAGAAGCAATAACAGACTCCGCGTCAACGGCCGCGCGCCTTCTAAGTTGTGTCGTTTGGTGTCGTGCTATAGTTAAGTTAAGTAGGTATACGACTTTGTGGCAAAGATAAAGTTTGGTAGGTCATTAATAAATCGTTAGTGAAATCTACGTTATACCTATACATGGCAGTCAATTAAAAAAATAGGCTGTTGTTACAGGGATCTTCCTGTTCCCTATAGGATCGCCCACGCGTCGCGTGAACTTTAAGCAGCTAGATTTTAAGTTCCACTTGACACGTGAGCGAACCTATAGGGAACAGGGCGATCCCTATTTAAGACTTCGAATATAGCCCCAGAGCGTTATGTGTTGAAAATGCTCATTTCGATCTGACATGTCGATGTTTCGGTCGGGCCATTCAATTTCGATACAATACCATACACCATGTATGTTTGAATTGTTTGAGTTTTTATTTTTTCCCCCATTTTTACAAATACTATAGATAATCAAGAGTAGTTTGTACAAAGTAACGTAAGCATGTCATCAGCAAGTGTTGCTTGTGCCGAAACTAGCGGTTTTGGAATGTTCAAGTCCCGTTAGATACCTACCTACCTTTTATTTGATACTAACTGTATGCCATGGTGTTACCCACGTAAATTAACATTAAAGATGCCCATTTAATTACATTTATACGTAACTCAGTAACAAAATAATAAAACTTTTAAAGCAATAGCATTAAAAAATAACAATAGGTACTAAAATAACTTTGAAGCCCCAGAAAATAGAGAACATCGAGATAAAGAAACTGGAACACTTAGTTATTTGGTAGCTTGTGATTCATTTATTTTGATTTGTGCTTCGTTGTTTTGTTGCTGGTGATATAGGTAGTATACCTACCTTACATTACAGCTGTTGATATCTCTTATAATGTTCTGCTAAAATTTGGTCGTTGCAAAAGAGGCCTTGTCTATTTATTGAACACTAGCTTCTGCCCGCGACTTCGCCCGCGTGGAATTCGGAACTTTGAGTTTTTTCGGGATAAAAAGTAGCCTATGACTTTTCCCGGGACCCCAACTATCTCCATGCCAATTTCATCTCTATCGGTCCAGCGGTTGAAGCGTCAAGAGGTAACAGACAAACAGACAGACAGACGGACAGAGTTACTTTCGCATTTATAATATTAGTATGGATTTTGACTTCCAACTATCCTTAAATAAATAATAAATTGTTCTCGTTTGCAGAGTCATGACAGAAGAGAAGCAGACGAGCGACGAAGAAAAACAAAAACTATTTGAACAGTTAAAAGAATGGGTGTACGAACAACCCCATATGCCATCAGATCTAAGTAAGTTTATTAAAACGGAAACCTTTTTTAGATATTTTAAATTAAGTACCGGGCGATCGAGCTTTGCTCCGGAGAAAATGGCTAAATATGAATTATCCCAGATATTTTTAAATGAGTCGATTTACATAAACACAGACATTTCTTTACTTACTCATTTAAGACTGTAGAAAATTCTGGAAATAAATGGAACCAAATGGCAGGGATCCTTTTTAATCTATATGAAATCGATTCATATTAAAGATGATTAACGAGTTTTAAGAGAGGAAAGTCATAATAAATACCAAGAAGTCAGCAACCAACACTGAGCTTGGTGTAGTTCTTCTATTCAGCGTAATTGAGACGTTTCTTTGGAGTCACCGTATCGGACATACAGACTTATTCCATCTGCTCATACCTCTATGTGGACGATCCCTTATATAATAACGATATGTTACCATTGACCTATAATAACATTATGGACGAACAGTGCCTAACAGAATATATCAGAGCAAACTGACATTAGAAAATACGTTCCAATATGCTAATAACGCCTCTTTATAATATGTGTCAAGATAATTTTTTTACATAAAAGTAAACCTAGCACTATAAGACTTAAGTGCATACATGTAGTTTTGCGGGAAAATGAATTAGTTTTAAGTTTTTTATTTCTGTAAGATTTATTAATTTTCAATAAAAAAAATGAAAAAAAGTGTTACTGAGCGCCAAACGCCGGATTGATGGGCTATTTTTCTCCGGCTCATTGTGAATCCTTACTTATAATAAATCAATATATGTTACAGATGAGAAGCTTATAAGGAGGTTCCTACACAGCTGCTATTATGACCTCGAGCGGGCACAGAAGGCTATCGAAACCTTTACAAGCTTAAGAGCCACGTCTCCGGAGCTCTTTGGCAACCGAGACATGAATGCGCCGGAGTTCCAAAAAGCGCTGAAAATATCGTGAGTAGTAGTGAGTGAAAAGTCACTTCATATCTTTTGATATATCAATAAAGTTCTCGTAACAGAATGAAAACAAATAACATTATTTACCATAAACGTTCCACTACTAATATTTCGTGGCGACTGTTCACAACTTACTAAATCCAATTTCAATTCTTAAATAAATAAAAAACTTTAGTTGTCGAGAAATACCTACTTACTCGTAAAAGTACCTAAGGATTTTACAATATCTACTTATGTCTACTACTACTACAGCCTATTCGCGTCCCACTGCTGGGCACAGGCCCCCTCTCGTCACGAGAGGGCTTGGGCTAATAGTCCCCACGCGGGCCCAGTGCGGATTGGGAACTTCACACACATCTTTGAATTACTTCGCAGATGCGTGCAGGTTTCCTCACGATGTTTTCCTTCACCGAAAAGCTCAGTGGTGAATTCAATGAATTTCGCACATAAGTAAACTTAGAGGTGCGAGCCGGAATCGAACCCCCGACCCTCTGCATGAGAGGCGGTAGGTCGAACCACTAGGCCACCACGGCTTCTTCGTCTTCGTCGTTCTTATGTCTAGTATCCGTAATAAATTGACTTCACTTCCGTTTCAGAGCATTTGCCGGTCTTAAAATATCCGGCAGCAGGACCGTATGGATCAAACAGCTGATCGATCCAGGGCTAGCCAACTATGACCACCTGAACGACGCGCGTCTTTTCCTCCTGATAGCAGACGCCTGGTTCCTGGAGGACGACGAGCCGGCTGAGGAGGATGTGGTCATTTTAGACATGAAGGATGTATCATGGAAGATCTTTACTAAGATCAATATGTCCGTGGCGAAGAAAATGGGGAAGTACCAGGAGGTTAGTACCTAATCTTTATTGTTTGATAACCGAATGACACGAGTGGATGTTTAATTTAATTCGTATATTTTAGTTAGTGGAATTCTCTATCGGCCGGTCTCTTTCCCGATAGTTATAACTTGGATCTTTTCAAGTCGAGAGTGAACAGGTACTATCTAAGTAACCATGTATCACCTTCGATCTCATCGTCACTTACCATTAGGTGAGACCGTGGTCAAATGCTTGCTTGTGACCCGGGTTTCGTTCCCACGACACGCACATAGCTAGAGTGTAAATATTGCGGAACTGTTTTTAGATTTACCTGCATGTCACCTATTTCTATCAATAGTAAGTATATGACCGCGAAATAGATAGGTAATACAAAGGCGTTGTAATATATAACACATAATATCATAAAAATCGTAGACGCTGTAAGAGGATTACAGAAATTTTCAAGACCATTTTTCCGTAATCCTCCCCTCGTTCTTTGTGATGAAAAGATCGGGGCGTCTATTCGAGTCCACGAAGTGATTCTATAGGGAACGGAAAAGGAACCTCTCTATAGCTTCTTGGATAAACCTGTTATTCGAGACGTCAAAAGTGACTAATATGTAAGTCAGCAGTTCCCAAAGTCCAAACGTCGCTCGGTGCATAAAGTTAGATAACGACCCCGCGCAATTGAATCGTGTATGAGCGAGACACACGGATGGGTCAAGTGCGCTTCTTGGAATTGTATTGTACGAGAAAATTGCTCACTCACAAAAATTAGGAGACTGCCTATCCTTATTTGGGATATGGGAAATCCTATATCCCTATGTATGGGCTCGAATAACTCCCCAGATCACTGTACTCAACTAATGCTCTTAATCTTTATTCATTTCTGAATTCTGAAACAACCTAGTATCAGTTTATGTTTTTACTTTTTTACTTATTCTGTTTCCAGGATGCAATGCCGATACGTCTGAGGCAGATCCATTTAGTGAACGCGCCATCTTTTGTCGACAAGTTGTTCTCCCTCATGAAGCATTTCTTGAAGCAGGACCTTACAGAACTGGTAAGGAGTAGTTATAAGGTCTAACTAGGAATGACTTAGAAAAGGAATGTTCTAGGGGCCTATGAAATTCCATTGCCTCCCGGATGAGGCCCCAGTTTGCAGTACTTTTCGTACCTACCAAGAAAAAGATTATATATATTTGGATGTGTCTTGAGAGTCTTCAGATTTCTTTGGTATATATAATAAGTCAGTAGGTTGGTCGTCATCATCACCACTTTGATTAGGGTTATTGATATAGACGTCTTACTAAATTTTTACTTGACGCAATCCTAATTCTCGTACAATAATTTACACAGTTAATGGATTTCAATAACTAGCAAGTAGCAACATTGAAAAGCGTTTAGTACATTTCGCAATTCAAGATAGTTATAACGACTTTTGATTGGATGCTCTTCTTTGAAATACAAAATTACCTGTCTTTCTTAATTACTGAACTTGTTTCTGACACGTCAGTTTTTAGGGTTCCGAAGTCCACAAGGAACCCTTATAGTTTCGCCATGTCCGTCCGTCCGTCCGTCCGTCCGTCCGTCCGTCCGTCCGTCCGTCCGTCCGTCCGTCCGTCCGTCTGTCCGCACTATTGCTCAGAGATGCTTAGGTCTAGAGAGCTGTAATTTGGCATGAATATGCATATTAGTTACGCTGACAAAGTGGTACAATAAAATTTTGAAATATATTTTTTTATAGGGTACCTCCCCTACTCGTAAAGTGGGGATGTAATTTTTTTTTCTTGCGTACCCCATGGTGCGGCATATCGTTGAATAGGTCTTAAAAAAATATTGTGGGTTTGTTAAGGCCATTTTTTGATTAAGTGATGCGTTTGTGAAATATTAAGCTTTAAAGTGCTATTTTTTGTTAGAGTCACGTGTCCCCCCCCCCTGCCATCTAAATGGTGGTATTTGGATGGCTGAAAAAAATCACGGTTGTGGCATATATAACGTAGTTGAAAGGAAAACTATCAGAGCTAAGTAGGCTGTACAAACTTACGAGTAATAGTCGACCAACTTATAATGATGTTTTTTCTCGAGCGGCAGAGGCGTCGGGCGGGCACGTCATACCACAGGCTAGCTAGATGCTAATAAGTCTTAGAAAGGTACTGTGGGCATCCTCAACTTCGGAACCCTATAATTTGCGCGTGGCCCGACACGCACTTGGCCGGTTTTTTAAATTCCCAAATAGCTCTAAGTGCCTACCCTAAAATTAAGGTTTGCGTTTAGAGACGATTGCGAGCGCACGAAAAGACGCTAATTCTTCTCAAAATTCTTTTCAGATACATTGCCACTTGCCTGGTTCGGAAACCCTGTACGATTTCATAAGCAGGGACGAGCTACCTAAAGAGTTTGGAGGCAACCTAACAAGTATGGAGGAATTTACGGAAAAGGCTTTAGGAACGATGCGTAAACACTGGTAAGGCTTAGGTTAACGCCGATGAGGGAACTCCTCAAGATTTGATGGCGCGTGTTTGAATTTTGCGTGAAAATCGGAGAACAGTACCTACGTTTTACTCTGTTACTTAAGTAGTAATTAACTACGTTTTCTTAATTAACTATAGTTATTTAAATCATGTCTGAAAGCTATGGCCGAAAAGCACATTAAGACGCCTACCTACAGCTTAGCTTAATTTTTAAAATGTTTCTCGGTAGCTTGCAAAGTTGGTGTCGAATGAACCGACGCTATGAGGATCTCATAGATTTTTGACGTTTGAAATTGATTACTTGTAAAACATAAGGTTTTTATATATTGGTATATAAGTAGGTGGGTATATTTACTATTGACTTTATTTTTGCAGGGACACATTGAGTAAGGATGACCTGTGGAAAGCCCCCGAAAAGAAATCCAACAAAAATAAAAATAAAACGCCTTCACCGCTACCCTCACCGATACCAGCTCCGAAGAAAAGCGACCTGTCCTTCTGCTCTCTTGCCATAGACTAAATTGATCATGTTTTTTTTTTATTAAATTAAGAGTTTCATTTAAAATTGTTCAGTTCATGATTTAGGGCTGTGGCGTTGCGTTCTGATTCTGAATGATGAATTTGCGGGCTGAATGTTTGCTTTGTGCACAATAATAAGTTGACAAGTTCCATTATAATTATTGAATCACTCGGGACTACGCTTACTTTTGAACCTTACAAAGAAATATCGTATAAGATTTTTTATATTTTATTTTGTGTACAGTCAAGGGCAATGAGAGTATACAGCAACTCTAATGAAATAGCAATAAAGTCGCTGACTGATTTTCACGCTTTGGCGGCATATTATGTACTAGCTTCTGCCCGCGACTTCGCCCGCGTGGAATTCGGTTATCGCGTTCCCGCGGGAACTATGGGGTTTTCCGGGATAAAAAGTAGCCTATGTCCTTTCCCGGGACCCCAACTATCTCCATGCCAAATTACACTCAAATCCGTTCAGCGGTTGAAGCGTGAAGAGGTAACAGACAGACAGACAGAGTTACTTTCGCATTTATAATATTAATATGGATATCGTTAACCTTGACTTTGCATAAATATGTTATTGGGGAAATAATAGGGTGCCGATGGTTTGCCGATGGGACCGTAGTTTTATGAATAATTAAAACGTACCTATAGCGACTATGTGCGAATGTATCATACGAATTTACTATTTTAAAATTTATTGTATCCTGGAGGGGCAATTTAAATTCAACTTTTTTTTACATTCTTGTTGAGTAGACGTACCTAAAGTAGACGTAGTAAAAATCATGTAAGAGGCATGAACGAATTTTTATATACCTCCCTGGGTGTTAAAAAGAGAAAACTGACAAATCAATGAGTTATAAAACAAATTTTCTTTGTGATTTAGATTTAGTACTCCCATTGGTGGGTATTAATTTTGGCACGTGGTTGATGATAGGGCAGGAAAGTGATAATAAAACTTTAGTATTTTTTTTGTATTTAATTTTTATTACAAACATAATTTCACAAAATGTATCGTGTTTCATTTAAGTATATCGATGACAGGCATATTCTGTGATTTATGCCGAAAAGTGAGGCTCAACACATACAGATGTTTATTTTATAAATAATCGTCATCGTAATTTTGCTAATCCATAGGTACCCGAAACGCTCCCTAGCTCCTTTTGATCAACAACACTACAATTATCTTATTATAAGAGAAAAACTAAAAATAAACAAACATAACACTTCCGAGCGTGAGTGTCCGACTCCCGCGCCGTTCAAACGTTCATAATCCGCACCTCAGTATCAGTACGACCGCACTCGCGGCGGCCTCTCCGCTCCGCGCGTTTGTAGACAGACCTTGATCCAACCGATTAATCGTCGAAATAGTGTGGCTCGGGTTTCAAATTGGTGAGATCCTGTGGTTAATCCGTTTATTAAAAAAAATATAGGTAGGTAGCTGTTGTCATGGTTATTACATTATGAATCATGCCAATGTGTGACAAAAGTTTTCATTGTTGTATCAACAATGCTGAGTTGATGATTGTTTAACTGGTTTGCGTGACTGATTAATCCGTGTTTAATGACAGTTCAGTATGATTTTTGCACGAAACAAAACGGATTGTTACGTTATAGTACATTACAGACCTAGGGTGGTGAATTCGTAAATGTCCCAGATCGCAGGTTTCTGTGGTTTCTGGGGCTTTACGAATTACCGCCCGTGGTTTGTCAAAAGTTTTACGTCTTGCCTTAGCCAAGAAGTGAGATTTTCTCTCCGCGTAGTGGGCAGAAAATCCCACTTTATGGCCAAGGGTCATGTAAATTTATAAACGCTACGTTGTTCGAGTGCTAGTGACTCACAGTAGAACTCACAGTGTCAATTCCAAAATATTCCAGATAGTAAATGAGACTATAAAAAATTATATGCAAAGTTTTTTTGTTTTGTCCTAAACATATATATATATATATAACTGAAGTCTCTAGTTTATCATAAAATTACTACACGTTTTTCCCTAAGGAAATCCATATTTTAAGCCGGGTCATATTGGTGTAATATGAATGTGTATGTACATAATAATGCTAGTTTATTATTTGCACAATGCAAAATATTTTCTGTATTAATACAAGTAAGAGTACTTGGCAGAACATTTCTAAAATTCTTATAAATAATGTGTGAATGTTATTTATTCCCTTTCCTGCTTAGCAATAAAACGCTGTAAGTAAGGATACCCATCGTCGAATTTTTCTGGATAAAAAAATGATTATATCAAACATATGCGTGCTATTTTTCAAAAAGTATTTTTGTAAAAGAAGAAAAAAAACAAATAAGAATATATAAAAAAAAACTTGAGTAATTTACAAAGAACGTATCGGTAACGGTGATAAGTAAATGCAAATATGAAAAACACCTGTTTGTTTTATGGAAACGAATAAGTATCTACACTATTGCACTTGATATAGTGTTTGCAGTTTTACAAATTGTATTCATGCATTTGTACAGCCGAGTTTACCAAAATGATCTAGACACATTTTATTCACTAGTAATTTTCGTCTACTTTAGGTATTTAGTTTTTTCTACTTAATTACATCATTTTATTTTATTTATTGAAAATTAATAAATCTTACGGAAGTCAAAACTTAAGCCTAAAGCATTTTCCCGCAAAACTGCTTGTGTGCCAGTTTGTCTGCATATAAGAAAAATATACAATAATTCTCCAGTTAGACAACCTTAATTTAGGTATAATACCTATTTACTTATTTATAACTTGGATAACAGATATTTTTAGGGTTCCGTACCTCAAAAGGAAAAAACGGAACCCTTATAGGATCACTTTGTTGTCCGTCTGTCCGTCTGTCAAGACCCTTTTTCTCAGGAACGCGTGGAGGTATGAAGCTGAAATTTATATCAATTACTCAAGTCTACTGTCCCTTGAAGCTGTGAAAAAATCAAACTTCTAAGCCAACGCAATCAAAAGATACAGCCGTTTATGCCGCAAATTTTCGACACTTGCAAGGGAATCAAAACCTACAGGGTGCTTCCCGTGAACTCAGAATCTTGAAATTTGGTACGAAGCAACGTCTTATAGCATAGATAAAGGAAAAATTACGAAAACCATAATTTTTTAGTTACATCACATAATATTTTTTTTTTTAATAATTTTAACCTTACTACCCATTTCCTCATAAACGCGTAGAGGTATTAAATTGAAATTCATACCAAATACTCAGGTCTATAATACCTTTAAGCTGTAACAAAATCAAACTTCTATGTCAACGCAATCAAAAGAAACAGCAATTTAAGCTGCATATTTTGAAACTCGCAAGTACTCGCAAGGGAATCAAAACCTAAAGGGTACTTCCAGTCGACCTAGAATCTTGAAATTTGGCATGAAGCAACGTTTTATAGCACACATAAAGGAAAAATTCCGAAAACCTTAAATTTTTAGTTACATTACAAAATATATATTTTTTAATAAATATAAACTTTGTAAACCTTGCAGGTTTGTACGGAACCCTCGGTGCGCGAGTCCGACTCGCACTTGGCCGGTTTTTTTAGTTTATTTTTAAATTTAACTTTATTCGGTTCCTGACAGATATCTTCAGGCAAACTGTTTAAAAAGTACCTACATCCGCGTTCATGTATCTACGTAATATTACTCGCCGACTTCAGCTTCGTTCTACTAGCATATTATAACCTTCTGTAACCTTCTAAACAAGTTCAACCGCAAGGATAATACTTCCAATCATGATTCATATTATTATGATTCGAGCTCTGTCATTTTATACTAGTATGTATGCAAATTGATGGGTTTTTGTGATGATGATCTAGAGAGTGTTTATATAGCCAATAACGTCAAAGATTGTGTTGACAATATAGTTAAAACACTTTATTTGTCTTTGTTTTATATGCGGGTGATGTGCTTATTGTAAAAAAGTTAATGTGTTTTTTTATCTGAACTGCACAAGGAGCCATTAACAACTAAACATAAAAAACATTAAAATTAAATTTCGTACGACTACCCTTTAAATATTAGGTAGGTACCTACTACTTGAAATTATTTCTCAAATTAAGAATTATTAATTAAGCAATGATAATGTTTTATAAAAATGATAGTTTCGTATCAAATACGTAACTGAAATACAATCGGTTAGAAATGCTCTCATCTTGATAAGATAAACTTGATAAAACAAAATAGTTATGCCTTGGGTCACGTCACACACCAAATTTCTTGATAGTGAAAGATATACATGAATGCATTTTTTTGTGTAACTACTTTTATATATTTTTAAACAAAAAACTGTAAGTAAGAAAAATAAATTAATTATGAAAGTTGAAAACAACTCATCTCTCAGCAAAACAGCCTATTAATTTAGTTATTGACTTACTTAAATACTTGTCGTAATGTTCATCCAAGGTAAGATGACGAAAATGCACTTGAAAGTTTCAAATGCATTTTCGTAATTTTATCTTGGAAGAACATTACTAACCAAATTTTTTAATTAATGGTTTTAACAGCATATACAATTATGTTCTAGACATAAGTTAAGTACCTACATGAAAGTTGCGACTACATCTTAGGAATAATGAGGTCATCGTGAAACGGAGAAAGAATAGAAAGAAAGAATATATGGAAAATTATAACAAAACATTGTGAGCGTGATTATACAACGGTCACTGCAGTAAGGTGAAAGAGTGAGAGGTAAGCATAATATTGCCCATTTACAATTTTAAAGGTCAGATATGTTTTCCCTAAAATGGAACTTATTTCTTCGAGTGTGAATACAAAATGCGATCAAGTAGGTTCTTGAAGTTTCCGTTGGGTTATTTGACCAGTTTTAAAATATTTTAGTTAATTAAGTAGGTCAGAAAACGAAGCGACGTTAGATAAGTCCAAATGGAGTCTCCATCTCGATGCGTTTTGTTTTATTTTCGTGTTTTTTTTTGTGGTAATGGTTGGTAAACGTGCACACACACGGTCCACCTGATGGTAAGAAGTAAAGATTTAACGCATCTATGCCAGTAATTTCATCGGCTTTCTTACTGTTGCCCGAACACAACAATGCGAGCACTGCTGTATACAAACCAACATACCTATCTTTTTCTTTACGGAGTTCTTCGCTTCATTTATTGGTATCGGAATTTTAAATTAAGTAAAACCCACCGTTAAACCTTTTTTGTGAAACGATGTAGGTATATAAAAAACCGGTGTTTATCTGTGTCAATTTCATGTCAATTCTGATTGATATGCACCTTCAAAAGCTGTCATGTCCATATGCTTACTACCTACTAAATATTTACCGTGAAAATGTAAATAAAAATATACCTAAGTGAAATTTATTCGATATAAAATTGAAGAAGAAACATTTTGTTTACAGCAACACTATGACAGAATCAAAGAGCGCTGAAGACACGCAAAAAGATTTGGAAATGTTAAAGGAATGGGTAGCGGCGCAGCCACATATTCCAAAGGATATGGGTAAGTTTAGGAAAATGTGAAAAACCTGTATTTTTAAATTGATAAAATACCGACTGAACGGCTCGCGCCTCTGAGTTCGATTATGTTCAAAAACAATTTAAATTTACCACTGAACTTTTCGGTGAAGGAAAAGATGTAGTACGGTAAGACTCGAAATCCACACTTGCCAACTAGTAAAACGTGTATTCTGATACAGCAACGTCCAATGTGGTCCAATCAATAGTCAACAAGACATTGTTCACGATTTACGATAAACAAAGACGCGATTATTAGGTACCCTTTGGCCGACTTCTACCATTGTTACTGCTTCGTGACTCGAGGATAGAGAAGGCTTCATGTTAAAGCTGGACATTGTCTTGACATAGAAACCTTGTTGCAACCGTTTTAAAGGCTAGCTCAGAAGTGAGTAAACTGCTCAATTTGTACTAGACTAGTACTTGATTTAACACGATCTCACTAATTAACTTCTAAATACAGAGCTAGGATCTCGAACGTCATGGTACCTAATTGGTAGGTTACCAGTAGCGAAACGTACCTCCTGCACCAACACAGGGGCTATATTCGAAGTATTAATATAGCGTTAAGTTGAACTTTAAGCAGCTAGAAGTTCAACTTGACGCGTGAGCGATCCTATAGGGAACAGGATCCTATTTAAGACTTCGAATATAGCCCCAGGTTACATAGGGTAAACTTAAACCGATCAAGACAAGCAAATAACGCCCACACGAGCATTTATTTGTGCACCATATTTCGTTGTGCAGTTTACGTTCTGTATCTATGGAGTGTCGCGAGTTAGATAGTAGTTACGAGTGCTTACATATACCTTTAATCCGATCTTACAGGATTATTCGTCGAAATAGTTCTGGTATAAGGTTGAAAATTACTTACCACGGGAGGCTAAACGAAATCGGGAAATGAATACTGATACCTACCTAGACTTTAGAGTTGATGGTAAGTAATTACAAACCTACCATGAGTCGTTGGATATGAAATACGTTCATGTTGTATGATCAAAGCTGCCTTTTTCTCCGGAAAATTATATTTGCGAATGTTGGTAAGGTATAGGGTATACGCATGATGAATGACGCATAAAAGTCATTGAGCTAAGTAGCCTCATGAAGAATCACACGTGTTTATGATTTACTCACCGAAAATAAGGAAAATCCAGCCGTCAAGCTTGTACAGTCACCATTAGATATATTGTAATAGGCTAGGTGTCCATAAATATGCACGCTAACATTATCGTGACCAGGTATTTATGATCGCCTTGTTCGTCCATTCCGGTCTATACATGTGATGGCGATTGTACTATGGGTCGCTAGGTGGCGATACAAGGAATTTATCTATATAGAAAAATACATATAATATATCACTAAACATTCATGAATCGAGAACAAACATGCGTGCTAAACACACAAAGTTTGCCTCTAGCGAGAATCCAATTCTAATCCACGACCATTAGAACAGAGGATCACTATGTATAACAACTGAGCCAATCCAGTCATCATTTGGAAAATTAATAATTATTTCAGCTATAAGTAATAATCATCAAAATATATAAAATTCTTTCCGTTACTGACCGTTCATGCACGTACAGCCGAAACTACTGAATAAATTTGGCATGTAGGCTCTTTGGTGAGTGTAAAAGGAGTGGATTTCTCTGAATCCCCACGGGAGCGAGAAAGAACGCGACTTATAGCACGACACAACTTAGAAGGCGCGCGGATTAAGCGATAATATACTCTGCGTCAACGGCTTAAGTGCTTCGCCGCACGCCTTTTAAGTTGTGTCGCACTATACATGTCCGTTCGCGCATACGAAGTCCCCGGGAAAACTTAAGGCTAGGTTCAGATGAACGCGCGGTCACGCGCGAATTTTTCCGCACGCGGCTCAAAATTGTAACAAATCACTGTTGTTGTGTACATGACCGCGCCTTACCGCGCGTAACCGCGGGTACCGCAACGCGCGGCAGATCTTGACCCGCGTGGTGTTCATGAATCGCGTGACACCGCGCGTGACCGCGCGTTCATCTGAACTTAGTCTTAGATCCTGATATTTACGCTTCCAGACGACAAGCTCCTGCGGCGGTTCCTGCACAGCTGCTACTACGACATGGAGCGGGCCCAGAGGGCCATGGAGGCGTTCTCGAGCTTGAGGGCCACGTCTCCAGAGCTGTTCCACAACCGGGACCCGCTCTCGCCACAAGTGCAGAGCGCTTTGAAGATCGTGTCTGTATACTTAATTATTACCTACTAGCTTCTGCCCGCGACTTCGTACGCGGACGAATATAATTCGGAAACTATGCGTTTTTCTGTGATAAAAAGTAGCCTATGTCCTTTCTCGGGACTTCAACTATCTTCATACCAAATTTCATCAAAATCGGTCCAGTAGTTTTCACGTGATGCGCGATCAAATAAACAGACAAACAGCGAAAAAATCCAAAAACTGTTGGAATGTGTTCTGTTATCGATTCCGTTTGTTCCTGGCGAGTCACACCCCTAACTGTCACACTGTGACTCGATGGGAAGATTTTTCGTTAAAAAATCCCATCCAGTCACACCTGTTACCAGATGGGACAACTTTTAATACTTTTTCCCAACGAGTCACACCTCAACTATCACACTGTTACTCGTTGAGATTTTTTTTTCCGAAGAAATTCCCAACTAATTACACCTGTTACTGGATGGGACAACTTTTCCCAGCGAGTCACATCCTTAACCGTTATTAAGATTATTTTTTGTACACAATAAATCCCAACTAGTCTCACTGTTACTAGATAGGACCACATGTGACATTATTCCCAACGAGTCACGCCTCCTACTGTCACACTGTGACTTGATAAGAATACTTTTTGAAAAAGATCCCATCCAGTCACACTCACACTCAAACCTGTTACTAGATAGCGGCCAACTTTCATAATTAACTCCCAATAAGTCACACTCAACTGTCACACTGTAACTCGTTGGGAATACTTTTTTGCAAAGGATGTCCAACTAGTCTCAATAAATCTAATCATAGGTGTAATAAATCTACTTAACTGGAAAAAGGTGAGATCTTTTTTGTAACATTCAGTGACGCAAAATAGAGATTTCAGTTTGCCATGCCATCATCGCCTGTCAATTCACAATTCACATATAGAGTTTTCCGACGTACGCCGCCATGTAAGAATATTGTCAATCTATATAATTGTTTTGTCTATGGCATAACGAAGTAAAGATATAGAGTGAAAAGAAACGCATATTTTATAAAAGCCCTTACAATGTTTTCCCGAACATTCCACCCAAATTCGGATTCCTATCGTTCTTCGTAGCCAAAAGGAAGCGTTTTGTGGATAAAAACCCGGCGTTAATCAAATCATCGAACGATGTACTTATTCAAGATCAAGTTACGGTTGATGATTAAAATGCATAAAAAGAAATTATTAATTTGTTGGTATTAAAAAAAATAACCTCGAAGATCGAGGCGTGAGCTACGCAGCGCTACACTCCCGCCTCGACCTTCTAACCTAACCTATCCGAATTATTTTTGTGTGGGCTAATCCGTTCGCTCGCTACGCTCGCTCACATCGACAGTATTCATTAAGTTTTATTTAATTTTGTCTCATCAGGTAACAGTTGGAAATTTGTTACTTACAAGTATTTATTCCCGACGAGTCACATAATGAGACAGTTGGGTGTTATTCAATAGGAATAAACGATTAAAGTGGTGCCATCTAGTAACAGATGTAACTGGATGGGATTTTATTTCGTTGAAAGCGTGACTTCTTGGGAAGGATAGTGTAAGGTAGTTCCGTCTAGTAACAGTGTGACAGTTGAGGTGTGACTCGAAGGGAACAAGTGTTGGAAGTTTTCCCATCTGGTAACAGGTGTGGAAAATTGTCCCACCTAGTAACAGGTGTGACAAGTTGGGAATTTTTTTGAAAAAAATATTCTCAACGAGCAACAGTGTGACAGTTGAGGTGTAACTCGTTGGGAACAAGTGTTGGAAGTTTTCCCATCTGGTAACAGGTGTGACTAGTTGGGATATTTTTTCAAAAAAACTTCCCAACGAGTCACAGTGTGACAGTTGGGGGGGGGTGACTCGCCGGGAACAAGCCATCGATTCTAAGTATCCTCTTCATAAGCGAGTCCGACTGACTCTTGGCTGTTTTTTTTTAAATTACTCGTTTGCATACCAATGACTGAAAAAAAACCTACTACCTAACGAAAATTTTACGAAGGTAGGTAGGGTGCCCGACTGCCCGTGCCATAGGATCTGTCGGTCTTTCCTATTTGTTTATTTTTTTATCGTCTATTCCGGCACTTTCTGACTGGAAGAAATTTCTTAGAGGGATAAGTTCGCCTTTGTACATTGTTGTTATTTGTGATTCTTGTGTGTGTATTAACTTTACGATATACATGGAAAATGCGATGGAAAGTTTTCAAAAGATAGTAGGTACTTCCATAATCCTAAAAATGTCGTGCTCCTATGATAATTGTTGCAATCCATACTCAATGTTTTATTCAAATATAGAGAGCGATATTTCATGTTTTCATTCAGTAATATTCAGAAATTAATGAAAGCAGCGAAATATTTGGCAGCTATTTGCGACTTTGCCAACTTTCGGAGTAAACCCTCTTTAGTACCACCGTCTCTGTTAGTTTGTCTCCAGTTGCGTCCCTGTGTATGTACCGAAGTACATAGCAGAGGGGCTATAGCTCAGTTATTTACCTTATACGGGTTTTACGGGTAGATATTTTTGCGATAAAATCGATATGGCTCCTTATCAGACATAGGTACGTGGGTTGAGTTTCTCAACACACACGTACAACGTTCGTATTGGCATAGGACTCGATTTTATGACTAGCAAGCAAGATAAGGAGGCCACAGGGACGCAACTGGACAAACTAACAGAGACGGTGGTACTTAAGTAAGGTAATGATAGTAATGTATGAAGTTGACGTTCCATTTCACTGGCGGCTTCAGGGGCGGGGGGGCTAAGGGGTTCAAGCCATGTTGTTTTTTTTTTGTACGACATGCACGTACTTGTCCCCTATGTCACTCGCAAATTGAGCGACAGTCTTTCATCTGCGAAGCCTGTGGGCATATGCCAAGTAATTCAAAGATATGTGTGAAGTCCCCAATCCGCACTGGGCCCTCGTGATGAGAGGAGGCCTGTGCCCAGCAGTGGGCCGCAAATAGGCTGTAGTAGTAGACCTCAAGGTGCGTTTTAGATCTCATCAATTGATTCATACCCTTGGTTTGCAGAAACCTAGCTCATCTCAAAGCATCTAACAACAGGAGCATCTGGATATGGCAGTTGAACGACCCTGGCTTGGAAAACTTCGATTACCTCCAAGACGCTAGGCTGTTCTTCCTGACCTCTGACTCCTGGTTACTGGAGGAGGAGGATCTGGCGGATTCGGATGTGGTCATCATGGATGTGAAGGATGTGTCGCTCAAGATGATCACAAAGTTCAATATTTCCGTTGCGAGAAAATTGGGGAAGTACCAAGAGGTGAGGTTTCTTTGTCGTTAGTTGTTCATAAATGAAATCAAATCAAAATCATATTATATATTTTGTGACATTTCTTAGATAATTTCAAGTAGGTAATGTAATGGAATATTGTATTATAATTACATCATTGGTCTTTATAATATTAATAATGTATAGAATGATAATGTAAATTAGAGAGTTTGTATAAATTAAGTAGATTATTCTGTGTATACCTACAGCTGTAAAGGTAAGATTTGGTAGATCTTAATTTACTAGCGATTGTAACTGCTACTCTATGTTACCTAAATTTATCGCACAATAAATCATTTATTAATTCATTCATTCATTTACCAATCAATTACCTAAAGCCTTTAATAAATTAGTTAGCCTTACCCTGACGGCCACTTTTATTATTTTTCAGGAAGCAATGCCGATTCGACTGAAACAAATTCACGTGGTCAACTCGCCGCCTTTTATAGACAAGATTTTCTCCATCATGAAACAGTTTCTGCATAAAGATATGACTGAAATGGTGAGTTTCTTTTGGTTGGATGGTTACTTTAACTGCTGAGTGGACTCCTTTCTTCGGTTTACTGTAACATTTCTTTCTCTTAGATTTTAAGTTATAGCCTTAACACTTATTGTTACAGTATCGAAAATAAAGATTTTTCTATTTCTATTCTATTTTCTACTTTCATGGTCACTTTTTGAAACTGCTATTTCTGTAGTTGATTGACCACAATCTCTATATCTGGTTTTTAGCTTATCTACTGTTCAGCATCTTCGATACTGACTGACATTAAGTGTACAGTAAGCTTCAGGAACCCCCCTCTAATAAAATGAGTCACAATAGAACGTTGTACCAGAGCTACCAGTTGTAGGCTAGCTAGAGTCAAAAAATATTTATAGGGTCAAGTAAAACGTTGTGAAAATATTTTACCCGCAGAATCAGCTATCGATTTCAAGGATATTTTTTAGGCTTTTAATTTTTGGCGAGTTGGTAAAAAAAATGTATGGGATTCAGGTATCGCCTACACCATCGATCTCATAATGGGCCGTACAAAAAAATCTCCAAAAAAAAAATCAAACCTAAAACATGCTTAGAATCGATAACTGATATTGTGGTTAAATGAAAATATATCGTCACAACGTTTTGCTTGCCCTTACTTGCTTGAAGCTTACTGTACATGACGTCCCAGCCCAGTAAAAGTGAGATCATAAGCTAAACTATCTATAATATAAAAATGAATTGCCGTGTGTTAGTCTGGCTGAAGCTCGAGAACTGCTGGACCGATCCTGCTGATTGTTTTTCGTTCTATTACCTGTGATTCAGGGAAGGTTTAGAAAGAAAAAAAATCGGGAAAAATGAAATAGAAAAGCTAAAAAAATAAAAAACTTTGTATGGGTATCGCCTCCAGGTACGATTAACATTTCCATAAACAATACGGACAGTTGCGTCCGCGTTATGTCTCTTATGTCTAATGTCATAAGAGTCATGTGTAAGAGCGCTTGCATTGACGTCACACAACGTCGGTCGTATCACATTGAAATCGTTCGTGTCCATGTTTTATCCGTTAAGCTGTTAGCCGCGATGCGGACTCGATCGATGAGTGTTAGCTATATTTAGAACTGTGATTATTAGACAAATCTACGAAACCGCGTGGCATAACAATTCTTGGTTTTCGTATAAATTGTTTCAATGCCATTTTCTAGTGAGTTTTCTCTTTGTTTTTCTGCGTGGTCCGATGACTTGACTGTCAGAGTTTTACGGGATTGGAAAAACACACCCCCACCAGCATGTATTTGTACACTATCAAATATTAGTGTGCAGTTCCGGTTCCATTTCTATGGCGTGTTGTGGGTGTGGTTCCGTTAAGGGGGTGAGAGACCCGGTGAAATTACTAGCATAGAAGCATTCAATCTTAGTGATCGGGTTGACAACGCATTCTAAATCTTATTGTTCCTTAATGTCTACGGCTTCCATAAAACAACATAATTAGACCATTTGTAGGTACTTCCATCACCAAGACAGCCTCTTTGCGTCCACAGCACGGTACTTACCTCCTCTCATCATGAGAGGGTTTGGGCTATAGTCCCCACCGCGGGCCCAGTGCGGATTGGGGACTTCACTCGCATCATTGAATTACTTCGCAGATATGTGCAGGTTTCCCCACGACATTTTCCTTCACCGAAAAGCTCAGTGAGTCAGTTGGTAAATTCATTGAATTTCGCAACTCAGAGGTGCGAGTCGGATCCCCGACCCTCTGCATTCGAGGCGGAGCTCGAACCACTAAGGCCACCACGGCTTACCCATTTCATTTGTACTTCGTAAGACACAATTCCTTTTCGTTATTTCAGATCCATTTCCACTCACCGAACTCCGATACCCTGTACAAGTATATTAGTAAGGAGGACCTGCCGGCTGACTTCGGCGGGACCCTGCCGCCCATGAGCGAATACATGAAGTCGGTTGTCGAAACCATGTATAGGCAAAGGTGAGTAGAGACAGGGGCCTGAACTATAGGTACACGGCGATCGAGTTTTGATCGGGTGAAAATAGCTGAAATGTTCTCAGATGAGGCCTTGATTTATATCGATAGGTTTGTAGAAGTCACATGACCGTAAAAATATATTTATTTACGGAAAAATAAATAAAAGATCATACAAAATATAATATCCACACCACACTGCGTCAGAAAAAGGACAAAAATTAATATCAACCACATGTTTTCGTCAAACGACCGGATACTTTTTGCCTTTACTTGCTATTTATATTTAACCAAAATAATCATTTTAGCCCATGTAATGGCAATGTTTTTTTTTTAGTAAATATAAATAGCAAGTAAAGGCAAAAAATATCGATATAAAAAAACTCATGTCAGCTGTAAGCCGCAGCGATCGATCGGAGACATTGACAACCGACCTTAAGTATGTCGCTGCTTGAAAAACCAACTCAATGTTTATAGTTTTCTCACTTTTACTTCTTTTCACAGGGACTCCCTTAAGAATGACAACCTATGGAAGGCTCCAGAGAAGAAATCTAAGAAGAAATCCAAACAGTCGTCAGCCCCGCAGTACTCCGTCGAAGGAGATTCCTTTCGATCTCTTGCAATAGACTAAATCTACCAATATATCGAAGTTTTGAAATGAAAATGACATTAAAAGAATTGTACAGTTTGAAATTATTAATTGGCAGTTTATAGTGGTAATCCACATACGAGTCACTTGTTTCGGGCACTTAGGCTGAGTTGATTCATGCATAGTTGACGGACTCCTGGTCGTTAAATATGGCCGCCGAGCTGTCATTCCATACAGAAACGTCATTTTGTCCCATAGTAAAATATTTAAATATAACGTTAACTTTAACGGACGGTTTGAATCAACCCGCCCTTAGAGGTTTCTCTAATGGTGAGTTGCATCGACGACAATTTAGTTTTGACAGACTCATCATCGTTAAATTGGCGCCATGTTGTCATTCCATACGGAAAACGTCATTTCTCCATAGCGAAAATGTCGGGCGTCATGTTTAGAGGATTCGTTACAGCACGACACAACTTAGAAGGCGCGCGGCGAAGCACTTAAGCCGTTGAGGCAGAGTCTACTTTTGCTTAATCCACGTGCCTTCTAATTTGTATAAACCTGTAACTTTCTTGATGCAACTTGAGTCGCGGACACGGCCTATAAAAACACGATCTCGTACATAATTCGATTGAAGTGTCAATATTTGCGTGCGACGACATCTGTAAACTTGTAAATGTGTGTGTACCACTACGCTGGCCAATGATTCACTCTCCATCTCCGGATGAAACAAATGACGGTAAGACGAGTTGGGCGCGAGTGGCGCGCGGTCTAGACTCGGGCGGGTGATTCCGTGGCCATACTATTAAATGTTCTGTGACCGAGACTTAAATGACTGGATTTATCTTAACACTTCATAGACTGGAATTTAAATATGGCCGACTCAGCTGTCATTCCATACGGGAACCACAGATTATGCAAAGAAATGTTACGTTCTACATAAGTATAGATATGGTGCGAAAATTTATTGTTGTTGACGGAACGAACGGTTTGAAACAAGTCATTATACAGCTTAGAAATGGAATTAAAATTAGCACTAATTATAAAGTTCACTCAATTTTAAAAAAACTCAAATGTTCGTTTATTTATTTTTATAGGTAGGTACCTACAAAGTGCCAGTTTGAAGTCGACTACCATTTTGGAATTATTTATAGTAATTTATACCTAGAAGTAGGTTTAGGAAATTAGCAAGATTACGTAGCTTTAGTTGATATTTATATCTACTTATGGCTGTTTGGAAGTAAGTTTTTTTAAAAGTATGTTAGTAGTTTGAAGAGCCACTCAGTATAAGAATAAGTACAGTAGGTCAAAGACTTTGATCTGGTGAAAAACGCCGCTGCAAGGTGAGGGGCGACTGGGGCGAGAGGGGAAAGAGGCGGTACCGAGTTTCATTTTTAATTTGTTTTTCATTACGGCATACATCGGAATTAGCTAGGGAACTTGAAATTTTCATACTTCCCCTGTACAGCGCCATCTAGATGTTGCTCATGGAGTTCAAATTTGTGTGCAGGATACCTAGGAAAGGACATCTATTATCGTGACACCTATTTCGGGCCTACGCTGATTTGTTTGAAGGTTGTCACATCATTCTATGTTTACCTTAATTGTTCTATGACCGTACATATAATAGTAGTTTGCAGTGTTGAGCTACTCATACATGAGGCACCTCGTTTCCCATACTTACTCCGACAGATTGTCGCAACATGAATGTTGAAACGTTGAAAATGTCCCACTTCAATGTTTTTGTCCCACTGTTTTTTTTTAAATTGTCTCAAGACTTCTGGCTACTTGTTTTACAAATACATGCCGATGCCGCTAGTGTAATATTAAATTATGTTGCTACATTCGCCATCGCATAGGTAGGTATATCTGAACAAACAAGGGTGATCATAAATATCTGAAAATGCACTCTTTACAATTAGACCATGTCCAGATATTTCTACTTAGTTACCTTGTTTGTGATATTTGATTGTATTGATTGTGATTTGAGGTAGGGCCTTGTACCACCTCATTTCCTCTAATTGGATAAAAGGTACCTCATACAAACCTGTTTTTTTTATTTCCTGGCCTACCCAATACTAGGTACCTCGGGACCGCTCTTCCCCCTTCTCCCTAACCCCACATGATTGCTTCGTGGACTGACTGTATGGCTTATTTGACAGTATACATATACCTACCTACTGTTTAATGTTGTTTACAAGGTAGTATTTAGGATGTTAAATTATTTAGTATTGTACATGTTGAGTAGGTATAACCTACGAGTAGGTATATAAGTCTCGATTGTTACAATAGAGCCGTATCGTATGCTTATGTCCATTTTAGAACCTTATCTACCTACATGTTTTCAGGTTGATGGACAAGAACTGAAAGAAATATTGCACAATAATTTGATATATATACTTAAGTATGTGTTTTATTTTTATTGTCTTGTAAATTTTGTGTTTTGTTTTGCACCGGTCGAGAAACTTCTTAAAGCTTAAAGCTGACTCAGATCTGCCTCCACAGCGTTACTCCAGCGATACCTGGGTAGTGGGTCTACCCAAGCGCCAGGGGCGAGAAGTTTATCAGGATCGCAATCGGGACCGCTGGCGAGCTCTCGTTTCGGGAGGCCAAGACACTTTTTGGGTCACTGAGCCAAGGTAGTTTAGTTTTGCTGGTGGTAGGACCGACGGTGCAAGGTCCGTCTGGATCACCGTCTTTATACTCGCTACCACCACTACGCGTTTGGCTACGACTACGCTACGGGTTTGGGCTATAGTCCCCACGCGGGCTTTTGCGGATTGGGGACTCGAACTTAAACTGGGGACTTGACTTGGGGGATTGTGGGGTCTTACTCGGTAACCTAGCAGTGCTTGCACTGGGTGGGTGTTCCTATAAGGGGTTGAGGCAACTGGTGACATTACTGGCAGAGACGCATTCCATCTTAAGAGTCGGGATGCATTCGAAATCTTTAATTTCTTATACATATATCCATGGGCCGCTGTGACCGCTCCCCATCAGGTGGCCTGCGTGCTCGTTTGCCTACCAATTAACATACGACAAATGCTATGTAAGCATAGTTAAAAGCAAATTAATAATAATTTTTAATGTCTCTTTATCTATTTGTAAGGTTAAAAAAAGATCTATAAAAAATCTAGGTGCATACATAGTAAATAATAAAATGGATTATTTTGTTTTATTTACTTATCACTGTACCTTTTTTTTCTAAATTGAATTTTTCAACCTAGGTACCTATATCGTCGACAAAGAGTTTAATTAAAACAACGATAAAGTATTATCAGGACACAACCTTAGGTATAATAGAAGTTGCGTGGATTAAGCAATTATGGACTTCGCCGCGCGCCTTCTAAGTTGTGTTGTGTGATCGTATAATGCATACTTAGATAGGTACAAATCGAACGCAAACTGCACGCTAAAATATTAAAGCATACGTGCGCGTGCGTATGTTTACTGGAGGCGGTGTGAGGTAGAGATCTTCTACTATCTAAAGTCCCGCGCCTTCACATTTCAAAACGCTTCAATTTTTTCATTATTATTTAAAATACTCTCAACGCATAGTTGATGGCTGTCTCACCACGCACATAGGTATGTGTTGAGAGTGTTGGTGGTGCTTTTTAAATACATTGAAGCGTTTTGAAATGTGAAGGCGCGGGACTTTAGATAGTAGAAGATCTTCTAACTTGCGTTGGTACGGAGAGGTGCGTGTCGCTGCTGGTACGATATTACCTAAGTACCTACTATATATTATACTGTGGTGCGGGTATGATTTGAATCATCATCATCATCATCATTTCAGTCAAACGACGTCCACTGCTGGACATAGGCCTTCCCCAAGGCTCGCCACTCAGACCGGTCCTGTGCTACTTGCATGATTTGAATGCATGAATGTTAACTACGAAAAACCAGCATTATTGGGTTGCCCCCGTGTTAGAAAATAATTTTAGAAAGAGAAAAATTTAAATACAAACAGGATGTAAATACTTGACATAAGAAAAATTGATTAGGTAGGAATATACAATAAATATTTTTTACAAAGTTGACAACATGCCAATCAATATTATTATCATCATCAATAATCATCATCATCATCATTTCAGCCGATAGACGTCCACTGCTGGACATAGGCCTCCCCCAAGGCGCGCCACTCAGACCGGTCCTGTGCCACTCGCATCCACCGCGTTCCCGCGACCTTTACAAGGTCGTCACTCCATCTTGTTGGAGGCCTACCGACAGCTCGTCTACCGGTTCGCGGACGCCACTCCAGGACTTTCTTGCCCCATCGGCCATCAGTCCTGCGAGCAATGTGCCCCGCCCACTGCCACTTAAGGTTCGCAATTCTTCGAATTCTTACAATTAACATTAATACAAATAACTAGTTTCTGCCCGCGACTTTACCCGCGTGCAATTTGGTTATTATGTTCCCGCGGCAGCTATGTGTTTTTTCGGGATAAAAAGTAGGTAGCCTTTGTTCTTTCTCGGAACTCCAACTATCCCAATACCAAATTTCATCCAAAACGGTCCAGCGATTGAAGCGTCAAGAGGTTAACAGACAGACAGAGTTACTTTCAAATTTATAACATTACAATGGATATAAGGATAGGTATAACTCTTGCATAATGTAACTGACTGATTGGCTGACTTACTAACTGTGATTTGGTACCCACTGAACGGGGAACTGTGATAGGATTTTTCGAAATTCCCACGGGAACATGACAAAATAAGATCCACGCGGGAAACGGCTGGATTGTTTATATTATAAAATTTTCATGAACATGTTTAAGAGGTTCTTTATGAAATTACATTATTACAAATAAATAAATAGTACATTACACACCTTGGGCGGTCAAGTAAAGAAAGACTCAGATCGCGGGTAATTGAGGCCCGAGCCGGAGGCGAGGGCTATAATCTAGCGGTCTGAGGATTTCTTTACGACCGCCCGTGGTTAGTATACGATTTTACGTCACCACCTGGCCGTGAAGAGGGATTTTTCGTAGCGCCTAAGGGCGGTAAATCCCGCTTTTCGGCCTGGTGTGACGTAAATGTACTTTTTGTACTCGTCAATTGAAATATGTGTATTAAGATTTCATAGAGTAATACTGCAATGTCACTCTTTTCATCGTTAAATAGTCATACTTCCGAAACAACCGAAATAAGTTATTTCGATTCGCTCTAGACGATCGAAATACTTTTTCACGTTTCGGCATGGCCATCTAGATGCACGTCGTGACCAACTAGATTACAGGCCCTACCACGAAGAGCAAAATTCAAACGACATTTATTTTTCTTATATACTCGTACTAATGAGTTAAATTATTAATTTTAATGGACTCGTACAAAAAGTATTGTTCACAATAGTGCCATAATCAAGCTTTTCAATCTCGTACCTTACTTAGGCCACTCAGCAAGCTTCGTGGCCTAAACACGGTACTCGACTGAAAAGCTCTCTATTATGTCACGATTGCGAAAAATACTATTTCAGTAGTTTGACGCGGTGCGAGCTACCTTCAGAAATCACTCACTTATACTCGTATGTTTCCATACATAATAAAACGTGATAAACCTACTTAAAAAGGTCTTCATGAAATGTATGTCCGGAAGTTATTGCTTCATTATACTAAAAAATATACATAATTTAAGCACCCATGGCATTTCTGCTTCTTGTAATTACTTCAATTTTCGATCCATGAATTATTAAGCATCCTCACACATTATGCCACTCTATTCTCTACTGTAAAGTTTTGACTTTAAAGTTTAAAAGAGAAGAGACTTTTCAGGATGGTACATCCTGTTGGCCTTACAGTTACCGTATTTAGTCATCTACGTGCACGGATACAAATAAAGTTTTTCAAGATACTTGTGATCTATACTAGTTATTTACTTATAGTTATAGTGTGTATAAAAGTCACGTCGTCTGTAATTTGAAAATTAAGAAAAACGAGTCAAGGGGATTTTATACATATATATACATATATATGTATACTAGCTGACCCAGCGGACTTCGTACCGCCTTAGATATTTTTTTTTGGGTATGAAAAATAGCTTACGTCCTATTCTCAGACCTATTGAACAAACACTCCAAATTTCATAAGAATTGGTCGAGCCGTTACGGATGAGTTTGGTTACAAACACTGTGACACGAGAATTTTATATATTAGATAAGTATGTATAAATGATACTGCAAACAAAAATACGGTTTTTTGAAAAATTGGATGTATGTGTCTATGTGTGCCCAGTAGTGGGTCGTAAATAGGCTGTTGTGGATCCTCGACTTTATAATAGGGATATAATAATAATTTATGATCCCAATAGAATCTTTTCCCGCAGAACAGGGCCTATATTCGATGTCTTAAATAGGGATCTTGCAGTTCCCTATAGGATTGCTCACGCGTCAAGATGAACTAAAGTGTAATTTAATGATTACTGAAGCTTTTTTTATACTTAATAAGGGTTTTTTTCTGTGAGCTAATCAATATTCGAGTAAGATTCTCGTATGAAGGCTAGACAGCTCAAATCGAATTATATTTGAAATTACAAAAATGCGAAGTCGAATACAAAAAAAACAAATACTTCATTTGACAAATATCCTTGAATTAATTCGCGGATGCGTGCAGGCTCCCTCGCGATGTTTTCCTACACCGAAAAGCTCAGTGGCAAATTCAAATTGAATTTCGCACAACCCGAAGTAAACTCAAAATGCGAATTAAGCGGAGGTTGAACCGATAGGCCTTCACGGCTTCTAATTGCAGAATTCGTTTACAATTATTACTTTATTCTGTAATTGAGTTGATTTCGAAATAATAAATCACACCAACCATGTCTTGCAATTATTTAATAGTAGGTAGAGATCTTCTATTATCTAAAGTCCCGCGCCTTCACATTTCAAAACGCTGCAATGTATTTAAAAAGCACCACCAACACTCTCAACACATGTGTGCGTGCTGAGACAGCCATCAACTATGTGTCGAGAACGTGGGTGGTGCTTTTTAAATAATAATAAAAAAATGAAACGTTTTGAAACGTGAAGGCGCGGGACTTTAGATAGCAGAATATCTCTACTTTACCATGAGCATTGCACCATAAAACCGTGAGCTACCTACTTACCTACTGGCATACTGTTGCAAATGTTGCAATACATAGGTAGCTACGTGACACGGTATGTTCATTAGAACAAAGTCATTTTTTTCGCTAACTGCTAGATAAGAACTGTAAATATGGCAGTTTTGAACGTTATTGCACAATTGGATTTTCTTTTCAACATTGATCTATTATAAGTAAGGATTCACAATCAGCCGAAGAAAAATGGCCCGTCAAAACGGGTGCCCGTGTTGTTCGGCGCTCAGTAAATTTGACACTTAAGTCTTATCGTGTTAGGTTTACTTTTGTATAAAATATTTATCTTGACACATATTATAAAGAGGCGATATTAGCATATTGGAACGTATTTTCTAATGCCAGTTTTTGGGAATAAAGTTAATACCTAGATGATGTGTATGTTAAAGTTAAGGATATTAAAACTAAAATATCACATACCAACTTGGAATTTTTTCTTTATTTCTACCTAGGTACTAAAAGTTATTAGTGATAATGTGATGTTAACATTATGGAGTGTGGAATGTGTCTTGGTAAGGAGCGCAATCTTATATGGCGAAACAGTTGAAAACGTGCCCAGCGGATTTGATAAACAACAAAACAAAACACACTCTCCTCACAACCGTTTTCCCTGAATTTTCACCTGAGCAGCGCCATCTGAATTCGCTACAGCACACTAGGTGGCTTGACTGGAGTGGCGACCGCAGCGCCCCCAACCTACCCGATTTGGTATCCACTTTTGGAACTATAAAGATTGCGCTCCTTTACTTCAACCCTCCATTGTTAACATTTCTCAAAGTATTGGTAGGTACCTAATTTATTACTACCATAAGTATCTGTGTACATATACCGAGTTACAGATCTATCTATCATTATAAATATCAGCCGAAAGACGTTCATTGCTGGACACAGGGTCTCCAAGGTCAATACAAAATCTATCTATCTATCTGTCTATCTTCTTCTATCTATCTATCTATCTTAAAAGAGCAGAACCCGGCGTGTCTGTACATAGAAAGAAAAGTTCATAAAAAGGAACGGCGGGGGGTCTAAAGATGTATGGTAGACCTCAAAACAGCGATTTTTAGAAATCTTTTCTGTCTGTCTGTCTGTTAGAGTTAATCTCCGAAACTACTGAACCGATTTGAATGCAGTTTTCAAGGGTAGATAGAACATCATTTGGAGCAACATATAAGTTATGCTTGATTAAAATCGGATGTCGGAAAGAAGAGTTATCGGCAATTTTATATTGAACGCGTACGAAGTCGCGGGTAGAAGCTAGTTGAGAATAAATAAATTGAAAATCTCTTCTTTCATTGAACTTGTTTAATACCGCTGCAAAAAGACCGAGTCCGAAACCCGAATCGTTGTTGTTCAATGGACATGCTCCGAGAATGCAGAAAGGTATGGTGTAACATGGTCTTTTCTTAAGTCATCAATAATAAAAAAGGCGATTTTTATTTTCGCCGCGTTTTGTAGTAATCTAAATATATAAAACTCAAGGGTGACTGACATAGTGATCTATCAACGCACAGCCCAAACCACTGGACGGATCGGGCTGAAATATGGCATGCAGGTAGATGTTATGACGTAGGCATACGCTAAGAAAGGATTTTGCGAAATTCCCACGGGAACGGGGAAAAAACGGTATTTTACATTTAATATTTCTGCGCATACGAAGTTGCGGGGAAAAGCTAGTTGTCGTCATAAAATGCATACGCAAACATCCGTCGGCGGGACGGCCAGTTCGCGCGAAGGTATCAAAGACAACGGTCCACGGTCACGCGATTCGATTCTGGCCGCGCGGTTCCCAATTTGAAAATATTTAACGATTTAATGACTGCTTTCTGACAGACAGTGAATCAGTGGAATCCAAAGTAAGTTGTACATAAGTATTTTTTTAATACAGGTGCTCAAAAAGTAAACTTGCCAAGCCAAAGTTTAACGTGCCAAAAGTTTGTCATTTCCGAACGAGTTTTTTTTGTTTTTTGACAGCTAAAGAACGTGGTGCCTAAAGTTGTTTTTTAAGAACTATAGTGCGTAAAGTTGTTTGAGCCTTGAGTTGTTTGTCCTGTTCGTTTTTTTTTCGCAAATGTATTAAAAAATGTCGTTTGATACACGTGCGAAATTGACATTTTCACTCGTCCCTAGTGTTAACGCTCGCTTTTCGCACTCGCATCAAAATATACTATTATTATAACTATATTTTCTTGGGATGTTTAAATGAAAATCTCAATTAATTCATCAAGTAAAGTAAAGTAAGCCTTTTTTTGTTTCATTTCCTAACATCACAACAACAGCTTATTTAAGGCCCACTGCTGGGCACAGGCCTCATATCATCACGAGAGGGCTTGGGCGATAGTCCCTGGGCCCAGTGCGGATTGGGAACTTCACACACATCCTTGAATTACTTCGCAGATGCGTGCAGGTTTCCTCACGATGTTTTCCTCCACCGAAAAGCTCAGTGAAAAATTTAAATTGAATTTCACACATAAACAATTTCAGAGGTGCGAGCCGTATTCGAACCTCCGGCCCTCCGCATGAGAGGCGGTAGGTCAAACCACTAGGCCACCACGGCACGGCAGGTTTAATTTCATTTATTATTATTTATTCATTAATATAAAATTTATTTGAAGTACAAATTAATTCCACATATAAAACTACTTTCGTTGTTATCTAAACAATAACCATTTAAAAAAAAAACATGGTCGTCCAGGTAGTTACTCTATGAAATCTCTAATTTTAAATGCTAATATCCAATTTCCATGACTTTCAACAATTACGAAATTTTCGTATTGGGTTACCGCGAAATCAAATGGTTCGAAGAATTTTAAAATATTGATTAAAAAGTAATCGCCGATATCATCATCATCATCATCATTTCAGCCGAAAGGCGTCCACTGTTGGACATAGGCCTCCCCCAAGGCTCGCCACTCCGACCGATCCTGTGCTACTTGCTTCCACCGGTTTCCCGCGACCTTCACGAGGTCGCCGATATACTTATATATATTTAAAGTACCTACCTAATTGAGATTATCCCAGGAACGGTTATTGTAGTGTAATGGGGTATAGATACATAATTGATTCCAAAAGAATTGATCTCTGAAGGAGAAGCTTTTTTTTCAGATGCCTCAAAAACCGGCCTTTTGCAACGACCGCGACCTCGCTGCTATAAAAGAATGGATAGCCAAGGAACCCCATCTTCCCCGCGACTTAGGTAAGTCTGTCTGTTTGTCTCTACTACTACAGCCTATTTGCGTCCCACTGCTGGGCGCAGGCCTTCTCTCATCAGGAGAGGGTTTGGGCTAAGTCGCCACGCGAGCCCAGTGCGGATTGGACACACACATCGGTTTTCACACACATCTTTGAATTACTTCGCAGATGCGTGCAGGCTTCCTCACGATGTTTTCCTTCATTGAAAAGCTCAGTGGTAAATTCAAACTGAATTTCGCACATAAGTAAACTTAGAGGTGCGAGCCTGAATCGAACCCCCGACCCTCTGCATGAGAGGCCACGGTTATAGGCCTCAGATTTCAGGCGTCTGTTTGTCTCAACTCTGTGGTAACATGAGTAAAATATGTGTACATGGTATTCCAAAATCTTATATTCATACTCATATTTATTTATTGTCTCATGGTTTAGCAAAATACAAAAGGTGTTCGTTTTTTTTATAGGTAAGTCTAGCTATACACATGTCTTTAAAGGGGCTACCTGTGGTAGAAGAGAAATAAAGAGATGAAAGACAAATGCCATCCAAAAAAAAACATTTACAACGAAAAACTCTTTGGATTTCCGAGTAAAATATTGCCACTTGCTTGTATAAAAATTGCATATCAGTTTTTTGAACAACCTGTATGACGTACTTATTTAATCCCGTTTTGACCCAAAAAATTAGTTTATAAATAAAACAAATACTAGTTGTTTCCGGTGTGGAAATTACTAAACTCCTAGTAGAACTTTCCAAGGCATATATTATTTACCTACAAACTACAAATTAATTTCACATGTAAAAACGGTGTGTCACGGTGTTTGTAACCAAACTCCTCCGAAACGGCTCGACCGATAGATACTTATGAAATTTGGAATATATTCTCAGTTGGTCTGAGGAAGTAAGCTATTTTTCATACCCAAAAAAATCTAAGGCGGTACGAAGTCCGCGGGGACAACTAGTTGTTATATAAACAATAACCATTTCTAAATAGGTACCTACTGTAGTTTCTACAAAGTCATTCCAGTGCGTAGTCTGTGAAGAGCTAACATTAAGACCTGGTTCCTCTTTTTGGGTATGGAGGGTTAAAATTTGTCAATTTATCTATGGTGAAAATGTCAAATTTTAACTATCCGTAGCCGAAGCGAGGTGTTATGTGGATATAGGAACCGCGCCTGACTAACAAATAGAGGTGTATCGAAAGCTCCTTCCAAAGCTCGTAGGTGTTTTCCTAATGGAGTTTAGCGACTTCTAAAGAATTTTACACTTTTCATAGTATCGTTAAAGTTGAGAATCGCCAATTATTGTCCTGCTGACAAATGATTAGGTATGTATCGACAAAATGAAATCGTTATCTCTTTTACCGTTCTTCCAAATCATCAGCTCATTTTGGAATAGTCATTCTACTTAACAGTTATTCAAAAATCGACGAGCGGGTGTACCTATATATATAATATTTATATATAATTACTAAATAAGGTTTTCTATTATGCTAATGTCATCCGTCTCATATTGTTATTTACATTTTTTAACTACGAAATAGTTATTTGTTATGCAAGGCTGCAAAGTTGTTGTTTGCTGTGAGTGCGTGATTGAGACCCGAGTGAACGAAGGATTCTAGGGTTGAACCACGAGCGAAGCGAGTGGTTCAAATATAGAATCCTGAGTGTAACGAGGGTTTCAAGGCACGAGACAGCAAACGACTTTGCTGCTGAGCGCAACACAAAATTTTTCACCCCACGCGCGATTTTTCGGGAAGAAGGCTTAGTTCGGCGTCACGTACAGTTTGTGCTAACTCTGGAGGAGTTAAATTCGTATCTTCATCGCTAGAATCGCTCATATTTTCTTTATTACTTCGTATAGGTATTCTAAATTACAAAACCATTACATTACAACACATATTTAAGTATTTTTGTGATAAAACATAGTGAAATAATGAAATACATCTGAAACGGTGCATTATTAATATAATTTTATTAATGATGATATTAAGTAAGTAAATTGAACCTTTATTTTAATAAAACTCTCACGACGAATTGCGTTTCAGAACGTATCGTTGTTTTTTTAGTGTGACAGTGGCGTCATGCGTCGTTCGAATTTCAAAAACACTTTCCACGCTAGCGGATAAAAACAACTTTTGCGCTCGGATATCAAGCTGCAAAACGACCACTTTCGAGCCAGTGAGGTGAAAATACTTTTACATCACCCTTGGCCGTAAAGTGGGATTTTCTGCCCGCTACGCGGAGAGAAAATCTCACTTCTTGGCCAAGGCAAGATGTAAAACTTTTGACAAACCACGGGCGGTAATTCGTAAAGCCCCAGATCGCATATTTATTCACAGAAACCTGCGATCTGGGACATTTACGAATTCACCACCCTAGGTCTGTAATGTACTATAGTTACTTAAGTAGTTTAGTTACTTTAGTTACTTAGTATACTTAAGGGAAACCATACAATGTCGTAATGAATGTTAAAATATACACAGTAAGTATTACACAGTATATATTACACAGTAATGAATATGCAACCCGTGTAGTATTTCAGAGAAATGATTGGAATTGCACCTTTATTTAAACTATAATTTATTTATTTTTAAAAACTAAACGACTCTCTGTAGTTAACATGCGTGTTGAGAAAAACCTAATAAGTATCTCAAACGAGTCGGGTTTAGGTACTAGCAGGAATTCCAGGGTTCCATCCTTCGTCTCCGAGCTCCCACATCAGCTCGTTATATGTATGTTAATACTGCATTGCAATCCAAACTAAATACACTTTGCAAGCTTTTAAACAAGGTCCTAATCTCAAAAATAGTAAAATTAAAAAGTTAAATTTTATCCGCTGTAAACAAGACCATATTAATTTCACAAACTGAAAGCTGAAAGTTGACGTACCGTATAGATTAACTGTGAAATTTCTTTTACATCACCCTTGGCCATAAAGTGGGATTTTCTGCCCGCTACGCGGAGAGAAAATCTCACTTCTTGGCCAAAGCAAGACGTAAAACTTTTGACAAACCACGGGCGGTAATTCGTAAAGCCCCAGATCGCATATTTATGGCCCTCACCTTCGGTTCGGGCCACAGAAACCTGCGATCTGGGACATTTACGAATTAACCACCCTAGGTCTGTAATGTACTATTGCACCCCGAATGAGACCGTTTATTGGCTCAATTTCAAGTTGAGTTTTGATAGGTGGCGGGTTAACGCTCGCATAGGCAAGTCTCCCGGACCCCTATAATTTACTTCTTCAATTGATTAAAAGTACAGTAAAAGTACTGGGGGTCTATTCGAAGCGTTACAAAGGGAAAGGGAGATTCCCAATGCCTGCGCTCACGCGTCGTTGCAGCCGTACTTTAAGCAGCTAGATTTAAAGTTCAACTTGAGCGCCGTGACGCATGAGCGCAGCGATAGGGAATCTCCCTTTCCCTATGTAACGCTTCGAATAGAGCACCGGAATTTGTAGAATTTAAAACATTTTTTTTATGATCTAGCGCAGTTTTTTGGACCCTTTGTCACAAATAAACGCGACATTTTCTAAAAGTGGAAGCTAGAAAATGGATGCATCCATTTTATTTATTACCTTTAGGTACACACGAGTATAAGTATGTAAGTATTAAGTAGGTATAAGTTTTTTTTAATTAATTCCCATTTGTTTATGTACCTACTACTGTAACTTATGTACAGTCAAGGGCATTAATATGTGTACACTTTTGCATCCTGTTCCGTTGTGTTAAGGTCCAAAGGTGTATACATATTAATGATCTTGACTGTACCTACTTAAGTACCTATATTTTTTTCGACATCCTGTAGTTACATTGTGGTCCATTTCCATTACAGAAATTACTTACATAAACAAATTCAAATAAAATTATCTAATAATAAAGTTGCCGGACCCACGGTCGGTACTCATACTCATACTCACAGCACAGACATACGGTACAGCAACAGAGATTAAAATTATCTTTTCTCAAACATGCTCGGAAATGTTCGTGTTACTTTCAAAAAAGGAAGACGCGAGGCTGTCCATTGCCGGCCTTGGCCAGCAAAAACATTATTGTCGTGTGTTTTTTTTTTAATTCGCTTGCTATTTGAGACACCTCTGTAGAGAAACTGACAAATCCATGGAGGTATTAACTACAACTTCCATGGCCAAATCATCCACGATCATGGAAGTAGTAAATACTGATGTGGGGTAAGTGCGCCTAAATTTATTTCGCCCCTATGCCTTGTAAACAGCAGCCAACTACTAGTTGAGTAATATTTATTTAGGTTTCGATATATTTATGTTAGGCGCACTTACCCCCATCCTGGCGCACTTGCCCCGACTGACCTTACGTATTTCCTCGCTGTTTGAGAAAAGCATTATATATACCTCGGCCGCAATTGCGATTGCCGGACTCGTACTAATAGAAGGCTTCGCTTCGCTCAGCCTTCTAACTGACTCGTCCGGCAATGCGCTACTTGGCGGCCTCTGCAATAATGTACTATTAACTGTTTTTAAAGCCCGTCAGCCAAATTCACCCTAAGTATCCGGTCTGTCTGGTTTTTAAACAACTTGCTATGTGAGTTTTGATTTGAACCTTGCAATTGTTTTTTGCGGATTGTTGAGAGATTACCGAAATTGTTTCTTTAAATGAACCACCCAACCTTCATTTTCCAATGCTGGGTACAGCTGCTCTATTCGAAGTCTCAAATCGAACTTTGAATCTAGCTGCTGTAAGTTCGGTTGCAATGCAACGCGCAACGCCGCGACGCGTAAGCGCAGTGATAGGGAATCTCCCTGTCCCTATTTAAAACTTCCAATCCCAGGCCTCTAATCTTGAATCAACACGAGAGTGTCTAGTTTACAGGCTTCACGTGGGCCAGAAATTCCGTAATTCAGAAAAATAGTCGGACATTCCTCACAAATGCTTTTCATCAACACTGATAATTTTGAAATTAACATTATTTAACATACTTACTAAGGTATGATAATAAGTCAAGACCTGGGTGACCGAGCTTAGCTCGCGTTAAAATAGCTAAAACCGAGTTTTGTGTATTATGCTATGTTACAAATTTCGTCCAATTCGATAGAGCCGTTTCTGAGATCGCTTGTAGCTGAAGCCAGCGACTTCGTCCGCGTGGAATTCGGTTATAGCGTACCCGCGGAAATTGAGCGTTAAACTATAACAAATTATATATTAAAACATTCCTCTTGAATCACTCTATCTATTAAAAAAAACCGCATCAAAATCCGTTGCGTAGTTTTAAAGATCTAAGCATACATAGGGACAAACAGCAGGAAGCGACTTTGTTTTATACTATATGTAATGAAGAAAGAAATAAATAAATACATACACAAGTTTGGCGTGTTTAAAGTACAAGATAAGTAGGTAGTAGGTAATACAGTAAAACAGCAATTTGAACGAAGGTGAAATATGAGTTTTGATCTTGATTTTTCCCAAGTTGCAAGGTTAACCTATAACCTTTACATAGTTTATGTTATATACCGGTACAACCATAGACGTAAATAATATAGACCCGGTCTAACGTACACGTAATATGTCCCCACTTCCACGGTGTCCAATCCAAAGTTCTGTCACCGAGCGTGCGTGACCATAAGCGTTTTTTAAAAAACTTTTTTAGAAACTGTTTCACAGTATCTAAAAACTCGTCTCGTTGTTGAAAAAATGTGACCCAGCTTTAGTGTCACGATATAAGTTTAACTTTGGATTGGACACCAATGAAGTGGGGAAACATGACATGTATATATCTACGTTAGGCCGGGTCCATACGAAGTATTATTTATGTCTATATCTATATATACAACTGGTTTTTTGCCGCTGACCAGACATGTGCAAAAAACACATGCGTCGTCAACCACTGTATATTTAATAGGTACCTACAGTCGACGTCAAAGATATATTTACACTTTTGTACCTTAAAACAACGGAATAGGGTGCAAAAGTGTAAACATCTCTTTGGCGTCAATCGTACTAAAGTTCAAGTCCACACGTACCTCCCTGCACCAAAACAGGTTACCTCAAAACACAACCATCGGCGAACGGGTACAGCAGTCCGAATATAATAGTAGCAAAATCGGTCGGAACAGGCAATGACTTACGCGCACGTATTTGTACACCATTAAATTTTATTGTGCAGTGTAGGTTCCATTTGTATGAAGTGTTAGGGAAGGTACTGCGCTGCGAGTTTAGCTTACTCTATCAGTTAGGTTTATTGTTAACACGCTGCAAGCTCCGAGTCTTCATCTTCCACGTGAGATCAGAGCGTGCCGGCAGCCACTCCAACTCCACAGCTACAATTCCCCTTAACATTTGGTTTTACTACTTAGCTATGGGTTTTAGGCGCTTTGCCGTATAACGTAATACATGCTGCCCAGGGTGAGGGAACAAACAACATAATTAATTACGAGTAGGTACTTCGTTGCGCTGGGCCCGCTTGGGGAATATAGTCTAAACCCTCTTGTGATGAGAGGAGGCCTGTGCCCAGCAGTGGGACACAAATAGGCTGTAGTAGTAGTAGTAGTAGGTACTTCGTTCGTGACCCATGACCGACTGATATTTTTAATTTTAATTTTAATTTTATTTATTCGGAAAACTTACAGCTATTTACATTTTGCTATAATACGCTTTCTATGGGTAAATCTAAGCCATTTACAAGTTTTCACAGATGAGTAAAGATAATAGTTAGGTTACATTTATAATCGAGTGAGATAAGCCCAACTAGCAAATTATGCACTTATAGTACTCTTCAAGACTATTTTTATTGCACTTATAAAGTACTTGTAGCTATCTACAAACCTGGATTTGGGCACACTTATAGGAGCATTTGTTTTTGTAACAGTCTTATAATCTACTTACAGAATGCTATTAAGTCTTATAATATGCTCGTAATAGCGTTGAAGAAGTACAAATAGTCCTATAATGTATACTCAAAACCTTTATAAGTACAATTGCTCTTGTAAGTGTCTGTGACAAGCTCTTTCTAAGATTAAAATAGTAAATGTCAGTACATCTTGCAAATGTGGTTTAGTGTTTGTGTTGTGAGTGATTTTTGGAATTAAAAAGGTAAGTACAATATCTTTTTGACATAATACTAATATTTATCGTAGCCGGTGAAGTAGGGATGTGAATATAGGGTTAATAGAGAATGAATTAGTGGGGAAGTGATATTCATCGTTAAAATATAGTATTTTAGAAACATATTTTAAAAGCGCCTCTAAAATTTCATCATTACACCATTCTTTTAATAAGTTTATTACAATATATTGCAATAAATATCCGCCATAACAAAAACTGGTTTAAATGAGAGCGTTTTAAGTCTATTATAAGTGTAATAGCGCTTATTCAAACTATTATAAGAACATCATGCCCTCCATGTTGACATTAATTAGGGTTCATCATAAATTCAATATAAACACTTCTAACCCATGATTTTTTTACAGTTTATAATTTTAAAATGTAGTAAATCCCTATAAATCTTAAAAAAATGTTATTTTTGGTCTTGAATGTTTTGTCTGGCTGACTTTATATTATAGGTACTAGATTTTGCCCGCGACTTCGTATGCGCGTAAACATTTACATGTATTTAATTTTTTTTTCCGTTCACGTGGGCATTTCGAGAAATCCTCTTTAGTGCTCTCATACACTAAGTTCACAGTTCATTGAGGACTACATTATATGTGGTACGTTATACTTCAGGGCCAGAGATTTTTATCTTTTTCACTTTCTTCGTTATCTTCTTCTGTGTAATTTTCTTTGTCGACATCTTCACCTTTTTTATTTTCATCTTTACTTAAATTATCTAAATTATTTGATTCTACGGGACCCTTTCCTAATAAAGTTCTCGTTTGATTCAGTGGGTCAACTCTTATAATAGCATCAAACAAGAGTAGATACGTTTTTGAAATCTTATTAAGGTTCTCCTCAAGAATGTAATAAGAGCTATTACTCGTATAAAGGTTCTGTTCAAGAATGTTATAAGAGCTATTACTCTTATAAAGGTTCTGCTCAAGAATGTTATAAGAGCTATTACTCTTATAAAGGTTCTGCTCAAGAATGTAATAAGAGCTATTACTCTTATAAAGGTTCTACTCAAGAATGTTATAAGAGCTATTACTCTTATAAAGGTTCTGCTCAAGTGTGTAATAAAACCTTTAACTCTCAGCGAATACTACAATTGGAGCTGAAAAATTACAAAGACTATTTGTCTTGTAACATGCACTTATAAGATAACATCTCCTATAACTGTCTTATAACGTACTCCTATAGTAAACTAAGATGCTTTGTTATAAGAACAAGTGATCTTGAGTTATTGCTCTCATGACGCTCTTAAAAAGAGCTTTTACTCTTATAAAGGTTCTGCTCAAGAATGTTATAAGAGCTATTACTCTTATAAAGGTTCTGCTCAAGTGTGTAATAAAACCTTATACTCTCACCGAATGCTAGTATTGGAGCTGAAAAATTACAAAGACTATTTGTCTTGTAACATGCACTTATAAGATACCATGTCCTATAACTGTCTTATAACATACTTCTATAGTAAACTATAAAGCTTTGTTATAAGAACAAGTGATCTTGAGTTATTGCTCTCACAGCGCTCTTAATAAGAGCTTTTACTCTTATAAAGGTTCTGATCAAGTGTGTAATAAAACCTTATACTCTCACCGAATGTTGCCTACACCTACGGCTTCCAAAACAGACGTCTCAATAGCTGGGCCCGTTTACTAAGACTGCTGTAGCCGAGGGTATAGTTGGCGATAAACTGCAGTCACACAGCAACGCCTACAAGATTTTGTGTCTGCGAAGGAGTCTAAGATTTATTTTGTAACAATGATAATTCAGTACTTACAGCCGTGACAGCAATACAGGCCTCTGTTGGCAAGCGCCCAAGGGCCGTGAAGGGTGTGTATCTGTAGTGTGTAAAGTGTAGGTCTGAATTCCCTTCACCGGCCTGCTCGTTCCGCCGGGCCGCCAAGAGTTTTCGCACGCAAACAACCGCGCTCCCAAAGGATTACACAAAATGTCAAGTAACTAATCACAATTCAAGCTTTCTACACTCAAAACGCTCGTACGCGTTGTAGATTACAATTTATATCTCAAATATCTCAATAAACCACGCAGCGTCTCAAAAAGTTATTCTTACAAGTTTTTTACAATGACAATGTGACGTCTGTCAAAATAGTACCTCAAAAAGCCACAGCTTCGCTAGTATCTATCAAGGGCTGCGTTCCGAATCGCGCTCAGTATTCGGTTCCGAACAATCCCCCGCTCCAGTCAGATCCATTCTGACTGCTAATAAATGGGGAGGCGGGCTAGGCTCGCCACCGCTCGTTTCAAAACCGAATCTCCGACCATGACCTCAGCAACTCTGGGAATCCCGTCAGGCCCATAGAACAACTCTACAATGCGTCCACGACGCCAATACAAGGGCAACAAATTTGATTCCTTAACCAGAACAAGATCTCCAACTTTGGGAGGATCAGTTTTGTCGGTCCACTTAACGCGCTGCTGCAGAATATGCAAATATTCCAGCGACCAACGATGCCAGAAACTCTGAGTCATCTGCTGGAGCAATTCAAAACGGCTCAAACGTGATGATTTTGCTTCCCTGATGGGATATTCAGGCAGGGCGTTAAGGGGCCGACCAATCAAAAAGTGACCAGGAGTCAATGCTTCCAGGTCATTTGGGTCTGACGAGATTGGGCAGAGAGGTCGCGAGTTGAGGACGGCCTCAATTTTGCAAAATACCGTTGCAAGTTCCTCGAACGTTAATATCGTTTCGCCAATAACTCGTCGGAGATGCGTCTTTGTAACCTTTACAACGGCCTCAAAAATTCCACCCCAATGGGGGCAAACTGGGGGGTCAAATTGCCACCTAATGCCCATTCGGGACATTGCAATCCTCAAAATATCCTTATGACTATTCAAATAGTTACAAACTTCGTTCAAATAACGATCAGTGCCCTTATAATTAGTGCCGTTATCAGAGCGGATCAAGGACGGTAGTCCCCGGCGAGATACAAATCTACCTAGCGTCGCAAGAAATGCTTCCGTGCTGAGGGCACTTACCAGTTCCAAGTGAACTGCTTTGGTGGCCAGGCAGACAAACACACACAAATATGCCTTGACAGACCGAGCGTTGCGAAGCTGAGAGGTCTTCACCAAAAAGGGGCCAGCAAAATCGGTACCCACGCACGCAAATGGCCGACTCTCCGAGACTCTGTCGGACGGCAAATCACCCATCATCGGCGGTGTGGGTGCGGCCTTCAACCGATAGCACGGCATGCACTTAAAAATGACGCCACGAATAGTGCGTCTGGCCGACAAGATCCAAAATTCACGCTGCAAAATGGCTAGAAGGGTATGGCAGCCTGCGTGAGCGTTAGCAATGTGTCGATCTGACACCAACAAATTCACAAAGGCTCCTCCTTTAGGGAGCAACAAGGGGTGGCGAGCCCCATACGGCAAATTCGAGTTTCGAAGTCGTCCACCGACTCGAAGCAGACCCGACTCGTCCAGGAATGGATTCAAACGAGCAAGGGGACCCTTCACAGGCGTTCCTCTTTTCAGGGATTCAATAGTCGGTTCAAAGTGCTCTGTTTGCACTACACGAACCCAAAACATCAAGGCCTCTTGGCGTTCCAAGGGCGACAAAACTGACGTCAAGTCCTTATTCAGTGGGTTCCGTCCGTTGCGTATGAAACGCCGGATCCAACCGGTAACCCCAATCAATTTTGACAGAGAGCTATATCTGTCCAACAACAGATTCAAATTGTACGCAGGTTGCGTCTCCACAACGCCAACACGCAAGCCTGGTAATTCCTCTGGAGAGGAGAACCGATTCTGGGGCCAGGACGCCTCAGGGTGCGTCAACCAATCTGGTCCCCACCAAAGAGAATGGTTCACAAGCGCAGGAGCCTCGCAGCCTCGCGAAGCGCAGTCCGCGGGATTCAATTCTCCTGGCACATGTCTCCAGATCAGCGGGGTCTCAGAGCTCTGGATCTGTGAGACTTGATTCGCAACAAAAACCTCCAAGTTATGTAGCGAGGTGCGAAGCCAACAAAGAACGATCTCACTATCAGTCCACGCAAATACTTCCGAGATCTCAACGGTACAACCCAAAGTACCACAAACATGATTGAGAAGCCTAGTAAGGAGGGCTGCTCCCGACAGTTCCAACTTAGGAATCGTCAACCTAGTCCGAATAGGGGCCACCTTACTTTTGGCCATCACCAAATGAACTCCCACGTGACCGGATGAACTAACAGTCCGCAAAAATACCACGGCCGCATATCCTCGTTCGGATGCGTCACAGAAACCGTGGAGATTGACTCGACACTTGCCAGCCGGCAAAAATAATCTAGGCAAGAGAATCCGGTTCACGTCCAGAAGTGAGGACACAAACGAACACCATTCTCTCAACAACTCTCCCTGGAGAGGTTCGTCCCAAGGCACTTCCGCAATCCAAAGCTTCTGCAAAAAGCACTTAGCCAGAAAAATGACTGGTGTGATCCATCCATTGGGATCGAAGGTCCGAGCAGTAGTCGACAAGACCGAGCGTTTCGTCCAGTTCTTCGGGAAGTCCAACTCCACCTGATAAGTGAAGACATCCTGGACGGGCTGGTACTGTATACCAAGGACCGCAATCAAGTTAGGGTTGTCAGCATCTTCAAACAGGAGAGGGTCCTGTTGATGTTCCACTGGAAGATCACACAATAAGTCGGGGCAATTTGACAACCACTTACGCAATTCGTAACCTCCCGACTTTAGGATTGCAATCAACTCGTCCCGCAAAATCAAAGCCTCCGCGACGGTAGAGGCCCCAGTGCAGACGTCATCGACGTACACCGAATCTCCCAAGATGGCCGCCGCCCGGGGATAGTTCAATCGCTCACGATGAGCCAATTCCAACAACGTTCGAATAGCAATGTAGGGACTAGACTTAAGTCCGTACGTGGTAGTGTTCAACTCGTACACTTGCATCGGATCACAAGATCGCTCACGCCACAAGATCAATTGGTACCGCCGGTCATCTCGGTGCACCACCGATTGTCTGAACATCATTCGGATGTCAGCCACAAAGACAATTTGATGACGGCGGAAGTTGGTGAGAATATCCGAGATGTCCCTATGCAGTTTGGGACCGGAATGCAAACACTGGTTCAAAGAAACCCCATTCGAAGTAGGGGCCGAGCCGTCAAAAACTACTCTTATCTTCCCACCGGGAGTCTTCAAAACCGCGTGGTGAGGCAAAAAGTAGTGCTCGAGTGAGCGCCAATCAATGTCGGAAGGGGACATATGTCCCAAATCCTCATACTCGCGCATAAAGTCAATGTACTTAGTACGAAAGTCCGGATCCCTCTTCATTCGGCGTTCCATGGACAACAACCTTTTTTCTGCCAAGGCATGAGACTGACCGAGAGGGGGGCGTGCAGCCCTGAAAGGCAACCGAGTGACAAAACGACCATCAGCGCGGCGACCAGTATTATTCTGGTACGACAATTCACACTCTTCTTCCGCTGGGTCGACTCTGGGAGCCTTGGGGGGCTCTTCGACCTCCCAGAAACGCTGGACTGCGTCAGAGAGTGAGAGCCCTATTGCAACAGTTTGGTCTTCAACCCGTGGGACAGTACCCCTCAACACGGGACCACAAAAACTATATCCAAAAATAGTGCGTAACGCAATTAACCCGTACGGTTGCAAAACCCGCTTTTCCCCGGACAGAATCAAACCCAACACGTCTACTCCCAGGAGTAGGTCTACGGGTCCAGGTACAAACCACTGAGGGTCAGCGGGAGTCAAATCCGACGTCAAATTTACCACAGCAGGGGAGATAGTCACCTGCGGGTTTCTGCCCAAAATATCATTCAGAATGACCGCCTTGGCCACAATGGACGGCCCACAATTTACAGGCGAAAAACAAACCTTGACTTCACCCTTTGGTCCTTCCACCTGAAGGCCACCAATGCCGTGGATCACTACAGGGTGAGGTCTACATGGGAGGCCCAATCTCTCCACCAAATAAGAGGACGCAAGACAACCCTGGGCACCCGAATCCAAAAGGGCACGTACAAACAGGGAGTCGCCCTTCGGGCCCCAGACCCTGACACAAACAGTCGGCAGAAGAACTGTCTCAGGTTGGGCGGCGGTGGTGGGAGAGAGGGCGGCAACTACCTATTGGGGGGCATCGCGTGATGGCGATGTCCGATACGAGTGGAGGTAGTGCTCCACTGGTACCTCATGGCGTCTGCTCGGCAATCCTCGGCTCGGCGCGTAGTAGGCGCTACTGCGACCGAACTGGGGCGGGCGGCGTTCCAAACGCGGTCTCTCGCACAGCGGTGGGGAGAACCGCGGAGGCGTGGTGCGGCGCTGAACCGCTGCAAACCTCTCCTGCTGTTGAGGAGAGGGGGGAGGGGTTCCCCCGCCCGTGGGCGGCAAGCCCCGACGAGACTCCCTTTGGGGATGGTGGGGATGCGGGCCCCCGCCCGTGGGGGAATTCCACCCCGCATCTTCAACCCGAACACCACCATTCCTATTGGCACACAAAACCGGGTGGTGCTTCCCCTGGCAGTTCGGGCACGGCTCTGGCCGTGAACAGTCCCGCTGCAGATGCTGCCCCAAGCAGGAGTAGCACCACCGGCGATCATTCGCAATGCCTCGTCGATCTTTCACCTTCCTATTGAGGAATTGAGGACACGCAGAAACAAAATGGCCGTCAGCATTACAATATACGCAACGAGGGCCCTGGGCCGTTGCGTATCTGAGGGTTGGGCGGCGTGACTCAACCACCCCTCGAGGGGGGGGGCGAGCGACAACACGACGCTGTTCTGGAGGAGGCCGCGCTGGGGCCGGGGACGGGCCTTCAACGCCAGCGTTGTCCAACAAGCGGCACTCCTCTTCCAAAAACGCCAACAAATCTGCAAATGGCGGCAACTGCGTGGCACTGTCACCACCATGTTTTTGCTCAAAACGGACTTTCAAGTCCGTAGGCAAACGCGACAAAACAATGTGCAACAACATAAAGGACCATTCATCGATAGGCAGACCGAGCCGCCGTAAAGCATTCAATGCCACCACCATGGGGTTGACCAAGTCCACTCTCAAAGTGGCAACCCTATGGACGTAGGGCAACGACAACAGCTGTGCAACATGGGTATCTGCCAACCGCCTAATGTTGGCATACCGCTTCACCAATAGTTCCTTGGCAGTGGGGTAGTTTTGGTCGGTGACTGCCAAATGTGAAACAAGACCGAGGGCCTCTCCCTTTAATGTGGAGAACAAGTAGGCCAACTTCTGACTCGGTGCCAAGTCCGTCCTAGCATCTACCAGACTGGTGAATAAGTCATGGTAGGCAGTCCAACCTTTCAAATCCCCATCAAAATGTGGCAAGTCAAGAATAGGTAAACGCCCCAAAAGAGCCATGGGTGGAGGTGTTCTGGTTTCCTCAGTCAATGCACCCCGCTCTACCCTGCTGGCGGCTTGGGCAATACTGTCCGTCAAATCATAAAACTGTGTGATGTCGGCCTCCACACAGTCATCCAGCTTTGGATCCTCGGTGTCCAAAAGCTCCGTATAGCAACTTTGTACAATTTTGCTCCGCTCCGTCAACTCTGCCGATCTTCGGAGCAAAGCATCAAAACGATCTGGTCGATCTATCAACGCAGCAGCTGAAGCCGCCCATCTCAACTCCGCTTTGATTCGGGCAACTAATTTTGACATACTTGTCCAAAACAACAAACAAAGCAAAAGGTATATAATTAAATTTAAATTCTATTGTTCAACAATCTAAACCACAAAAAAAGAATTAAATTTAAATTATTTTGTCCGCAACGGAACCCTGCAAAGTTGCCTGCAGATCCCTAAATCAATTGCTATTACAGTGAGAACCTACAACAATTAACAATATTAGTTCAAAACTATAATTGATTTAAACTATAATTCAAATTATATTAATTAGTACAGAACCCTATTTTAATATAAAATTAACTAGGAATCCCCAAATTCAACAACTAAAATACATTTACAATACAAAGGTGTCTATTAATAGCAAAGGCCAAACCAATTCAATCAACTAGAGCAACTACTTCCATATGCACGAAACTACCCTGTTTTTTCATATGTATCAACTACCTACCAAATTTGACTTTTATCAATTTACATTAAAATTCACAAAAATAGGTGAGATTATATCTCCTCAACAATCTTTAGTGCAAACTAGTTACTTAACATAGAAATATCAATAAATTTTCAACAATGATTTACCAATTTTCTATCTTTGCCCGTAGCAACCCGAACATCAAAAAATAGATTTATCCAACAAAAGGTAAATTTAATGAACTGATTCCAACTGTGTGGGTTTATACCCATCAAACACAGTGGACTTGACTCTAAACAAGACTTCTAGACACCGTCGTGTAACAGGCAAAACCAAAAATTACTAATTAAATGCCCTGTTCTACGACTCGTGTGGATCTCAAAAACCCACGCTGTGCTACCAAAATTATGTTGCCTACACCTACGGCTTCCAAAACAGACGTCTCAATAGCTGGGCCCGTTTACTAAGACTGCTGTAGCCGAGGGTATAGGTGGCGATAAACTGCAGTCACACAGCAACGCCTACAAGATTTTGTGTCTGCGAAGGAGTCTAAGATTTATTTTGTAACAATGATAATTCAGTACTTACAGCCGTGACAGCAATACAGGCCTCTGTTGGCAAGCGCCCAAGGGCCGTGAAGGGTGTGTATCTGTAGTGTGTAAAGTGTAGGTCTGAATTCCCTTCACCGGCCTGCTCGTTCCGCCGGGCCGCCAAGAGTTTTCGCACGCAAACAACCGCGCTCCCAAAGGATTACACAAAATGTCAAGTAACTAATCACAATTCAAGCTTTCTACACTCAAAACGCTCGTACGCGTTGTAGATTACAATTTATATCTCAAATATCTCAATAAACCACGCAGCGTCTCAAAAAGTTATTCTTACAAGTTTTTTACAATGACAATGTGACGTCTGTCAAAATAGTACCTCAAAAAGCCACAGCTTCGCTAGTATCTATCAAGGGCTGCGTTCCGAATCGCGCTCAGTATTCGGTTCCGAACACCGAATGCTACTATTGGAGCTGAAAATTTACAAAGACTATTTGTCTTGTAACATGCACTTATAAGATACCATGTCCTATAACTGTCTTATAACGTACTCCTATAGTAAACTATAAAGCTTTGTTATAAGAACAAGTGATCTTGAGTGTAACAAGACTTATAGCTTAATCTTGTAGTACACTACAAGCCTATTTATAAGAACACGAGATCTTGAGTATAACAAGACTTGTGGAATGCCAATATAAGAGCGAAAGTCTTTCTCAGTGCACTTACTAGACTATTATGAGAATTGGTAGTCTTATAATTTTGGTTATAGGACTACTTTGCTAGTTGGGAGATAATCTAAAGAAGAACAAAGAAATTTACTTTTAGCTAAAAGTGGAGTAAAGTAAAATATTCCTTAGTGCTAACAATATCTTAATCCAGTAAAGTTATACTAATATGTACATTGGACCATAGAAAATAAAAGTCAACCCAATCTGCCATAAACCACATAAAATAAAACATTATTTAAAGAAATTATCATTTATTTTATTTTTAATATGATGTGCCTTATTTACAAATATGTCGAATTTTTGAGAATATTTTTTATTAAAAGTGTTGCTGACTCTCCAAACAAAAGAATTCCGTCTAAATTTAGTCCGAGCTTGAGGAAGATATAAACAGAGATAGTTTCTCCTTGTATGACTACGAGCGGGGGCCACCAGACCGAATGCAGATAACAACTCAGGGCAGTTAATTTCCCCCGTTAGTATTTTAGACATTAACACTAGATCTGCAGTTTCTCTACGTTTGTGAAGAGGGAGGAGATTGAAGTGCTTGCATCGGTCGTCATAATCTTTGATATTAGTTGCAAATCTACGATTTAGGTACCTTAGGAATTTTCTTTGAACTTGTTCGATGCGGGTAATATATACGTTATACATCGGGTTCCAAACTTGGCAGGCGTATTCCAGTTGACTCCTGACAAGAGTGCAGTATAGGATTTTCAACGTCTTAGCAGACTTAAACTCTTTACTGATTCTATATAAAAATCCTAAAGTTCTGGTTGCTTTAGCTGTAATATTCTCAATATGTTTATCAAAAATGAGCTTGGAATCTAGCAGCACTCCCAAATCTCTCATTTCATTAGTTCTAGTGAGTTTACTGCCATTAATGGTATAATTAAACAGTAAGGGATTTGATTTCCTTGTAAAAGTCATGCAGTTACATTTGTCAATGTTTAGATCCAGTTTATTACTAGTACAGTAGGTAAAGAGTCTGTCAATGTCACTTTGAAGTAGTTGATGATGTATGATGATGATGACATCGTTCGTGGACTAGTCGGTATAGTACAGTAAGGCTCAATCAATATTTCCACTTATGATTCCAGACGATGTGATGCTCAAGAAGTTCCTGCACAGCTGCTACTACAGCCTGGAGAAGACCAAGAAGTGCATCGACCGGTTCTGCGGCACTCGCGCCGGGATGACCGACGTCTATACTAACAGGGACCCCTGCTCATCGCGAATGAAGACAGCCTTTAATATAACGTGAGTTGAACTCACCTGGCGCATCGAATCGAATCTCATTCGGCGGCATTCCGTCGAATTCGATCGCATGCCGCCGAATTTGATCGCATGCCGCCGAATTCAATCGCATTCCTCTCTACACGTCAGAAAAATAATTTACCAGCGCTTCCTGGACCCACCCGTTGCTTGAGCAGAAGTGCCGCAATCAGCTCAGCAGGCCTTTTTTCAAAAATTCCACATAGTTACAAATTACATTTGCATTACATGTATAAAAACCTACCACTACCACTATTTAAACGGTACACAGGACACAGGGCCTATATTCGAAGTCTATATGGGGATCTCGCTGTTCCCTACAGGATCGCTCACGCGTCGCATGAACTTTAAGCAGCTAGATTTAAAGTTCAACTTGACGCGTGACGATCCTTGAGGGAACAGCGAGATCCATATTTAAGACTTCGAATATAGGCCTAGGAAAGGTACGTCCTTATCCCTGAATAAGTACTTACTTACATTTTCTACCTATACATTATTGAGTGATAGGTATATCAGTAAATCGATAAGTAAGTATAGGGAGATGGTGTACCACTGATCGGATAGTATAACACCGATATACCCACTATCTTGCTTAATAGGGAGAAAGTGTATTTTTATTTAGGCAAAAGGCCGCTCCTGGGAGGGATCCTTATTCCTATATATAGGTCGCATAGCTTAGAGAAGGGTTTGGGCTATAATCCTCCCACGATGAGAGGGGGCCGTGCCCAGCAGTGGGCCGTAAATAGGATGTTGTAGTAGTGGTGGGCTTTTAGAAGGCTGGAAGAGACCTATACTTAGCATTCGGTAGAAAAGGGCTGTGGGAAGGAAGGAAGACAGCTGGAAGGTGGGCACGGAAAAGTTCGTTTTAGTTTTCAAACTATCTATTATTCAGGAAAATGAAGGAAATGTGCGACCACAGTTTTAGCCGTAAAGAAAAACTATCTCCTTCAAAAATGAATAGGTACATACATGGAAAAAATCTGCATCAACAATAAAACGTATATCTACATTGTTATTGGGTAACAATAGAGTAATATAATATACCTATGTAAATCTTTAACTGCATTTTTTTATGGTATGCGAACGTCATGATATTTTTTATTACCACATCACTGAAATATAGACACGATGATCATTTTAAATCGTATTTGTAGCCAAGCAATAGTCCATTAAACAATAATGGCTTATTATTTTCTGATTTGTAAAGTAAGTATGAATTCATATTATAGGTATATTCGAAGCGAATATGGTAAACAATGCAATAGTAGGGTGTGAAATTGTAATGAGTAAGAGAAGTGGGTGGTCTGTGTGCTCAGACAACGTGCAATTCTTAGAGAAAGAACTTCACTTTTCTCTGGGATTATGATGAATAAATTACTTATGTATAAGTTAGGGGTACGAGAGACCTTATGTCAGATTTAGGGTAACAAAGAAACGAATAGCAGTTAGCGGGTTGGATCCTGGGGCCTCATTCCGGAGGGAGGGAGAGGCAAGGGATAACATTGAGAAGCTATTAGGGAACATCAACACGTAGACCGTTCTCTTTCCCTATGTAATGTTCCGAATAGAGCCCTTGAGGTCCTTACAACAAAGCTTCTGTTAAGAGAAGAATTTCGTTTTCAGAAATGTAGAGTAGGAATCATAGTAGTTACCTACCTCTAATGAATTGCAATTTATGTAAATATGTGCCCAGTTCTTGTACATTGAATACCTACGTATGCAAAAACCAATCGGGGCGGGTTTAAAGCCGTGCAAAATACAAAATTTTCATTCGCGAACGGCACACAGCGAAACATTTTTTGCTCACTTTTAAGTAATCTTAAACAGTAGGTATTTACAATGTGAATCCATTCCGAATCAAAGCGTCAGTAACGTAAATACTTGTACACAATCCGTTCAAATATTGACTCAGTTCAGTCATAGTACGAAGAGGCCGCGTGTCACAATTTCGTGGTTTGAACGAGACCTTGGCCGTTTGGCCTTGGCAACCGGTAACCGCTGGACAGTCGGTCACGGAAATTTCGAATGGTAAATACTGCTTATACGTCGCGTTCCCGCGGGAACTTTGAGTTTTTTCAGGATGAAAAGTAGCCTATGTCCTTTCTCGGAACTCCAACTATCTCCATGACAAATTTCATCTAAATCGGTCCAGCGGTTGAAACGTGAAGAGGTAGTAGACTGTCAGACAGACTTACTTTCGCATTTTTAATATTAATATGGATGGATTAAAGTATGGATAAATTTAGACTGTACTTATAAGAACGATGATGTCTAAAATTAGAAATAATTATAATTGATGAGAAATACCTCCCACTTTATCGAAGTTGAAGAAAAACCGTCGTGGTCATCAATTCTCAAGGTGAAGGTGTGTTGTTTGTTTCAATTTGAAACCGGTTCATGTTAGGATGCCGTATGCTTAAATGCATCCTGCATCCATACTTTAATCCATCCCTATTCATATTATAAATGCGAAAGTAGCTCTGTCTGTCTGTCTGTTACCTCTTCACGCTTAAATGGCTGGCCCGATTAATATGAAATTTGGCATGGAGACAGGGAAAGGACATGCTACTCTTACCCCTGAAAAAACCGGCCAATATGCCGCCCTATGGGGTCTGCAAGAAAAAAAAATTACATCCCCACGTTACGAGTAGGGGAGGTACCCTATAAAAAAAAATATTTCAAAATTTTATTGTACCACTTTGTCAGCGTAACTAATATGTATATTCATACCAAATTTCAGCTTTCTAGAACTAAGCATACCCGAGCAATAGTGCGGACAGACGGACGGACGGACATGGCGAAACTATAAGGGTTCCTTGTGGACTTCGGAACCCTAAAAAGCATAGTTTCCGCGGGGACGCGATAATCGAAGCTAGTTGAGAATAAATTTAAAATTTATTAGAAAACTGTATACTGATGATCTTTTGATCAAAAGAAGTAAAATACATGTCCACCACAATAGCCTATCTAAAATAGAATAGAAAAGAATATCATTTATTTCAGTAAGTGCTCAGTATCTGCTGAGCACAGGCATGAATTACTTAGCAGATGCGTGCAGATTTCCTTCACCGAAACCTCAGTGATAAATTCAGATTGAATTTACATTGAAATGTTGAAACATTTTCAGGGTTCCGAAGTCCACAAGGAACCCTTATAGTTTCGCCATGTCCGTCCGTCCGTCCGTGTGTCCGCACTATTGCTCGGAGATGCTTAGTTCTAGAAAGCTGTAATTTGGCATGAATACACATATTAATTACGCTGACAAAGTGGTACAATACAATCTAGAAATATATTTTTTTATAGGGTGCCTCCCCTACTCGTAAAGTGGGGATGTATTTTTTTTTCTTGCGTACCCCATGGTGCGGCATATCGTTGAATAGGTCTTGAAAATATTGTGGGTTTGTCAAAATCATTTTTTGATTAAGTGATGCGTTTGTGAAATATTAAGCTTTAAAGTGCTATTTTTTGTTAGAGCCGTGTGTCCCCCCCCCCCCCTGCCAGCTACTACTACAGCCTATTTGCGTCCCACTGCTGGGCACAGGCCTCCTCTCATCACGAGAGGGTTTGGGCTATAGTCCCCACGCGGGCCCAGTGCGGATTGGGGACTTCACACACATCTTTGAATTACTTCGCAGTTGCGTGCAGGTTTCCTCACGATGTTTTCCTTCACCGAAAAGCACAGTGGTTAAATGGCCTGCCAGCTAAATGGTGACATTTGGATGGCTGAAAAAATCACGGTTGTGGCATATATAACGTAGTTGAAAGGAAAACTATCACAGCTAAGTAGGCTGTACAAATTTACGAGTCATAGTCGACCTACTTATAAAATGATAAAAAAAAACAATGATTTTTCTCGAGCGGCAGGGGCGTCGGGCGGGCACGTCATACCACAGGCTAGCTAAGATGCTAAATAAGTCTTAGAAAGGTACTGTGGGCATTGTCATCTTCGGAACCCTATACTGTGCGCATGTCCCGACACGCACTTGGCCGTTTTTTTTATTTCTTCATAAATAGATAAAATACACATCTAAGGGTGTGTTGATTCAAACCATCCGTTAAAGTTAACGTGACCGTTAAATATTTTACTTTGAGACAAAATGACGTTTCTGTATGGAATGACAGCTCAGCGGCCATATTTAACGATCAGGAGTCCGTCAACTATGCATGAAACAACTCACCTTAAATGAAATAAAAATACCTACAACTCGTAAAATTAAAAAGTCCTCTAAATTTACGAGCTGACTACCTTATAATCGGAAGAGGTAGCCAATGTTGCCATAAAAACAATTTCGAAATCACCGAAACGCTTTGCTCTTGACCGATTTTCATTATTTTACTTGACCGTTGTTGTGGCCGGACATTCTAATGTATAATTTTTCGCTTTTAAGTACTTTTGTGTTACGGTTACGTTGGGTAACAGTAGTTAACTAATTCTAACGTAAGTAGGTACCAAATGAGCACTGCAACGAAATCGGCTTTATTTTTTTTAACCTTGTGCAATTCTTAATTTGAATGGTAGGTTTAGTTCTTAATGTGGGGGCATTTTTAGGGTTCCGAACCTCAAGAGGTAAAAACGGAACCCTTATAGGATCACTCTTGTGTCTGTCCGTCCGTCTCTCACAGTCGATTTTCTCCAAAACTACTGGACCGATTAAGTTAAAATTTGACATATATGTAAGTTTGTGACCCAAAGACGGACGTGTAACGAAAATAAATCAATTTTAAACATAGACCCTATTTTTGGGGGCTAAATAAAAAATATATATTAATGAAGTTTTTCAAACATATCGTGTGACGTATCATTTATTTATTATTTATTTATTTATTTATTGAATCATAAAGCATGTAACATGACAGTAAATATTACCATATCGTCACAAAGATCATATGAAAGTACTTCTTATGAGGTCAATACTTTTCGAGTTATTTAAGAAAATAGGTGAACAATGACCATCTCTCCCACCCCCCCGTTATCTCCGAAACTACTAGACCTAAAATTTTGGAAAAGATACGGAGGATAGTATTACCCTAAAGATTACAGGAAAATTATTAAGAAGTCCATGGTATTTGAAATCTATCATATAAAAGAGCTTATCCTGTGAAACGGTTTGAAAATGACGTCATTGAAAATAATCAAGAGTCGGAACCCTCTCCACGCGAGTTTAACACGCTTCTTGGCCGGTTTTTATTTCTACTTTAGATAGGTAGATGATTTTTAAGTCCAAAACAAAATAATAATTTACATTTCGTGTTTTTTGTTAGGGCGAATGGCCAGAAATCACAAGAATTTTGATTAGATGCTCGATTACTCATTTTGTGTCTTTTGTAAATGAGAGTTTAATGACATCAATACCTAAGTTGCAATATTTACTGACTGACTGCAATTTACTTGCAGATTGTCTATATTTTAAACGTGTTCAACAAGGAATTGAGTAGATATGGCCGATTTTGATGAAATTTGCAAATAAAGGTACATATATTAAATGCCACACCAAAAAGCTGTTTTAATAGTTATTATTATTATTATAAAGTGTCCCACTGCTGGGCAAAGGCCTTCCATCTTTTTCGCCAATCTCCTCTATTTTGTGCAAGCTCCCGCCAATCTGGGCCAAATGCGTCCAAGTTGTAATAATAGTAAATGACAAAAAAACGATAGAGCTGTAATCAAAACCGGGCAAACGACCAGGTAAAATCAGTAGGATAGACATAGGTATGTATCATGGTATCATTGATTTTTCAATAAGGGACCAAACATAAAAATAGTCATTCCCCACATTCTAAATTATACCTATATTGACTCGTAATTGAGATCCGATTTAAATAAAACGAAGCTACAAATCAATGCAATCATTCATCATGAAAAATATTTTAAAATAGAGATGACATCAGTCAGGAAATGATTTTCCGGTTCTTTTTTTAATACACCTATAGAAACACTGCACGCAAATTATGGGATTAAATACGTACCTACATGCAAATAAGCGAAGAAAAAACTTTAATGATCTCAATTGTAGCAACTCTATGCTAATTTCTAACATAATAATTAACATGTTGTTATGATGACAGTCGAAGTAATTTACATGTTTGAACTTTTTGCTGTTTATTTCTTTGTGGCACAGTTTGTGGCAAAGGTCCAAAGTCACACGAAGCGGGTTGATATTTATTATGTTATGTAGGTATTTATGTGCAAACAAAGAAACTAGGACCATTTTAGTTTCCTCCATACAAACTTCAAAATTCAGTTTTTTGGTTGTAATTTAATTGTGTTTTATTTTACCGCTACTTATACTAATTTCGGACACTCACAATAATGATTTTATTATGTGTACCAAGTTTCAAGTCAATCTGTATAGTAATTTGGGAATAAAAGCGAAATTACCTTTGTATGAAAAGTTGAGAAACGTCGTTACCCTACTGGGTACTCTTAATAATTTTTCACCTTATTGGATATCATACGTATGATTTTCTAATCTATTCAGAATTGTACGAGGCGATCTTAGTTCATATCGATCGAGGCGAATGCCTTATCCCACCAACAAGAAAATAGCTATAATTTGAAATCCTGAAAATGGAGTGAGTTCAAGGCCTATATAGAAGTCTTAAATAGGGATCTCGCTGTTCCCTATAGGATCGCTCACGCGTCCCGTGCACTTTACTACTACAGCCTATTTACGGCCCACTGCTGGGCACAGGCCTCCTCTCATCACGAGAGGGTTTGGGGCTATATAGTCTCCACGCATGCCCAGTGCGGATTGGGAACTTCACTCACATCTTTGAATTACTTAGCAGATGCGTACAGGTTTCCTCACGATGTTTTCCTTCACCGAAAAGCTCAGTGGTAAATTCAAATTGAATTTCGCACATAAGTAAACTTAGAGGTGCGAGCCGGAATCGAATCCCCGACCCTCTGCATGAGAGGCGGTAGGTCGAACCACCACGGCTTCAGCGTGAACTCTAAACAGCTAGATTTAAAGATCAATTTGACGCGTGAGCGATCCTATAGGGAACAGAATTCGAATATAGGTAGGCTCAGTGCTATTTTTATACTCTATATCACACATAGTAAACTTACTAATATTTTTGGAAGTTTTTAAGTAGTGTTGAAAGTAACTGCACTTTACGCTTTAAAAAAAGCGTTGTGAAATCTGTCTCTTTTTCTCTTTTTTTTCATTTACTATCACAGCTCGATATTGCTATGTAAAATCATGTCAACTAACATAAATTACTATAAGTATATGTTCTGTTCATTTGTAAACTTTTTTGGATCTACCTACCAACTAACTGTAATTAGTCCATTGTTGTCTAGATCTATTAGTTGACGCAACTATCGCCTAAGTACTTAAATGCATTGTTCACTACATAGTATCCCCGTACATACTGTACTAGGTACCTACTGTACCTAGTAGTACTAGCATGGAAAAAGTACGGTAAATCTAGGTATATAGAATGACAAACCTCTCGTACAAATCAGCTAAGGTACGTCCGAAATAAGTGTTAGGTAATAAAATATGTCGCTACCTAGACTTAGGTAGCCTGGGGCCGCATTCGATTTATTAAATAGGGATATCGGATTTCCCACTCATTCCAAATAAGGATAGGCAGTCTCCCAATTTTGACGAACCAAAAAAATCTCTTTTAGAGTAGGTAGGTATCTACTATTCTAAGGAAGCGCACTTTATCTATTCATACTATTACTACAGCCTATTTGCGTCCCACTGCTGGTCACAGGCCTCCTCTCATCACGAGAGGGTTTGGGCTATAGTCTTCACGCGGGCCCAGCGCGGATTGGGGACTTCACACACATCTTTGAATTACTTCGCAGATGCGTGCTGGTTTCCTCACGGTGTTTTATTTCCAAAAAGCTCAGTGGTAAATTCAAATTTAATTTCGCACATAGTAAACTTAGAGGTGCGAGCCGGAATCGAACCCCCGACCCTCTGCATGAGAGGCGGTATCCATTCACGCGTCTCATTAATGAAGGTTCACTAATTCACTTCATTTTGTTGAGAATAATGAAAATTAAATGGTTTATCCTAAAAGAGATAAGGAAATTTCTAGAATAGAATCATTACTTCATTATGAACATGGCAAAGCTCCATAATAATAGACTAGTAATACTAGTTATTATGGCAGACTACACCTAAAGGTTGGTTGACATTACAACCTTTCAACTGAGAAGCTATTTAACCTGTGCATTAAACCGTATAATTTATGTAATTTCCATGGGTATCATATTATTTGAAACATTGCATGAAAAGTTGCGGTGTTTCATTTTTTATGCATTAGTTACACAATGGGTAATGAAATAAACAAAACCTTATACCTATTACGACAAATGCTTAAATCTACTTAAACCTCCGCTGATTCTAATTTTACCAATCCTCTAAAGGTCGTTAATTATAATAAATTAATTACTTACTTTACATAAATGCGGAAGTATAACTTGATATGGTATGTTTCTCTGTTTGTCTCTTAAGAGGATACGTGAGCTGAGCCCCTTTTCAGTTTTGAGAAATTTAAATCAATGTTGCTGTCTCGCAGACGCGGGCGGAGCGACAAAAGGTGCGATAAGGACAACTGCAGCTCCCTCGAAAAATCCGACGTAAAAACTCAGAAATCGAGGTTTTGTTCTCGACATTTTCCTCCTTCAAAATTAAACCAATCGTAATGAAAGTTTAGGAACTGGATGAGAAGGAAATAATCCGTGTCGTACCGTTTAGATTTTTGCGTTTATTATTGTGGTTTTTGTATACCAGGCATTTCTTTGCGGCCTATTCAATCGGATCGTTTTCAGCACTGTTTGGAGTCACCTAGTTCTATTAAGAACAAAAATATCACTAAAAGAAAAACGTACCGACACAGAATCTGACGAAATTGATCTTATTTAAAAAATCATTGATCTGCAATCAAAGTCCAGGGAGGAATATGTCGAGAACGTTTAGATGGAAAAAATACCTAATGGTTAGTAGTCCTAGTGGCGTGTCCTCTTTACGCTTCAACCGCTGAACCTTTTTGATGAAGGCATGGATAATAGTTCAAATCCTTTGGTAGGACTTAGGCCAAAAATGCATAATTCCATTGGGAATTTGGGAACTCTGTCACCTATACCCCGTTCGCGTTAAGAAAATAGTGACTCATCAGTGCAACTGCAGGGTAAGGGCGTATTCATAATGGAGAGAAATTAAACATTTTTTTCAAATCCTTAAATAAGTGTAATAGAAAAATAATAAAATATCAGTGATTTTACACATGTTATAAAATATTCATTATAATTAATAATTAAAAATGTCAATTTAAACTAATATTAGTATTTTTTAATGTCAACTTAAACGCTATATTAGTAGAGTAACACATTTCAACAAATGGTAAAAAAATAAATACTAAAATAAATAAAAATACAAAATTGTCTTAAAACTAAGTACTTAAATCGCTAATCACTATCGCTAGATTCGTCCCTTACATTTATTACAAATGAATTTTGTTCTGCGTATTCCATGACGTCATCCAAATTCCACATGGTATTTTCTTCGCGTATCACGTGGTCGCAGCATTTCTTCCACCGATCGGCGTCTACTAACGCGATTGCGTCATAAAATAATTTTTTTACGTCACTCATTTTGAATGTAGTATTATTCGCAGCAATATAATTTTTTATTTGGGTCCACACCATTTCGATCGGATTTAATTTACAATGGTAAGGCGGCAGACGAAGAATTGTAATGCCATTCTTTTTAGCAGTCTCATCTACTAAATATTTATTATATTGTGGGGCGATTTCATTTAAATCAGTCTTTTTGAAATACTTAAAAACATTGTAAATTACGCGTCTCTCTCCGCTATGTATAATTGATCCACTTTTATTTTTTTTAATGGGTGAGATATCCATTTTCCAAAAATTTTAAACAAGTAATACGCAAAATACACAACCGATCTCTTCGAAGGTCTGACTGCAACTGAGCACTGTGAACTCGCCTTACTAATTTCTAGCGTTCTAATTGGCTAGGGGGCGTGGCTTGGCCGGCAGTCGGTGATGAGTCACTATTTTCTTAACGCGAACAGGGTATAGACTGTAAAGTCTGTAAACCTAAGTGTTATAATATAATCTTGACAAAAACTCATCACCATATCCTACCTAAGTACCATGAATATTTACTTTTCAGGAGCGTAGCGACATATGACGTGGGTGACCATGAGCTCCTCATCCACCAGCTCGACGACCCGACCCTGGAGCATTTCGTTTACTACGACCTGCTCAAATCGTTCTCCCTGCAAGCTGACTACTGGCTCAACGACCGCGAGTATTATCCCGAGGGACACATCATTATCCTGGACATCAAGGACTACACGCTGAGGATACTGCCCAAAGTCAACATCATGTTCTTCAGGGATTTCCTTCTCTATTTGTTGGTAAGGAATGCTTTAATTCTCACTTCGTCTTAGTCCATTTGGATTTCATGAGTTTGGAGGTCGTCCATTTGGATAACGTCTGCAAACTTAACGGCTAGTTCCACAACATCGTGTTCCGTTCCGACCCAATTAGCGTACCTTAGCTATAAGTAAAAAATAATAAATTATATAAATATAGGAACTGAACAAAATTGGTTCTCACGGAACTGGATACGCAATCTCAAATTTCCTTATCATGTCAGCCGAAAGACGTCCAGTGACTGTTTACCTTGAGTAATTAATTTCATATGATAAATACTCATTAAGTCCGTATTTGACATCCAAATGGATGAGCTCCGACGGCTCCAACAAAATGATAACTGGAACTTGATATAACTATAAAGTTATCAGCATAATTAGCATATAGCATTAGTTTAATTGATCGGTGTTGAACGTAACAAGATGCAAGAAGCATTTCATCGGTCATTTGCAATCCGCTCACGACACTTGCTCTGTTCCAATCCAAACCAATGCCTTAAAGTGGAACAATACGTATTATGATGCCACACGCATGCCATACTGCCACCAGTATTGTTTCTAAGAACAGGAATATCTAGAAATGGTGTCGAGGACAGCTTATAAGTATCTGTCTAGATTACTTACTAGCCATTAGTATGATAGTAATGTTTTGTGAATTACTAAAACGAGGCATTAGCAAAATTACGGGATAGAGCCGATTTGAAGTAACAATTTGGAATTTAAACTGATGATGCCAGCTCTTAGTCAAGTTGAAGGTTTAACATTGATAAACACTTCTTATTAAGTGCTGCTTGCTTTAGACGATGCTTCCGAGTTCCAACAAGTTAATTGGATATTTTAAGTATTTGAACGCCACTTGCACTAAGCCACTAACCTCGGGCTAGCTTCTTAATTTAGGTTTAGTGTATCGAGTTAACTCGCGTTAGAGGTTAACCTGAGGTTAGCGGCGTTGGTGCAAGTGGGTCTAAGTTAGATACGAAATCTAAGAGGTGCCGACTTTTGTCACAGTCTTCGTCTCCATCCGTCATTAATTGTCCACATAGACCACATAGACCGGCCGCACATTATAAGAACTTTCTGTCAGAAATTTTCTGATAATGTGCGCCCAGTCTTCTCGTTAACTAGTCACCAAATAGCAGTGCTCGCACTGTTATGTTCCGGTAAGTGGTAAGGCAGCCGGTGAAGTCACTGGCATAAAGAGGCATAGGTACCTTGCTATCTTCGGCCTCAAGCTTGGTTATTCGAAATATTGTAATTTTCTACAGTCACCATTTACAATCTAGGTACTTAGAGGAGTGGCCTGTGTTTACCAATAACACGAAAAAAATCTCGTGGGTGCTCAGGCCCATTAATGAACTCCATTAAAATAGAGAAGTTCAGATCGAGAGATTGTTCAAAACTTTTTATGTACCTATGTGTGATTGCCTTTCTTGATATGTCAGAGTCTCTACTCGTATGTTCTTAACTCGTTTTCTGGATTTTGAAACTTCTGAGCACTGACGGATCGACTCCGCACTCCTTGTAAGATGTGCAGAAATAATTATCTTACTCACCCTTTTGTGTGCTCGTTGAGTTTTCCAATGCATTTCCCCATGATTGCAGGAAGGCATGCCTGTACGAGTGAAGTCCGTCCACGTTGTCAACTACCCGTCGTATTACGAGAAGCTGTACGCGCTTGTGAGACCCGTGCTGCCGGCTAGCATCGTCGACGTTGTAAGTAAACAAGTAGACATCAACTAGCCGTTACCCGTGGTATACTTCCACCATTTTTCCCGTTCTCGTACGAATTACGAGAAATCCTCTCCGAGTGCTTCCCTCCCTGCACTCCCCAAGGCCGCGTGCCAAATTTCAGCTTTCTTAGGCTGCGTTTCCACCTGAGATGTGCGAGGATGCGGTGCAAAGGATATGTTCGTCATGAACCAATGGAAACACTTCATTTACCTATCCTCGATCAGCTCCGCCTCTCATGCAGAGGGTCTGGGGTTCGATTCCAGCTCGCACCTCTAAGTTTACTTATATGCGAAATTCAATTTGAATTTACCTACCGAGCTTTTCGGTGAAGGAAAACATCGTGAGGAAACCTGCACGCATCTGCGAAGTAATTCAAAGATGTGTATGAAGTCCCCAATCCGCACTGGGCCCGCGTGGGGACTATAGCCCAAACCCTCTTGTGATGAGAGGAGTTTTATACAAGATTAATAACGATTACGTGAAAATTGGAATCTTTAGATACCCACTCTAACGAATAAGACTCAAACCGTACTTACTTAAACATAATCATGTCTCTTTCGCAGATCAACTTCCACCAGGACTACCAGAGCCTCCACAAGGCAATCGACCGGAAGTACCTGCCAATAGAGTACGACGGAGAGGCTGAGAGCATGCGGAAACAGCACTTCAAGTGGGTCGAGCGGATACAGGAGAAGAGGTAGGTCATGCTTACAGGGGCTCTATTTGAAAAGTTTCATAGGGAAAGGGAAATTCCCTATAACTACCGTCAAACCACAGAATATCTAATAGAACCTACTACATACAGAATGGCCACGGAATCACCCGCCTGAATCTAACCGGCGCGCAACTCGCGCCCAACTCTCTCTTACCGTCATTTGTTTCACGCGGAGATAGAGAGTGAATCACTGGCCCGCGTACTGGTACACACACATTTACAAGTGTACAGATGTCCTCGCACGCAAACATTGACACTTCATTCGAATTGTGTTCGAAATCGTGCTTTTATAGGCCGTGTCCGCCGTGTGGTCAAAGCGTCACGGCGTTGAAGCCGAACTTTAAGCAGCTAGATTTAGAGTTCAATTTGAGACCGTGACGCTTTGACGGTGGGGATAGGGTATTTGATTTTAAAGTTAATGCGAAGTAATTCAAAGATGTGTGTGAAGTCTCCAATCCGCACTGGGCCCGCGTGGGGACTATAGCCCAAACCCTCTCATAATGAGGGGAGGCCTGGCCCAGCAGTGGGACACAAATAGGCTGTAGTAGTAGTAGTAATACTTTTTCGCTATATAGGGAGAAAGTGCATTTTTATTTGGAATCAAGATCTCAAAGGGATGGCCAAACGCAATACTTACCCTGGATTCTATGAGTTAGTATGAAATCATAAGTTATAAAGTAATTAATATGAGTGCTTTTTGTTTCAGAGATTATTACCTGAACGACAACTTGTGGAAGGCGGATTTAAAAAAGAAACCCAAGAACGCAGAAACTACAATGACGGGGTCATTCAAGACTCTATCGATTGACTAAATGGAAACACGTGATTTGTTAAATAAATTTTAGTTTAAAATATACTTTTAAAATGTAATTAAAATAGATAACTTAGGAAATTTCGTAAAGTTTTAGTATTTTTTATATGTATAAACTGGTTCTTCAGCTACGTTCGTGGAAATCTGGTTGATGGAATTGGGCCAGAACTACAGTATTAAGAAACATTTACCAGGGGCTTTCTTTATTCGAAGATTTAAATAGGGAAAGAGACATTCCCAATCCCTGCGCTCATGCGTCGCGGCGCACTTTAAGCGGCTAGATTTAAAGTTCAATTTAGCGTGCCGTCCCGCATGAGCACAGGGATTGTGAATGTCTCTTTCCCTATTTAAATCTTTTTTATCAATATATCAATCGATTAATGGTGGGTTGATTCAAACCGTCCGTTAAGGTTAACCATCGTTAAGATAAGGTTATATATTTTACTATAGGACAAAATGACGTTTCTGTATGGTATGACAGCTCGGCGGCCATATTTAACGACCAGGAGTTCGTCAACTGTGCTTGAATCAACTCAGCCTAATTAATCAATCGTCACCAGATTAGAAAATTAAAATTAAAATGTAATCTCATGAGTGTAATCGACAAATTAATGTGATTGTGACTTAATTCGTTGGACCAAGATTGAATAATCATAATAGAATAAATTGATTACATAGTTAGTCTCACTTGTTAATCATTAGACGATTACCTACATTTTGCCCATCTCTCTCTAAAATTGACTAGTCTTCCTAGATGAAATATGATTACGTACATAGGTACATAAACTGTCCCTTATTACAGCTGTGGATTAGAATATTTTCTAGCTCGGGAAAAGTATTATTTTTTGTACGTTTTCGGTGTTATATTAGTTACACACTGTATTAAATAAAAAAATGCACATTATCTTTGTTTTCTTTGGTTTACTTGTAACCCTCGTTAGATGCAATTTACAGAAAACTGTGAAAGTGAAAATATGATGAAGTTTATAATAATGACATAGGAAATAGGAGGTTTAATGACTTAGGAAATTTTCAAAACATTTAAAGGGAATATTACTTAAATATGAGTAAAATAATGTTCCATATGAAAACTGCAACTTAATCAAAGTTATCTGTCTAATCTTAGGTAACTATGACTGACTGATCTATCAACGCACAGCTCAAACTAGTAGACAAATCGTAGCGGGGCACATTAATAATAAAGTTATACGAATGTGGACATTCGCTAAGAATGGATTTTTGGACATCCCAGGCTCAATGGATTAAAAAGGAAATTGAAAGTTTACGTAAAGTTTATATAAAACTTCTACACTTTTCGGCTAAACCGCTGAATCGATTCTGATGAAATTAGGTACGATTACGGGAAAAAATATTGGTTACTTTTATCCTAGAAACACGCACAGTTCCCGCGGGAACGACCTAATCGATATCCCCGCGAACGGAGTCACGGGAAGTTAGTTTAAATAATAAAGTTCAAATAAAAGGCTACAAAATCTGCCAGGTTAGCTCCTTGTTGTTTGTTCAAAAAATTAATTTGAACAAACAATAACTTTATACCGGCCACTGCTTGTAATGTGTGACGAACAGGGGCTATATTCGAAGTCGAAGTAGTAGTTCGAATAAAGCCCCAATTTAACACTTCTATGTTAAAGAAATAACAGTAAATAAATCTTGGCAGAAGGCCTGCGAGGCGACTGGCCGAACAAGTTTGTTGACCTCAATATTGACCTGTTTGAGATTCGTTCGAATTTTAAAAACACAGTTATTCAAATTCGTGATTCAGTCAAGTTCTACAAGTTCTGCACCTTACTCCGTCGTAATAAAGAGCCACATTCAAGTTCGTAAATAACAGTCAATATCTGTATAGAAATTAATGAACTTGACTGTACCGTCGAGACAAAATTTATAACATCTTTAGGTATTTATATTTTAGTTAATTTAAGACTACTCATGGGAATAATATAGGCTATTTAGCCTATACTACTACTACTACAGCCTATTTGCGTCCCACTGCTGGGCACAGGCCTCCTCTCATCACGAGAGGGTACTAGGGGTAGGGGGTATTTAGCCTATGTTATACGGTAATATCAGGCAGAATAGTTTTCCTGCCTGATATTCTCAAAAAATCAGGAATTTTAAGCATAAAATAGATTATTATTTAATCGATCGTAGATTTCACACAGGCATTTTTTTGCTAGTATCGTAGGATAAATTAAACGTACTTCAATTTGAATATTTTTATTTTAAACCTTAAAATCACGAATTCGGAAACGTGGCCATATTTTATCTCATGTTTTATTCATAAAAAATATGATGTTTTAGTACCTACATTCTTACATATGTCATAATTTGCTTAAGAATAGTAAATGAAACTTTTTACATGTTTTAAAGCTTTCATCCAGCTTTTTGAACCATTACCTCTATATTTCGAGTTTTTAAAGCCCATCATTGTTTACTTATACACATTATGAGTCCAGCCCAATATCACTTAATTAATGGCTGTACAAAGTACAACAAAATCAATTGTAATTATTAAAGTATGTATTAAATGTGCAGAAAAATTCTAACATGAATCAACGAAACTAATTAACATAGGTATTCATTAATCTCGTATTAAACTTATACAGTTTGTAAAAATCGCTTCGTTGAGGTCTCGAATTCCGCGTCTAGCGGCCACGCGACCTATTCTCATACAACGGATTTGACCGCTATGGCGGTAGGCGCTGACAAGACCTAAATTGACTTTATTTAAACAGTATTTAAACGAGAACTATTTGATTTTGTAAGGCGAGTAAAATATATGTTATTCAGTATATACTTAAAAAACTTGCTATTTTGTAAAAAGGATTTCATGAAATCGGTTCGATGAAAGAAAATCGTGAAGTTACGTCTTCTAATCCTATTTAAGCGGTTCTATAAGTTTATTTTTTAACGTAGAATTAAATACACTATTCATACACATACCAAAAAAATTGCTAATTTATATTGTTCATGCAATGTGGGATTTCTTTTTAATCTTAATTTTTCTGATTTTCTACGTTATATCGCCCACATACCGCGGTCGTGCTTCTCGCTTCCTCCAATGCAAACAGACATTGTCCGCTGAGACAGGTGCCTGCCTCGATTTCTCAAGGTCATTAGCTCTTGTCAGCGTCTTAAGGTTCTCTTCCTAGGCCAGCGATCGATCGCGGCCGTCTGGTTGCCCAATCGGCCGCGCGCGACAATCGCGACCCGCATAAGCGGTTCCATACATTCACATACAACGACCGCGTGTGATTGCTGGCATTGAAATAGCACCTTTAAGGCCCAGCAGGAGAAAATTACAACAATATACGATATTTAAGATAACGGTTAAATACTTTTAAAATAAATATTTACTGGCCGGATGAGGCCTTTGTTTGCGAAATAAATTACTTGTATTATCGTCTGTAATTGAGCAAAAGTGTATCATTAAATTACTCCCCATATTATCTTTATTATAAAGTCAGCTTTAAATAGCGTTGAAACTTTTTTACTGCCAACAAACTGCTCAGCAGTTAGAAAAATAAAAGACATTTAGAAAAAAAAACAATGGGTATGAAAATGTTCTATCTATTAAATAGACTTCATGTCTTTTCTTTATTTATTTCAATGGTACTTACGTACTTATTTATAATGTTTTTGGGTTTTTTTATGTTCCAATGGATCGCAGCCGCATGCGGCCGACATGAGTTTTGTCCATATTTTAGCCTTTACTTGATATTTATTACTAAATTAATCATTTGGACCCACCTAATGGATTTTTTTATGTAGTAATTATAAAACAAATAATAGTAAGTAAAGTCAAAAAATATTGATAAAACTCATATCGGCCGCATGCGGCTGCGATCGATCGGAGGGGGTGACACGCTACCTTAAGTAAGCCAAATTCATTTATTATTTCCAAGAATTTTGTTTGATAACTGAAATAAGTAACCAAAGGCAGTCGGGGTAATGCGCCACCACCCCCTGTGTGTGTGCAGCTAAATTGATTTTTCGACCTAATTTGTGAACAGGTCTAACATTTACTTTTATTAGAATGATCTAAATCTATTTACATTCTACGACTATAAACACAACAAAGTATAAATACAAATACAACCTTACTATAATTATATCAGCACATACCTATTATCATCTCTAAAAGACAGGTCTACAGGTAGAATTAACCACTTTTTTTTATTAAGACGTAATTCGATAACCGTTATGTCTCTACGCTACAACATTACTTATTTACACCCTTTTAGTATGACCAGTTTTTAATTTTATTAAAATTACGGATAACATATGTGTCGTTTAAAAAATCCAACCTTCTAACAAACTAATAAAATGAAGTTGTTAAAAGGTGTACTGCCGTCAGCTACGTATATTGACTGCTGCGCTCTGCTGCAAATCACACACAGTTTTTCAACCCTAAATATCACTCGCACCTAACATGGGGTAACTGCTCTAACTTAGAATCAACTTCTATCAGAGTACAAGCTTAAATGAGCCTCCAATCTGTTGAAGCACGTTCTCTAGCGATTGCTGAGTCTATCCCTACTGCTTAGTCCAGAGCGAGGCTCCTGAAGGACCCTGGGAGATCCTTGACTTGCTCGACCCGGTCGTCTTTGCACTGCAACGGCCGCGCTGCCTCGTTCACTGCCCAACGCTGGTCGTTTGTCAGGAACCAATCTCTGGAAGAAAAAAAGACGGTAAGTCGTCCATTGCTGAACATAAGCCTCTCCAAGTTTCGTTTTTTTTCAGGCAATGGCAGGAGTCTCGCGAGGTTCGAATTCCCGAGACACTCCCTTCCACAGATGGTCTCTCCATTTTGTGGCAGGATTTGGAGATTTTATTCTTATTCTTCATGAGAAAAAAAACCCAACCGCGTTCAATATTGTAATGTTTTGATGAACTCAGTGACACGCTTTCGATTGAGAAGAATCTAAAAACACCTCTTAAATACATACACAACAAAAAAAACTCATAATTCTAGTACAGTCAGGTAAAAACCAAGTCTAGAATGGGATTACACTGAGGTGAAATAGTAATTTTGTTGAGTTTAGTCCGGCCAGCAATCCTTTTATGGCAATAAACTTTCTTTCTTTCGAAATGTATTCTCAACGGACGTATTTAAAGATTCCCAATTTAATGATTTCAATTTAGGCTCGATTTCTATAGGTATTGACAAAACGCCTTGTTTTAGCTACGGAACCATTGATCTATTATAAGTAAGGATTCACAATCAACCGGAGAAAAATGGCCCGTCGAAACGGGTGCCCGAACATCTCGGGCACTCGTTTGGCGCTCAGTGAATTTGACACTTAAGTCTTATAGTGACTTTTGTATAAAATATGTATCTTGAGACGTATTATAAAGAGGCGTTATTAGCATATTGGAACGTATTTTCTGATGTCAGTTTGCTCCATATATTTTGACATATTCTGTTAGGCACTGTTCGTCCATATGTTATTATAGATCAATGTACGGAACGGTTCAATTTTGACAGATTGTCTATGGAGCATATGTCAAATTTAAACCGTCCGCAGCCAAAATGAGGCGTTTTGTCGATATAGGAACCGGGCGTTAAAGTACCTCTTAGCCTCGATCTTCTTGATCCAGCTCCGTTTGATCTGGTCGATGGAGCCGGCGTCGCCGCCGTACTCTTCCGGCAGGATCTCCCGCGGGACGTCCTTGTACAGAGTCTCGGAATTCGGCTCGTGGAAGTTGATCTGAAATTAAGATTATTGACCGTTGATGAAGTGTCGTTGAAGATACTTCTACTTAAGGGCCTATACAGCACGCAATGAATTATTTTGCCAATTTGTCTCAGATTTGCCCATACTAACCAATCTAAATGTCAGTCAGTTAAGATCTCTATGTGTGTTTTATATTGAATAAAAAATTTCTCCATCAAGCGACGAGGGCAACGATGATGGATCGCGACCGATGGAGGAACATCATAAATGCCACGAAGAAATCCCGTGAACACGATCCTCAGTAATGAGGGAATCACCAGAAAGAGAGTTAAAGATAAATTTAAGCGGCGTGACGTTTTGACGTTCTATACAGATTCCCTATGAAATCCCTTTTGTGGCTCCAGCCTATATTTCACTGTATCGCCTCCTCTCCATTCGCTTAAAGGGAACAGCGAAACGCACGTTATCTACGCGTATAAAATAGGCTTACGTGCGTCGTCGACATAGGCCCACGTCCGGACTTCACTCCACAGTCCATAGAGGGTAGTAGTAGAGTAATATGGGTTCTGATGCTTCGGGTTCCAGAATTATTATTAGCCTGTACCATCTATATTCTATAAGGATGCTGACGTGCTTACGTTGTCTGGTTAAGGTTCAAGTAGTGCGTAGGTATTCGTACGGATATGAGTAGAGCGATATATTTTTACGTAGGTAAGTAAGAAATACGTAGCGCCCAAGGGCGGTAAATCCCGCTTTTCGGCTTGGTGTGACGTAAATGAATATTGTTTTATTTTGTGTGTTTTAATAAAAGAGCAGAACCCGGCGTGTCTGTAGATAGAAAGAAAAGTTCAAAAAAAAGGAACAGGGGGTCTAAAGATGTATGGTAGACCACAAAACAGCGATTTTTAGAAATCTTTTGTGTCTGAAACTACTGAACCGATTTGAATGCAATTTTCAAGGGTAGATAGAGCATCATTTGGAGCAATATATAAGCTATGTTTGATTAAAATCGGATGTCGGAAAGAAAACTTATCGGCAATTTTACATTCCACGCAGACGAAGTCGCGGGCAGGAGCTAGTCATAAATAAATGTATAGAAATACTAAAATAAGCTTTTTCGAGGCCTGGTTACTAAATTTAGAAATCCCGGAAATCCCGGGAATTTTAATAGGCAAATAAAAACTGAGTCCGTCCCCTTACCGTTCACGCGGCCAAACTTTAGGTAAATATCTATCTGAATATCTGTTTTATTTTAATTAATACGATTTTGAAATGAGAATAGTTAACCGACTTCAAAAAAGGAGGCTATCTACTCAATAGGCATATGTACCTATGTAATAATATTGGAACCGCAATATTTTTACACATGGATAGGTAATAAATAATAGGTATTTGGGCTATCAAGCAAATGTACAACAGATTGTACCTACACGTATCTTTATACTCAGGAAGGTAAAAGATGCTCACATCGACTTTATTTTGTGAATAGGTAAGTATAGGTACTGACTTTTCACTACTGTTTAGAGTAATGCAGGGGAAAGAAGGCAGATCTAAGTCGAGATAAACAGGCGAGTCCCAAAGATACCAGCTTGTCAATTGCTGGCTTCCTTCTAAATACATACATTTCATACCTACTTGATTAGGAAATTACATGGCTACCGAGGCCGCGCACAAAGTCAACCATAAATGATAGGTAAGTATTTTAACTAAAACGACTAGTTCTCCAGTTCATAATCCATTAGCAATATTGAATGCGGTTACACGAATAAATCGTAATAAATAAATAAGAAACTTAATTTTGCTTTCTCTCATACTACCGGCACTTTGCCGTCTTCTTTTTAAACTTTCCCATGCTTACTTCTCTTTATAATCACGAAATATTGATTACATACGAGCGCGATACGGAGCTGGGATTGTCGAGCACAGGTCCTACTGCAGCGAAGGTTTCTGGCCGACTGGCGTAGAGTGATGCGTATATAGGGACCTTGCACGAAAGAAAGAGATGGCAGCGCGCACGTCGGACGAAATAAAACAACGTAAGCGCCAAAGCCGAATTAAATTAATTGTAATTGATATATATATAAATATTGACATCTAGTCTGATCAGACTTTAGTTAATATTGTGGAGACTGGCCGAGTACAATCGGTTAGTTGACACATTCTCTTCCAAAAATAGGTAGTTTTAAGCGTAGTGTGTTTTGTTTAGGATTTTTAGTCTTTTGATGGACATTGTAATAAACGCATCTCTCAAAATATAATATTAATTCAACTTAAAATCTATTATTCCTTAGACAGTATTAGGGCAGTAATAGGGCCAGTCTTCAAGATTTAGATATTCTAATAAGCTAGGCATCGTCTTCGTGTCTTCGGATTCCACCGCTGATCTCCGTGTCTGCAGCATCTACCTGAGCTAACATCAACCCCCCGCTACATTTGGTGTACGCGCGCTCGGTGGAAGGAAGAGAATGTGTCAACTAACCGATTGTACTCGGCCAGTCTCCACAATATAGATGTCTAGTTTTTAAGAAAGTTTCGAAGTCCTTTACTTTGTCGTTAAGAAGCTTCAAGCGTTTTAAGATAATAGCAGCTGCGACTTTTTTTTTCTATCGAACAAAATTATCTCAGTCATGTTTTGGCCTTGATCAATCCTTCAAGTATATAATCAATATACACATATCCGAAAATCAGACTCCTAACGTGAGTACTTTACGAGTTCTACGCACCTAAAAAATGGGTTTTTATTTATGTATCCTCTTAATTTTAAAATAATACAGTTTCAATTTACATACCAGTTTAGCGACCTCAGCCTTGAGGAAAGGCTTGCAGAGCCCGTGGATCTTCCCGATGTAGGACGGCGCGTTGATCACGTGCACTTGCCTCAGTCGGATGGGCATGGCTTCCTGGAACACAACACGACAGACCGTGTTAAGGTGCGTAGTAAGGTGAAAACCCTAATTTGGGTACTTTTGAAGATATAAAACTAATAATTAGGCCGAAATCATAGACGTAAATAATATAGACCCGGTCTAACGTACACGTAATATGTCCCCACTTCCACGGTGTCCAATCCAAAGTTCTGTCACCGAGCGTGCGTGACAATAAGCGTTTTTAAAAAAACTTTTTTCGAAACTGTGTCTCAGTATCCAAAAACTCGTCTCGTTGTTGAAAAAATGGGACCCAGCTTTAGTGTCACGATATAAGTTTAACTTTGGATTGGACACCAATGAAGTGGGGAAACATGACATGTATCTACGTTAGGCCGGGTCCATACGAAGTATTATTTATGTCTATGGCCGAAATATTCTCAAATATATTTTTTCGAGACCTATATCTTGGGCCAACTTTAAGTTATAGGCCTTTAAACGCGACTAAAATCTGCGCCTTAAGTAGGTGATTATTAAAGAAGGAATAAATAAAACCTCTGACCAGCCAACCAGTCGCAACAAAAGACTATTTCAAACTGTAGAAGTGATCGAAGGTGACTTTCAAGAAATCGTTGTTAAAGTGATCACTTTTTCTGAGATCATTATCATAACCACGATAAAGATCGCAGAGCGTAATTTCTAAAACGATCATCATCTCATTCTATTTACCTACTTACGTAGACGGCCCTACTCTCATAACAAAGATCTACAATTCAGAGTCAGTTATAAGTGCACCAACAGTGAACTCTTTTCAAAATAGACTGGTCGCATATCATATCATATCATATCATTTATTGATAATCGCGTTTTTAAAGACACAAGTGCAGTGATATACACACATAGGGTTGCCATCTCCTAAAGTGAAAAAGCCAGACTCTGCCCAGAAAAAGCCGGACATTTTACCCTAAAAGCCTGACATCACCACAACGTCCACAACTAAAAGCCGAAGACAAGGTAAGACAAGGTATGCCCGGCTTTGTAAGCCGGGCATACCTTTTTTCAACCAACGAAAAAAAAAGGAGGAGGTTCTCAATTCGACGCGTATTTTTTTTTTAATGTATGACCACGCATAACTCCGTCAATTGTGAACCGATTTCGATGATTCTTTTTTTAATTGAAAAGTGGACCTCCAACTTGAACCCTTTTAATAATTTGGTTTAGTTCTGATGATGGGATCCATGACAAAACGAGGGAACTTCTCGAAATTTGTTAGCATATGTATGATTTTGGCATCAATTTCAAAAACTACAGTGAGACTTACGTCCCATCGTACACATGTTTGGAAACTCCGAAAAAAATGTTTAAATAAAAAGATGTAGTTTAACATTTAAAAAAAAAAATATAAAAAAATAGAACCGACTTCAAACTCCGATAGCCTGTGAAGTTGGTGTCAAGTTCACTATAAGATAGTCATAGCTTAGGGGCGGTTCACTTGACACCGACTTCACAGGCTGTCGGAGTTTGCAGTCGGTTCTATTTTTTTTATTAAATTTTTTTTTTAATGTTAAACTATATCTTTTCCCGTTCTCGTGGGAATTTCGGGAAATACTCTCCTAGAGTTCCCCTACACTCCTCAAGGAACCTACATACTAAATTTCAGCTTCCTTCGTTCAGTACTGACATGACTGACAGCCTACTGTCAATCATTATCATCACCTATAGTGATGATGATGATGATTGCTTCGCTTGAAGCGCTATCAAAAAGCCAAACATGTCCTGCTAAATACAAACAGATGGCAACCCAATACACGCATCAGCTCGAAGAGCTGCTAGTGTATTATAATTAAAAAAAAACAATAATAATTACTTCGCATGACCGTAATCATAAAATCGTATGCGAGGATATGAAGTTCCTATTACCTATCACTAGAGATCTTCTACTATCTAAAGTCCCGCGCCTGCAAATTTCAAAACGCTTTTCCGCTAATTTTCAAACGCGGGACTTTTGATAGTAGAAGATCTCTATCTATCAGTAGTTGATGTCATTAGAATGGCTAAAGAAAGAGGGCGTTCATAAATTACGTGAAGTGTTTAGGGGGGTGGGGGGGGGGGGGGTGGTCAAGGTCAATATCTGAGACTGTTCACACAAACAAATTGACCCAGCCGCAAACTAAGCAAAGATTTTTGTATTATGGTTGCTAGACAACGACATAGATAATAATAGTTTGCCCGTAGCGGGATTCGAACCCGCGACCATCGGAAATTCGGAACAGTAGACTGGGTCGCTAGCAACTGAGACAATCCGACGGTCCAAGAAAAGACACTGATACTTCAAGTTAAATGCACTCGAAAACAAGTAAAATATAATTAGCGTAGTAGTTACGATCTAAATCTAAGCTTACCTATCTAATGTAAACTTAATGACTAATGACGTTCTACATATGCGGTAAGCCGTCAATACATCTAACGATTGTGATCAAGGAATACATCCGACCTATTGTGATGTCTATTTACGAGAAATGTATGCGGAGACAATGGTTGTTGATTCAATAATACAATGCGTGCAATATGATATACTTTACTAGGTATAATACAGAAATGATAGTTTCTCCTTATTAAGGAACAAATGTTTTGGTAAAGGCGGATTTATACATTTATGCACAATAAACCGTAAACAGGGGCTATAATCGAAGTCTTAAAATAGGGATCTCCCTGTTCCCTATAGGATCCCACGCGTCGCGAAAACTTTAAGCAGCTAGATTTAAAGTTCAACTTGACGCGTGAGCGATCCTATAGGGAACAGGGAGATCCCTATTTAAGACTTCGAATAATAGCCCCAGGTCATGTGTGTTTACTGAAGCATTCTCTCAAATAGAATAAATTAAAAATACATTCCCTATTAAAGTATACTCACTTAGTTCTTATTTTAATCTGCCTGATAAACGGTAGGCTAACCATTCGCAATTTCATTGTATTTGTAGTTATAACTTGGATCTATTCCAGTCGAGAGTGAACAGGTACTATATAAGTAAGCATGTTTCAGCTTCGACCACTTCATCACTTACCATCAGGTGAGATCGTGGTCATATGCTTAAAAAACTTTAAAATTTAATCAAATCGACTCAACCAACTTTGAACCACCTTCTGCGGTTGACACTGCATTACCGGTAGGTACTTAACTTATAGATTTAGTAGTTTAGCATAATAGGAAAGCAAACTCATGTGCCTTTTAAAACTAAATAAAATCTTAAAATGTACCTACCTATTTCTAAGCAAAAAGGTTTTAGACTATATGCCAGTCAAGCCCATGTTTTCCTCCAAACGTGAGTAGGGTCCTAAACCTGCTTGAGTTGAGAAACCATCGACCTTCGGTGTACTTAAATGTAAGTAGGTAGGTATGTCTTATTTATTTACGATCTCGTCGTTTTATCGATGAAAGGCAAGCTTTTGATTCCAAAAGGAGCTGACAAAAAAGGAGCCGATTTTGTTTGTTATGCCGGTAAAATCTATATAAATTTATGTTCTTTTATAGCGCGAGAAAACAGTCGACAGCGTTCGCTCATTGTTGGTACAAATCAGCCTTTGAAAAAACCGGCCAAGAAGCGAGTTAAACTCGCGTGGAGAGGGTTCCGACCCTTGATTATTGTCAATGACGTCATTTTCAAACCGTTTCACAGGATAAGCTCTTTTATATGATAGATTTTAAATACCATGGACTTCTTAATAATTTTCCTGTAATCTATATAGGTCAATAACTATCCTCCGTATTTTTTACAAAATTTTAGGTCCAGTAGTTTCGGAGATAAGGGGGGGGGATGGTCATTTTTCGCCTATTTTCTTAAATAACTCGAAAAGTAGTGACCAAAAAAGAAATAAAAGAAATATATTTATTATATATTTGAGACCCTCATAAGAAGTACTTTCATTTGATCTGTCACAGGATATAGTTTGAAAATCTTCATTATTATTTTTTTCAAATTTAGCCCCTAAAAATAGGGTCTATGTTTAAAATTCATTTATTTTCGTTACACGCCCGTCTTTGGGTCACAAATTTACATATACGTACCAAATTTCAACTTAATCGGTCCAGTAGGTACTTTCGGAGAAAATCGACTGTGACAGATGGACGGACAGACACACGAGTGGTCCTATAAGGGTTCCGTTTTTACCTCTTGAGGTTAGGAACCCTAAAAACGAGAAATATAAAGCTAATTTTACAAACACTCACTTGTGTGTACATCATGTATTTCCTCAGCACGGACAAATTGATCTTTCCCATGAACTTCAGGGATACGTTGGCAGCGTCGAAGATCGGTATCTCTCCGGACGGTATGTCATCGTCCTCGGTGAGCCGCGTGTCTCCGAGCATGAAGAATGTCTTCACGGCGTCTATGAAGTTGAAGAGATCGAGGTCCGGGTTGTTGAGGCGGTAGATGAACACCCGGCAGTTGTCTTTCGTCTTGTTAGGAAGCGGCAGCAGGTCTCTTTGGAAAAAATAAATAAATGGTAAAAGGGACATGAAGAACCTACCCTTATCCCTAAATAAAGATACAGCCTATTTCGTCAGAATCTTGATATAGTAGGTAGGTATATCATCATTATATTACCGTATCAACTATTGCAGTGGCTCTGATAGCTATAGGACCTCACGATTATATTTGGACCCCATGGCACCGCCATTTTGATATTTTATTCTGAGATTTTTTTCTCATGATACGGAATGTTATTCCTGTCTAAAGATAAATAAATCAAGCATGTTGTCATTTTCCCCCCATATCCAATTGAGAAATGCGACCTGTAGAGAAGAACAGCCGAAAATCGGGTGAACATCCGGTCCGGACATACGAAAGCATTTATGCCTAAGCTGAAATGGAGACACTGCGCTTCTGGCAATGATACACCGTCTTTCTATATAGCGACAAGGTATATTTACCTATATTACTGATATGCCTGTTATTGAGTAGGCAGAAAATGTAGGTACATTTATTTAGGGATAGAACGCTCCATATCCCTCATCCCTATGTACCGTTTCTAATTTTGTTAGTCAGGCTGCAAGATTATCAAATCGTCATATTCCTGCTAACTCAATACAAGGACGTCAATAATTATCAATATTGACTTGTATGGTTACGTTAATTTATTAGCGGATTTGTGTTAATATTTACGCTAAGTATTCTTTGAATTCTGAGGAATAGTGCAATAGCTGCACGCAGGAGCTGAACAAGCGAACCAAGATTTTCAATTTATATGTACTTATTCTACAAGTGTACAAAGCCAAAAGAGCATAAAACGGACCATTTATGTATTTAGCGTTGACAGAGGTATACATAACGGTTAACAATGTATCATAGAATGTCGATTTACTTAAAAAAAAACTGAAAAGATTAATCACTAAAGCACATCGACAGATGTCCTTTCTGATATGGAAGTATTATATCAGATGTGTAATGTGTGTGTTGGTATTGCTTGCAAAGGCAAGGTCAGTGAAACTGTAAAATTTGTGAATATTGTAAACTGTATGTAACCTGCAATTTATACCTGTACATTTTTACACAAGAAAACTTTACTATACTTTAAATAACGTTTCAACACGTATCTAGATAGAAATTAAAACAAATTTACTTTAGTTAGGTACCTGTAATCAGAACGTTCTTCACATTGTTCTTGACCGGACAGCTATCAACTTACGTGATCTCCAAGGCGCGCCTGATCTCCGGAGCCCAGGGGTCTCGCTTGCAGAAGAGCTCTGGTGCGTTGGAGCGGATCGTGAAGAACAGGTCGATGGTACGCTTAGCCCGCTCCAGGCTGAACCGAGAGCTCGTCAGGAACCGTCGTAGCAGGATGTCATCTGGAAATAGGTAGAAGTTTCCTCAATGAGTGTCACTGCTAGTAGGGTTGCCATCTGTCCGGCTTTAGCAAGACATGTTTGGCTTCTTGAAGCCATGTCCGATCAAATATTCATGTGTCCAGCCTGTCCGGCTTTTGTCAGGCTTTTTGGTAACGCTCGCAGCGGGGGAGAGTCCGGCTTTTCAACGACGAAAAAAAAGGAGGAGGTTCTCTCTCAATTCGACGCGTATATTTTTTTTTATGTATGACCATTGACCACGCATATCTCCGTCAATTGTGAACCGATTTAGATGATTCTTTTTTTAATTGAAAGGTGTACCTCCAACTTGAACCCTTTTAATAATTTGGTTTAGTTCTGATGATGGGATCCATGACAAAACGAGGGAACTCCTCGAAATTGGTTAGCATGTGTATGATTTTGGCATCAATTTCAAAGACTACAGTGAGACTTACGTCCCATCGTACACATGTTTGGAAACGCCCCAAAGCTATGACTATCTTATAGTGAACTTGACACCAACTTCACAGGCTGTCGGAGTTTGAAGTCGGTTCTATTTTTTTATGAATTTTTTTTTTTCATTTTAGGAGAGGGCAACCCTACCCAGGTAGAGTCACTTTCGCGTTTATTAACTTACTAGGCAGCGTCTCCCGTAATATTCTGCGTTAGTACCGCGTTAGTAGTTAGTATTTTTACCTGTTTCCGTAAAGATACAATTTTGGAAAAGGACGATTTTCCAAAATTCTTTCCACACTCCCCAAGTGGGTAACATACAAGCTAAATTTCAGCTTTCTACGAAGTACTTTCGGATGTACTTTGTTTCAGGTTTTGATAGCAAATTCCACCGGATTTTTCGCTATACAATGTTATCCACAGGCCCAGAGGGCAATGGAGAGGGCTATGCTCGGGGTTTCTCTGCGTGATAGGATCAGAAATGAGGATATCCGCAGTAGAACTGGGGTCACCGACATAGCCTGAAGAATTGCGAACCTTAAGTGGCAGTGGGCGGGGCACATTGCTCGCAGGACTGATGGCCGATGGGGCAAGAGAGTCCTGGAGTGGCGTCCGCGAACCGGTAGACGAGCTGTCGGTAGGCCTCCAACAAGATGGAGTGACGACCTTGTAAAGGTCGCGGGAACGCGGTGGATGCGAGTGGCACAGGACCGGTCTGAGTGGCGCGCCTTGGGGGAGACCTATGTCCAGCAGTGGACGTCTATCGGCTGAAATGATGATGATGATGAATGTTATCCACATCCTGGAAAATTGTGGAAGTAATTGGAATGTTTATAGTCAACAGTAGATAGATAGCTTAGGGTGATGACTTTTTAATGTTATTAGTAATCAAAGCTTAAATGCTGTTTATTATGATATTCCGGTTAAGTATGTTTATTTAAGTCTTTGTTTTAATTAATTCGTAGCAAACTACGTTTTAGCGATTTTGGAATACCTAACCGCTTTGTTTAAAAAATGCTACTCATTCTATTAGAGGTCGCATACAAAAAGCGTTCAACGAACTCCCGTTATTAAATGTACAGTTCTAAAAGTTCTAGATTAACAGTGTAAAAATGAACACTCAAAGTCTTGTAATGATAATAAATAATGCAACAATGGAGGGCATTGTTGTCTGTGGCTGATTGAAATTTATTTTTGTCGTACCTATTATATTATACATATTATGTATTTTTTTTTTCATTATCTCGCTATAACGTAACACGACGAACTTAACTCTGAAAGTAGGAAGTAGATATAAGCCAGACATAATTAATACAATGGCGAAGATCTTTGGTAGGTACGCGGAAATTGAATTATTTGATAACATGGCACAAAATTAATTGATTTTAAGTACAAAACCAGTTTTAGCATAAGGAATGTCGTATTCGTCGAAAAGTTACACGCAGGTATGGCGGGAAGACATTTCAGACCCGGTTACTATACTTACGTGTCATCTTTATACATATAAAAGCTAAAGAGGGTCGAAAGTCTGTAACATGGGCGATATTATATTCGAAAAAAGTTGGCTGGGGATACTTAGAATCGGTAACAGAACACATTCCAACAGTTTTGAGATTTTTTGTCTATTTGTCTGTTTATCTGTTTGTCAGTTTAATTGAACGCGCATCACGTGAAAACTACTGGACCGATATTGATGAAATTTGGTATGAAGATACTTGGAGTCCCGAGAAAGGACATAGACTACTTTTTATCCCGGAAAAACGCATAGTTCCCGCGGGTCGCTGAAATGATGTCAACCAACACCAACGCCATTAGCGCCCGTAGCGCCATCCATAGACAGAACGTGAAAACAGGGGTTTTTCCTGTCGACAATGCAATAGTTAACGGTTTTTTTTTTTGCTTTTTTTTCGTGTACAGTGTTCCCAAAGGCCCAACATGTAACTGTGTACCCAAAGATATTAGACTTTTTTTTTAAATAAAAAATAAAAACCACCTTCAAACTCCGACAGACTGCTATGTCAATGTCAAGTTCACTATATGATTATCATTACTTTCGGTCGGTTCACTTGAAACCAACTTCGCAGTCTGTCGGAGTTTGAAGGCGGTTTTTATTTTTTTATTGAATTTTTTTTTTGCTATAGTTTCCAAACATTACTATAGAAGTATATAAAGTAACTCTGAAGTCTTCGAAATTGACACCAAAATCATCTATGTGCTAGCAAATTTAGAGGAGTTCCCGCATTTTCTCATGGATCCCATCATCAGAACTGAACCAAATTAATATGGGACCAACTTGAAAGTACCACCTTTCGAACAAAAAAGAATCATCGAAATCGGTTCAAGTTTACATAACGAACAAACATTTAAAAAAAAGATTCCGACGAATTGAGACCTCCTTCTTTTTTTGAAGTCGGTTAAAATCACCTTAACTCATACTAAAAATGTGTAAGACCCATCTGTATGTCTGTTGAACTTTCACGTTAGATATGTATAACTTACCAACTTCATGGGGCAAGTGAGGCTGCTTCTGAAGCCAGTCCTTCAATGTGATGAGATCCCGATTGAGGTCGTAATCCTGGTCCGGCATTCTGGAAAACAGAGAAGATGGAATAAATCATCGCTATCATAATAATGATGAAAGGTAATAATTTTATGAGTACCTACTTAGTACAGTCGAGTTCGCCAATATATGTATACACACTTTTGCACATTACCACGTTGTAATAAGGTCCAAAAGTGTACACATATTAATGAACTCGACTGTACCTGGGCGATCGATCTTTGCTCGGGTGTAAATAGCTAAAACCGAGTTTTCCCTGTACTAACTAGATCTATATGTTGCCCCCGTAAACTCCTAAGTAAGTATATTCCGAATTTCATCCAAATCGTTAGAGCCGTTTCTGAGCTAATATGTATAAGTAAATATACAAAATTAGCGCATTTAAAGTAAAGGTAAGATTTATTTTAGTCAGTGTGTAAAAATACTTAACATTTCTAACTTAATCTATACTATAATATTATAAATGCGAAAGTTACTCTGTCTGTATCTTACATCTTCACGCTTCAACCGCTGGGCCGATAGAGATGAATTTTGGCATGGAGATAGTTGGGGTCCTAGGAAAGGACATAGGTTAATTTTTATCCCGGAAAAATGCATAGTTCCCGCGGGAACGCTATAACTGAATTCCACGCGAGCGAAGTCTCGGGCACAAGCTAGTTGTTAATATTTTTTCACAAGCTAGGTATATGACATTCAGTAATAAAGTACCTAAGCTACTTTGACATTCCAGATTGATTAGGTATCCATTTATTTTTATTACCTACTTAAACAAATGTCACATTATTGTATCAATCAAATCGGAATAATTTTGCTCAATCACCTTTATAACGCTTAATTATTAAGCGTTATAAAGGTGATTGAGCAACATCATGGATAAAACTACGCAACCTTTCACTTATTTAAGTAGGATATGTGGAAACTTTCAAGATATCTTGCGATATATTTTGTATTAGGTATTTATCACGAAAATATGAATTACTAGCTTTTCCCCGCAACTTCGTATGCGCAGAAATATTAAATGTAAAATCCCGTTTTTTTCCCGTTCCCGTGGTAATTTCGCAAAATCCTTTCTTAGCTTATGCCTACGTCATAACATCTACCTGCATGCCAAATTTCAGCCCGATCCGTCCAGTGGTTTGGGCTGTGCGTTGATAGATCACTATGTCAGTCAGTCAGTCACCTTTGAGTTTTATATATTTAGACTAGCTTCTGCCCGCGTGCAATTCGGTTATCGCGCTCCCTCGGGAACTATGCGCTTTTCCGGGATAAAAAGTAGCCTATGTCCTTTCCCGGGGCCCCAACTATCTCCATGCCAAATTTCATCTCAATCGGTCCAGCGGTTGAAGCGTGAAGAGGTTAACAGAGAGATAGATATTCCAATCAGTCTTTTAGTATTGTCGCGACTCATCATCATCATCATTTCAGCCGAAAGACGTCCACTGCTGGACATAGGCCTCCCCCAAGGCTCGCCACTCAGACCGGTCCTGTGCTACTTGCTTCCACCGGTTTCCCGCGACCTTCACGAGGTCGTCGCTCCATCTTGTTGGAGGCCTACCGACAGCTCGTCGATTGTCGCGACTCATAGGACCACACAAATTTTTGAATGGTTTCGCAGATGCGTGTGTATTCTAAGGCTCTATTTTTTAAGGCACGTAGGGACAGTGAGCGTCCCTATGCCCAAATAAAGGTACATTTTTTGCCTGACTGTTCATTATATCAGTAACATACTATCTCGCTAAAAAGGGAGATGATGTATCACTGATAGGACAGTATAAGTTTCATTTTTAGGGTTCCGAAGTCCACAAGGAACCCTTATAGTTTCGCCATGTCCGTCCGTCCGTCCGTCCGTCCGTCCGTCCGTCCGTCCGTCTGTTCGCACTATTGCTCGTAGATGCTTAGTTCTAGAAAGCTGTAATTTGGTATGAATATACATATAAGTTACGCTGACAAAGAGGTACAATAAAATTTTGAAATATATTTTTTTATAGGGTACCTCCCCTACTCGTAAAGTGGGGATGTAATTTTTTTTCTTGCGGACCTCATAGTGCGGCCTATCGTTGAATAGGTCTTAAAAAAATATTGTGGGTTTGCTAAAATCATTTTTTGATTAAGCGATGCGTTTGTGAAATATTAAGTTTTAAAGTGCTATTTTTTGTTAGAGTCACGTGTCCCCCCCCCTGCCAGCTAAATGGTGGTATTTTTGGATGGCTGTAAAAAAATCACGGTTATGGCATATATAACGTAGTTGAAAGAAAAACTATCACAGCTAAGTAGGCTGTACAAACTTACGAGTCATAGTCGACCAACTTATGAAATGATTAAAAAACCAATGATTTTTCTCGAGCGGCAGGGGCGTCGGGCGGGCACATCAAACCACAGGCTAGCTAGATGCTAATACGTCTTAGAAAGGTTCTGTGGGCATCGTCAACTTCGGAACCCTATACTTTGCGCGTGGCCCGACACGCACTTGGCCGGTTTTTTTAGATTGGGGATAAGCTTCCCTATTCGTATGTACAATTTCGAATAGAGCCTCTGTAACTTTATCAATTAGCTAGACGATTTTATTTTTGGCTCTACCCTATTACCAGTTATTTTAATACGGCTCACGGTGAAACTTCAAGCACCGCACCAGGGCTATACATTTTCATCTTCTTCATCATAATCATCGTCATCATATCATATCATATTAACATATCATCCTTTCAGCCGAAACACGCTCCACTGCTATGATACCTACATACATTGTTTTGCCCCAAGGTTCTCCAGTCGCCACACGTACCGGTCGTGTCTTTCCAAAAAAAAGTAAATGTGTTTTTTCCTTATAATTGTCATACTTAGTTATTTCAGCAAGCAGATGCAAGGGCACAAGCCACGGTCAACCAATAGGGTCAATATTAGGTTTTACCACGGAACACGCAGAGTGAACAAACTGTCCGATTAAGGAAATGTCAATATTTACAACAGTTCCGGTCAAAGGTTACAATTTTTTTTTTTTTCATATTTTGCATTTTTGAAATTAATTACCTACGAACGATTAGTTTCAATGGTGATTGATTAGGTAATTTTTGACGCTCTTTAATTGCTCTTTTTCGTTGAAATTTATAATTATGGTCTTTCTCTCTCCGGTCGGTCCTTCATGTCTAAAGATCGTGGTCATGGTGGGATGAAAGTCTGGAACGGATGAAGTGTCTCCATCGGCTCCTGTCAGTCGCTATGCTAGCGACAGTGTAAAATGATGGTGTGTCCGGATTCTTGAGTTGGTCGGACCATCTGGTTGGTGAGCGGCCTCTGGATCTTTTCCCTTCTGTGTTACCAACGACGATAAGCTTTTTGAGGCTGTTGTCTCCGCGTCTCATGATGTGTCCAAAGTAGCTGAGCACTCGCTGGTAACATATTGTCGAAAGACGCTCTTTTATTTTCAATTGTGAGAGTATTGACACATTTGTGCGCTTGGCGGTCCAGGGGATTCTTAACATCCGCCTCCAGCACCACATTTCGAATGCATCAATTATCTGTCTCTCTCTTGCTTTGATGGTCCTTGTTTCCACACCGTACGTAAATATGGGGAAGATTAAGGGCCCTTATACTAGGCGCATTTTGGTTCTGTTGGTAATACCCCTGTTTTTCCATATACCATTGAGCCGAGTCATAGCATCTTTTACCATAGCAATGCGTCTCTTTATCTCTGGTATAATTATGGTACCTAAGTATAATTGTTCATTTTCCATACTTCATCCATATACTAATTCACCGCCAGAAAAGCATGCATTTTCATCATGATAATTTCTGCTTTGCCCAAAAGTTTAACTGGTAGAGAATGCCTTATGCCTTTAGGTTCGCCTTTTGTATTAGTTTTTACTAATATGCAATAAAGTTTATATACTTAAATAAATGTTAATTGCTTTGCCCGTTTTCACATCCTTTCGCTGTGATATTACTACCCAAAAAGCCAAAAAAAGGGTACCTAATGTACCCTGTTTAGTACTCTGTTTGTTGGTAGGTATGTAGGGACTATAGCCCAAACCTTCTCGTAATGAGAGGAGGCCTGTGCCCAGCAGTGGGCCGTAGATATAGGCTGTTATGGTGGTGGTGGATGTTATAAGTTTTTGTGCCTTCACGTTCACGAGACTTAAGAGGCCGACCTAATGAACCCCACAGCTTGCTGATTTTGAGCCAAAGGCGGATACAGAAATTGAATGTCATTCATTAGGCTTCTTACTCATTTTGTCAATATTTACCACGCAAATCAATCCTCGCAAACACAAAGGCTGCCCTTTTAAAAAGATCGTTTAAAAGTCATGTATTTTGTATGACGTTCGCCTTTGTTATGTTACCGTAAATGCAAATGTCCGACGTGATGTTATTACTAATACCTAATGATTAAGAAAGTCCGTCTGTCCTGCATTACCTAATCTAGAGGTGAATACACTGAGCCAATATTTCATATGCATTAGTTACTTAGTAAGGTTGCAATTGCAAAAGACAAGTGTGAACACTTGCTCACGCTTGAATGCTCTTTCTTTATGTTCTGTTGATGTCTGAAAGGTTGTTATTTTGTTTTTGTTTATAAGCAGAAGCTATTAATAATACCATCTCACATTTTTAGGTAAAGGTACCATAGGCCTCTTCATGTTGGCTTCGGCCCCATGAATGCATGACCCGTGGGCCAATGGGCCCGTGACATGAAAATGTACCAACAAATAATAATTAACTGTCTTTGTTCTTAAATAGGTAATTTATTTACTTATGACTACAATCAGCTTTTTTCAATCAGAAAATACTCTTCTCAAGCCCGCTGCATGTTCCAAACTTACAAAGTTGATAGGTATACCTACTTATTTTATTTTTAATCGTTTCTTAATTGAAATGACGCCAACTATTTCACTTGTAAGTATTTATTTCATTTTAGTGATCCACACTTTTCATAAAATTTTACGTTTTTGTGTTTTAATACAGTTTCTGTAAATACCTATTCGTTTCCTCAATTACAACCACAGGTTACAATATAAATTATTATGAATGTAGTGTTACTTAATGAGGAAACCTGCACGCATCTGCTAAGTAATTCAAGGATGTGTGTGAAGTCCCGAATCCGCACTGGGCCCGCGTGGGGACTATAGCCCAACCCTCTCGTGATGAGAGGAGGCCTGTGCCCAGCAGTGGGCCGTAAATAGGCTGTTGTAGTAGTAGTACCTACTTAGTAAATCATACATTTTATTAAGTCGCTGTTAGCCCCGTCTGGATTATCAGTGTCATCACAAACGTGTAGCCTTGTACGTGTAACCTTATGACCTTGGCATAGACTTCAAATTACATGAACATGACTACTTTTAGCTTCCCGGTGCAGTCGAGTTGGTCATTATGTACGCACTTTGGCCCTTTACTCCGTTGTAATAAGGCTTCAAAGAGTAGGTACATATATTATTGAACTCGACTGTATACCCACAAATACGGTACTGTATTGTAAGTAGGTAAATAACCAAAAATCACATAAATAATACTTCGTATGGACCCGGCCTAACGTAGATACATGTCATGTTTCCCCACTTCATTGGTGTCCAATCCAAAGTTAAACTTGTATCGTGACACTAAAGCTGGGTCACATTTTTCCAACAACGAGACGAGTTTTTAGAGGTTTTTAGATACTGAGAAACAGTTTCGAAAAAAGTTTTTTTAAAAACGCTTATTGTCACGCACGCTCGGTGACAGAACTTTGGATTGGACACCGTGGAAGTGGGGACATATTACGTGTACGTTAGACCGGGTCTATATTATTTACGTCTATGCCAAAAGTGGAATATTTCCAAAATGTTTTTGAAGTGAAAACTCCTTTAGCGGCGCTGTGCACTTTTTTATGATGCGGAAAAAATGTTAAACTCGCGACAGATCACGTGACCGTAAGGCAGACATGTGACCGTAAAACGGACACATGACCTGATCGAAAAACTGTTACAATGTCCTTGAAGCCAGTAGACCGCCGGCGCGGCGTAGGAGAGGAAGTATCCCCCTCTCTTTCTACAACGTTAATATTCAAGTTTTCACTTCTGCCGGCACTCCCGGAGTGCAACCCGTTTTTTTTTTAAATATAACTACGAGGAAACAACAACGCTCCAAGATGGACCTGCAGGCTCATTGTGAATTCCACTTGGTATCCGATCCCCAAGGTTCTGTGCTGTGCGTCATCAAAGCGGTTAGTTAGGACCTTGTTTGGACTGTCACAAAACACTTTGATGACAAGTGATGTGCAGAAGATTATTTTTCACTCTTCTTTTTTTATGTAAAACTAGCTTTTCCCCGCAACATCGTATGTGCAGAAATATTAAAATGTAAAATGTCGTCTTGTTCCATTCCCGTGGGAATTTCAGGAAATCCTCTCTTAGTGCTACCCTAATTTCCCTAAGGAACCTGCATGCCAAATTTCAGCACTCGTACGACCAGTAGTTTCAGTCAGATCAGTCAGTCGCAAAGCAAGTGGATTTCACAATGAGCCCGCTGGTAAAGGTTGCGGGAAACCGATCGATGTTTGAGGAACAAGACCGGTCTGTGTGATGAACGCAAAGGGAGGCCTATGTCCAGCAGTGGACATCTTTCGGCTGAAATGACGAGATGAGGAAAAAGGTAAAGAATCCTTCCTTTTGATGGACGACCTCATTAATAGGCTCATTTTCCAAGGTCATTCAAAAGCCATCGCCTTGAAAACAAATAAATTAGTCATTAATATGTCACGGTAGGCCAGGTTTGATCGTCCAATTGCCACTCACACCGTTCGATCTGGTTTGGCAAGTTACTTATAAGAATTCGTTACACAAATTATAAACACCTACGTTTTAGTAATTTTGTCAGTCACAAACCCAGTCGATCGCCGCTACACGCTTCTCATTTGCAATTGATTAAAAGTCGTCACGTGTGTGTAATGTAAATTGTAAAGGAAAAAACAGAGGCTAAGTACCTACCTAATCGCACTCCGTCTTCGTTTGCCTACAAAACAGATTGAAATAGATTTGTGAAAACGTGATGAAATAAATAAAATGTACAGTGTACTTTAAAGTTAAATCTGTGGTTAAACGTACCACGTGTGATATTAGGTATAAAAAAGTTTTTAAAAGTTTGAATAGACGTGTTTACCTACTTACTCGTAGAATCACAAACTACCATTAGGTTACTTCATAATTTATTCTGTGAATCCTTATTTCTGAGTAGTTAGGTATTAGATACAGGCCTGCGCTAATCACCGAGCAGAGGAGATCGTATTCTGTTTGGATTGAATTGTTTTTTTAGGGTTTCGCCACGTCCGTCCGTCCGTCCGTCCGCACTATTGCTCGGAGATGCTTAGTTCTAGAAAGCTGTAATTTGGCATGAATATACATATTAGTTACGCTGACAAAGTGGTACAATAAAATTTTGAAATATATTTTTATATAGGGTACCACTCCTACTCGTAAAGTGGAGATGTATTTTTTTTTATCTTGCGTACCCCGTGGTGAGGCATATCGTTGAATAGGTCTTAAAAAAATATTGTGGGTTTGTTAAAACCATTTTTTGATTAAGTGATGAGTTTGTTAAATATTAAGCTTTATTGTGCTATTTTTTGTTAGAGTCACGTGTCACGGTTATGGCATATATAACGTAGTTGAAAGGAAAACTATCACAGATAAGTAGGCTGTGCAAACTTACGAGTCGATCAACTTATGAAATGATTAAAAAACTAATGATTTTTCTCGAGCGGCAGGGGCGTCGGGCGGGCACGTCATACCACAGGCTGACTAGATGTTAATAAGTCTTACAAAGGTACTGTGGGCATCCTCAACTTCGGAACCCTATACTTTGCGCGTGGCCCGACACGCACTTGGCCTTTTTTTTTATTCAGCTTAGAAGGTGCCTCTATACCTACTCTACTACTCTAGACTTGATACACTAATATTATAGGAACGGGGAATATAATCACAGGGATGGAATTCCAAGGCTTGCCAGCTATGAAGAAAAAAAGTATCTATCGCATCGCTTTGTTGAAATTCAATCAACATGAGGATGGAAACCCTCCCATCGTTGGTGAATTAAGATCACGAAGTTCCTGAGCTCAAACTCTCCATAATATACCTTATAATGAGCCGAAAGACAGGCAACTCTACGGCGATGCTCCAAGGTGTGATGCCTTTGTTCCAAATGTATGCATTAAGTGTTTTTGAAGCATTTTTATACTGATGCTGGTATCATCTGATGATTGTATAATCATAACAATATATACTTATCCAACGAGAAGGTGTTAATCACACAAAAAACGACAACGCGACGACGGTGAAGATTACTGACTCAATCGTTGAGACATCCTGTTGGTTTAATCGAGCGGTTTTTTACTCGTAAACATACAAATCCATCTATTATTTCGTATGTTGTTTTCCTTGTTCCATGATCAAAGCATTTCATCTTCAACTGATCATTAGGCCACCATCTTATCTACTAATGAACATAGCCTAATGGCCCACCACGAGATTTTTCGCACATGTTCAGTCTCCTCTATATTATATTCCCTTTAAGGTCGATTTGCTATCACACACTCTTAACATGTTATCAACATCTGTCAACATCATTAATTAATTAATGATTACACTCAGATAAACCGCAAGATTAGTTCAATCATTCAAAGGGCTTTTAGGTAAGCTACCTCCTAAAGTTTGTTAATCAATGATGATTTTACGATATTATGAATGTGCCCGTCCATTGACCTATTACTCCTATTATAGACATACCTAAAAATAAAAATTCATTCTATTCGGCTTTAACAGTTATAAAAATAATGAACCGCCGCATCCATTATAGTAAAACCGGCTCAACAACCTCCTCATGCATTTAGCAAGGGGCGATCAGCGCCATCTTCCGACGAGACCTCGACCTTTACTTCAAAGTTTACGAAACCATTAAAATGTATGCTTGAATTGAAATAACAATAATATATTATCATGCAACAGCAACAGCCCAAACCACAGTTGAACCATCTATTGTTGAATATTCAATGAGTATAATTTAAAATAAATTATAAGTAACATACTTACAATGTCACACATCGTTGCTTATAAAATAACTGTTATTAGGAAAACCATTGCCTATAAACAGCTACTGGGAAAGGAAACCCATAATTATTACTGAGTTCAGGGAAACAATTCTACAACAGCCTGCAAAGCTTCTTGATTCTTGAAGCTCCAATCCAAGCTAGAAACTGGCTACGAAAGTCGTGAACATATTCTTTGCTCTCGGTTATATAGGGATGGATGCAGATCCACCGGAGATGGCAAGGTAGCAGGAGCAAGTGTGCTGGTAAAAAATCCACCAACGGCGCCACTGTTGACTAAGGTCCAGAGGTATAGCTGTCAAAGGCGACTTTATAAGATCGGCGCCGAAACAAAGTTTTCAATGTTGAATCTCATTAAGATTATAAATAACTATCATCATCATATCGAGTAGCTATGCCGCAATGTTGTGCAGTTCCATTTTATTCGGAATTTTATTTTTTGTTTCAAAGCGTTCACATTCATCGCGTTCAAATAATCCATGTTTGCGATAATGTCACGAAGGAGATCGCTTTTCAACAGGTAAATAATTAAAGGAATTATGATTTATGTCACGAAGCCCGCCAAAAACTAGTGAAAAGTTAATGATATTGAACCTCATGCGACACAAGCGCCTCTAGTGGCAAATTCACACGCGATAGCCCCCATTACGGCGCGGCATTCATATTACCTACCTTTTAGATATGGCTTTCTCACGAGTCTACCTAGTACGATGTGTGGCGTTCAATATTATATTGTATTGTACGATCTGGGGACTGCACGAACTTTTCGCTTCACTTCTTGTGACGTCTTTTTCAATGTAATGATATGCCATTTGTACCTACCTACATATTTTTTCAATAAGGCTGTCAATCTTCGGTCCATACTCGAAGTTTTTCTTCGACAAACAGCCGCAGGACCAAATTATTGACGTCATGATGACGGAGGTGCAGTTTCCGAGATAGGTAACTAATTAACATTGGCATTGGGGAAACCCAGTTAACCTTTTAGGTGGTTTTACAGGGCTGAATTTAGATGCGAATTTTATACTTAAATTAGTTTTTAATATTTTCACTTGTCATCTAAATTTCGATTATCGAAATTATTTCCTTCTTCTCTTTTATAGTAGATTGTTTATCAAGGGACTAAAACAAGCCATTATGACACGAGATGTTTAGCTACCCGAGCAGAGCGAGGGTGGCTATTGTTCGAGTGTCATTATGGTTGTTTAGTCCCGCGTTAAACACTCTGCTTTTAACTTCAAATGCGAGGAAAAAAAAAAGAAGTTCCATACAAAATTACGATATTTATTATAACAAAGTGGATAACCGGCTACTTCCTGATGACCTAGAATCATGAAATTTGGCCAGAAGCAAGGTCTTACAGCACACGTACAGGAATAAATCTGATAACCGTAAATATTATATATTTTGGTGCAAAAAAAGCCAATTTACTAATACAAACTTATCATTTGCGGTTGGCGCAGTAGCCGTGTCTACTTCACCAACCGCAAATAATAAGTTTGTATTGTTAAATTTGCATTATCAAGTTTGTAGGTACGGAACCCTCGGTGCGCGAGTCCAACTCGCACTTGACCTGTTTTTTTATCACGTGACGTTTTGAATGATATTTTAGCCAACAGATTCAAACTTGAAAACTATTAATATATTTTAAAACTAATTGGGTCATGCATTATTAAATGAATTCACTTTAAATAAAACAAGATTCATAGGTATTCGTAATCATTAAATCGTTTTTTCACGCCCTAGAAATTGTCTAGGTTCACTGGAAATGGGGATAATCCTCCTTTCACAAACTCTGTGGTTGGCTGTTTAGGCGGATTTCCAATGTAAATAAAAAAAAAATACTTTAGTCCCTAGAGACTAAAAAAGAGCTTTAGTCCCGATGTGCAAAGACAAAAGTAACATTTTAAGAGCATGAGAAGTGAAAAAAAAAATGGCTTCTGTCTATATGCAAGACAATCTCGCCAATGTCAAAGCCTACAAATGAGCAATTCAAATTCAAAATTCAATTCAAAATTGGAAATTCAATCTACAGGGGCTATATTCGAAGTCTTAATTAAGGATCTCACTGTTCCCTATAGGATCGCTCACGCGTCGCGTGAACTTTAAGAGGCTATATTCGAAGTCTTAAAATAGGGATCTCCCTGTTCCCTATAGGGTCGCTCATGCGTCAAGTTGCACTTTAAGCATCTAGACTTAAAGTTCAACTTGACGCGTGAGCGATCCTATAGGGAATAGGGAGATCCCTATTTAAGACTTCGAATATAGCCCCTGTACGTATTATTATTGACATTCTGATCCTACATACAAAATATCCATCCACCAGTGTAAACGAAACTACTTAAATTAATATTAGGTAAGTATCGTGCAAATCCCAATGCTGCAAAATAACAATAAGCCAAAGTTTAGTTATTTGTGACTACATAAAACATTAACATGTTACAAACGTAGGGCACATTTGAGAGTGCCCTGAGTGCCATTGTTGATTGTTATTCTCCTGGCATCTCAAACGTCTGAGTTGAGATCCGTGCATACCTATTGGAAATAATTGTTTTTCCGTGACCACACATTTCATTATTGTGGCGCATTGGGTTCATGGCATCAGCATGGGTTTTATGCAATTAGGTTTATAATAATACCTGGGCGACCCAGCTTTACTCGAGTGAAAACATATAAGGACTGAACCGATTTGTCGCATCCGAAAATATACTTATTTCAAATGTCGTCCAAATCGTTAGAGCCATTTCTGAGATTGCTTCTGTAAATAAATAAAGAAATACCAAAACAAATTAGCGCATAAGATATAGGTAACTACACTACAAGTCTATGAGTCTTTAAATTTCCTCGTAGATATCGCTACACGTTGTCATGTCAGCCTTCCGTAAGACGGGGTCATCGGCAAAAGTAGGTACCTAGACGATCACTTTTTTACTTTTTCGCTGTGACATGTTTTTAAGAATCCTCTGTATGCACGGCGTTTCTCCACTTTTCATACAAACGTAGTTTCGCTTTTATTCCCACAAATTACTAAACAGATTGACTCGAAACTGGGTACCAAAATCATTATTGTGTGTTCGAAATTAGTAAAAGTCGTGGTAAAATAAAACACTATTAAATTACATCCAAAAAACTGAATTTTGAAGTCTGTATGGAGAAAACTAAAATGATCGTAGTTGCTTTGTTATTCAATTTATTACAATCAAAGTGTATTTTGGACACGAATATTGGTCGTAAGTGACCGAATCCGAATGTGACTGGGTCGACGGGTCCCCGCTACGCGGGGCCCCTATTTCTAGGTAGTTTGCCCTTCGGGCGTATATAGATGACTAACAACCCTAACCTTTGGCGAACTACGATTGGGACCAACTGCTAAATGTGGAAAATAAGAATTCCTTGTAGTCCGAGTGTCGGCCTATGTGGAAAATAAGAATTCCTTGTAGTCCGAGTGTCGGATTAAGAGGAAAATTAAAATTCCTTGTAGTCCGAGTGTCGGACTAAGCGGAATCAAAAAATCCTTATAGTCCGAGTGTCGGACAACGCTGTCGAACCACGCGACCGGAGCGGTTTTACTTGTAATTAGGTATTTTATCAAAAGACTTACGTTGTATGCCGAGGCCAGTGGCTAAGAAACAATTTAACCTAGTAAGTATTGATTGCGATCGATCTAGATCGCACACAGCTCAATTATCTTCAACGAAGTAGGTAATTATTAATAATTCAAAGTAGCCTTTACCTAGAAGTAATATAAGTAATAAGTACTAAGTAGCCGTGTCCCGCGGCAGAACTCGCATGTAAGTTCCGTTTTTTCGCGTCTCCGTGGGAATTTCGGAAAATCCTATCTCAGTGCTTTTAGTCCTAGAAATTTTAGTTGGTCTTCATCCTTTCAAGTCTTGGCTACACTCTGTATATGTACATACTACCTATAGCCATATACATGGTGGGTCAGAAAATATGGCAAATAATTAACCCACAGTATCGGCTATCAATTCTAAGTATATTGTATAGGTCTTTGATTTTTTTTGAGATGGTAAAAAAAAAAAATGTATAGGATTCAGGCGTCGCTCACACAACCAATCCCATATACAATAAAAAAAAATTACCAACTCGAAAATAATTAAAGACCTATACAATATACTTAGAATCGATAGCCGACACGGTGGGTTAATTATTTGCCATATTTTCTGACCCACCGTGTATAGGGTCAAGCAAACCGTTGTGACAAATTTTTACCCACGCATTTTAATCAGCTATCGATTCTAAGCATTGACCTATAATAAGTAATAACATATGGACGAACAGTGCCTAACAGAATATGTCAAAATATATGGAGCAAACTCACATTAGAAAATGCGTTCCAATATGCTAATAACGCCTCTGTATAGCGAAGGCCAAACGGATGCCCGAGCTGTTCGGGCACCCGTTTGGACGGGGCCATTTTTCTCCGGCTGATTGTGAATCCTTACTTATAATAGATCAATGATTTCTATTCTAAGCATATTTTTTAGGTTATTTTTTTCGAGCGAGTAATATTTTATCTGCATGGCCTTGTGGGATTGATGGTGTGAGCGATGCGATACCTGAATCCCAAACAACTTTTTACCAACTAAAAAAACTCTAGAACATGCTTAAGATCGATAGCTGATTCTGTGGGTGAAATATCGTCACAGCGTTTTGCTTGACCCCGTAGCCTATATCCACGGAGAAGATATGCGAATCGGTGTACTAGCTTCCATATCCATATTTAATTTTTTTAATTATAAATGCGAAAGTAACTCTGTATGTCTGTCTGTTACCTCTTCACGCTTTAATCGCTGGACCGATTGAGATAGAATTTGGCATGGAGATATGTAGTAGGGATCCCGGGAAAGGACATAGGCTACATAGGAAAAGCGCATAGTTCCCGCGGGAACGCAATAACCAAATTCCACGCGGGCGAAGTCGCGGGCAGAAGCTAGTAGGTACGTTTATAAATTTCGAAAAGCTTGTGAATGTCGAGCTTTTGACTAGGCGAAACCCGCTCGCCGCCCCTGGCCTCTTTTACGGTATTTCCCAAGAAACGCGTTAAATATTTATGTATGATATCAATAAAATTCGCTAGCACGCCCGGTTATTGTCTAGTTGATTAAAATAAATATTACATAAAATAAGGACGCGTCCCGTCGTATGAATCGCTAAATGTTTAGCGCAAGACTCGAGAACGATCGAATCTAGATAAGTATACCTACTAACCAATTTTTTTTGGTGGAAAAATTGGGTCTTAATTTACCTAGCCCAAAGCGGAAAGCGCTTTTAAGCATTAAGTGTACCTAACACAAAAACATAAATTGCCATGAAACAAAAAAAAACTATTTTAAGTTTCCAAATCGACTAAGTAAGTGCATATATTTTTGTACCTAATACATATCGGTATGTTTTTGCATGATTGATTAGGTAAGTACGAGTATGTAAGTTTCTGTAGTTCATTAAACTTTAGAACTTACCTAGACGTGGTCAGTGAAATCTTGTTTAAAAAAGAGACTACCCAAGGGTCTTTACAAACAGGTTTGGGTTTCTTCATAAAAATAGGTAGCCTAGATGCGCTATGCAATGAACGTCTTACTAGGTACATTTTATGTGATTGACCGTATGCTTAGATTAGCGTCAAACTTAGAAGTAGAAAGTTTCACTATCCTACCGTGGCATGTAAAGTACCAAAGTCTTTATTTAAATTTTGATCTATACATATTAGGTGCCTAACTAATCCATACTAATATTATAAATGCGAAAGTAACTCTGTCTGTCTGTTACCTCTACACGCTTCAACCGCTGGATCTATGTGGATGAAATTTGGTACGGAGATAGGTAGTTGGAATCCCGGGAAAGGACATAGGCTACTTTTTATCCCGGAAAAGCGCATAGTTCCCGCGGGAGCGCGATAGCCGAATTCCACGCGGGCGAAGTCGCGGGCAGAAGCTAGTATACTATAAGTAAGTGAGTAGCATAAACACGAATAAGGCCCCTGATCATAGACCAGTAAAAAATCCAAGTATAAGTTGGTTATGGAGAGATTTATGCTACTAGCTAACCCCGCGGACTTCGTACCGCCTTAGAATATTTTTTTGGGTAAAAAAATAGCTTACTTCCTATTCTAAGACCTACTGAACACTCCAAATTTCATAAGAACAGGTCAAGCCGTTTCGGAGGAGTTCGGTTACAAACACTGTGACACGAGAATTTTATATACTTATTAGATAGATTTTTCCGTAAATAATAAATAGTGGGTTAAATAATGTTAATTAATTAATTTCCATTATTAAGCGCTATCAGGATATTTCAAAACATTTTTATTTCCGCCGGAAAATATTAGAAAGCTTCTAATAAAGAGCTGTAAATTCTTTAATTAATTGCGGTTATTAATACCTAGGTAGATATGTTTAGTTTTTCCAAGATTTATGTCAAACTCTAATAGATATGCAACCTACCTAAGGAATAAAATTAGGTATCAGTACATATTGCACTGTTTAGGATATACGCTCTACATATTACTGATGAACCTAATATTTATGTTGTATGTGCATTCGAAGTGATTTTAATATCATTTTAATTTATTAATAGGTACAGCGTACACGACCGTAATTATCAAATAATAAATTGTACGTTTTAACTTCTTTCCTATTTAGCAAGCCTTTCGTAGATTAAGTGCAGTTTACGTAATATCGCTCGTTTAATGGTAGGTACATATAGATAGGATAACATGTCTAGAATTGCAAACCGACGAAATCATATTCATATTGAACTGAAATTTATGTCCGACCGTATAAACCGACCAAGTTTTGATTTTACAACAAAACGTCCTTTTCAAATTAATATAATTAAAAATAAAGGAATAGCCAAGCCATTATCAATAAGAGTCAACAGACGCAAACAAATACCCAAGTACTTTTCCGCGCACTTAGTTTCTCTATACTATACTTTCTTCAATAATTTACTTCAATCACAAAGTTATCGGAAAATACTATTTACATCACATTAATTATAAAGTAAATTTTTCACTCACGTTTCGATTTAGCGGGCACGTCACCCACTCCAACAGTGAAATTCACGATACTGATAACTTTAATGTTGAAATGCAACCGTGTTCGTGTACGCGTTTCTTCTTCGACCCGTCGCGATACACTAAACGCTGAGGCACAGAACAAGTAATAGTGCTACCGCAGTTGAGGTTCGACACAGAAAATGGCACTCGTACGTATTGAAAACAGTTTGGCGAAGCTACTACTAATACAGCCTATTTGCGTCCCACTGCTGGGCACAGCTAGGCCTCCTCTCATCACGTGAGGGTTTGAGCTTTTAGTGCCTACGCGGGCCCAGTGCGAATTGGGGCCTTCACACACATCTTTGAATGACTTCGCAGATGCGTGCAGGTTTCCTCACGATGTTTTCCTTCACCGAAAAGGTCAGTGGTAAATTTAAATTGAATTTCGCACATAAGTCAACTTAGAGGTGCGAGCTGGAATCGAACCAGGCATGAGAGGCGGTAGGTCGAACCACTAGGCCATCACGGCTTTTTTTTGGCGAAGCTAACGATCGTTGTATCGATACATAGTTAAAATAACTAAGGTGTAGATCCAGGCACTGTGTCAATGATGTGTGTCAAGATTGTTTTAAATGCCAGTGTGGTAATCTGCTACTAGCCTTCTTAGTTTTTGATGTTTAAAAGTAGGCAAACAAAAAATAACTCAATATACCTAAATAAAATAAATTGACTGCATACTTAGGTACATTTGATATTACCCAGGGGCTATATTCGAAGTTCGATACCAACAGAACCAAAATGCGCCTATATATATTATAGTAAGGCCCTTAATCTTCCCCATATTAACGGACGGTGTGGAAACATGGACCATCAAAGCAAGAGAGAGACAGAGAATTGATGCATTCGAAATGTGGTGCTGGAGGCGGATGTTGAGAATCCCCTGGACCGCCAAGCGCACAAATGTGTGAATACTCTCACAACTGAAAATAAAAGAGCTACTTTCGACAATATGTTACCAGCGAGTGCTCAGCTACTTTGGACACATCATGAGACGCGGAGACAACAGCCTCAAAAACTTATCGTCGTTGGTAACACAGAGGGGAAAAGATCCAGAGCCGCTCACCAACCAGATGGTCCGACCAACTCAAGAATCCGGACACACCAGCATTTTACACTGTCGCTAGCATAGCGACTGACAGGAGCCGATGGAGACACTTCATCCGTTTCAGACTTTCATCCCACCATGACCACGATCTTCAGACATGAAGGGCCGACCGGGAGAGAGAGATATTCGAAGTCTTAAATAATCATATGTTTAATTACAGCAAAATATTGTTCATGTTATAACGATTGTGAACGTGTGATTAGTTTACCACACTGCTACTATTAAGTAGCAGTGTGGTAAACTAATCACAACTCCCTGTAGCTCTAAACATCTATATACGTTGTAAATTATATATCGAGAACGAAGCACTGAATTGAACTGAAATAAGTGATCAAACAAACTTACCTAAGTAATGTTCGATCATTATTATTACTATTATTAGTCTTAAATAGGGATCTCCTATAGGATCCCTCACGCGTCAAGTTGAACTTTAAATCTAGCTGCTTAAAGTTCACGCGACGCGTGAGCGATTCTGTAGGGAACGGGGAGATCCCTATTTAAGACTTCGAATATACCTAGCCCCAGTGTCACTCTGAAAGTCAAGACACAGAGCGCGGCAGAGATAAACATAACCGGTCAATGGTTTATATCGATTGGATTTCCCACAATCCAAAAAATATTGACACCCCATGAGGCGCGCGCCGCATCTTACAAAAATATACCTACCTACAAGTTGGTTAAAACATAATATGTACCTACTTATACACGGTGGGCCAGAAAATATGGCAAATAATTAACCCAGAGTATCATCGGCTATCGATTCTAAGTATATTGTATAGGTCTTTAATTTTTTTTGAGTTGGTAACAAAAAAAAAATTGTATAGGATTCAGGCGTCGCTCACACAACCAATCCCATATACAATTTTTTTTTTTACCAACTCGAAAAAAATTAAACACCTACACAATATAGAGATCTTCTACTATCTAAAGTCCCGCGCCTTCACATTTCAAAACGCTTCAATGTCGGTGGTGCTTTTTAAATAATAATAACAAAATTGCAGCGTTTTGAAATGTAAAGGCGCGGGACTTTAGATAGTAGAAGATCTCTACTTAGAATCGATAGCCGATACTGTGGGTTAATTATTTGCCATATTTTCTGACCCACCGTGTATAGTGACCAGCTACTACCTACCTATACCCTGTTCGCGTTAAGAAAATAGTGACTCATCACCGACTACGTACTACGTAAAAACAAAAGTGTGGTTGGATACAACAGTCAAGAATAAAAGACAAGCTTTCCAAGATGGCTTATCAACCGGCCCAAAAGCTCCGACAGGGAAAGGGAAAAGGTTAATTATATTGCACATTGGCAGCGAAAAAGGATTCGTGGAAGATGGTTCACTAGTCTTTGAATCTAAATCTACAAAAGATTATCATGAAGAAATGGATGGTGAAAGATTCCTTAATTGGTTCAATGATACAATACCGAAGCTTGAACCAGGAAGTGTGGTTGTCATGGATAACGCTCCATACCATTCGGTAAAAGTTGAAAAAATACCCACGACCAGTTGGAATAAGCAGCAAATAATAGAGTGGTTGAACAACAAAGGTATATCTATGGATATGAGTTATTTGAAAAAAGAATTATTATTGAAAGTCGCCGAAATCGCCCCATAATATAATAAATATTTAGTAGATGAGACTGCTAAAAAGAATGGCATTACAATTCTTCGTCTGCCGCCTTACCATTGTAAATTAAATCCGATCGAAATGGTGTGGGCCCAAATAAAAAATTATATTGCTGCGAATAATACTACATTCAAAATGAGTGACGTAAAAAAATTATTTTATGACGCAATCGCGTTAGTAGACGCCGATCGGTGGAAGAAATGCTGCGACCACGTGATACGCGAAGAAAATACCATGTGGAATTTGGATGACGTCATGGAATACGCAGAACAAAATTCATTTGTAATAAATGTAAGGGACGAATCTAGCGATAGTGATTAGCGATTTCAGTACTTAGTTTTAAGACAATTTTGTATTTTTATTTATTTTAGTATTTATTTTTTTACCATTTGTTGAAATGTGTTACTCTACTAATATAGCGTTTAAGTTGACATTAAAAAATACTAATATTAGTTTAAATTGACATTTTTAATTATTAATTATAATGAATATTTTATAACATGTGTAAAATCACTGATATTTTATTATTTTTCTATTACACTTATTTAAGGATTTGAAAAAAATGTTTAATTTCTCTCCATTATGAATACGCCCTTACCCTGCAGTTGCACTGATGAGTCACTATTTTCTTAACGCGAACGGGGTATAGTTTGTGGGTGAGTAAACAAAAGAACTTCGATCGACTTCGTCTTCAGTCGTTGCAAGAGTCACATAAAATATTGTCAACTTTCGTACCTATGTAAGCAGTTAAGTACTTAAGCACGTCTTTCAGTCAATTTACAAAAAATCCAAATGACGAGAAAATGTATTTCCGGGTAGAATCACGTTAAATAAAAACCGGCCAAGAAGCGAGTTAAACTCGCGTGGAAAGGTTCCGATCCTTGATTATTTTCAATGACCTCATTTTCAAACCATTTCACAGGATAAGCTCTTTTATATGATAAATTTCCAATACCACGGACTTCTTAATAATTTTCCTGTAATCTATAGGTCAATAACTATCCTCCGTATTTTTTTCCAAAATTTTATGTCCGGTAGTTTCGGAGATAAGGGGAGAGGGGGATGGTAATTTTTCGCCTATTTTCTTAAATAACTCGAAAAGTATTGACCTAAAAATAAATAAAAAAATATATTCGAGACCTTCATAAGAAGTACTTTCAATTGATACGTCACACGATATAGTTTGAAAAACTTCATTAATATTTTTTCAAACACAGCCCCCAATAATAGGGTCTATGTTTAAAATTCATTTATTTTCGTTACACGTCCGTCTTTGGGTCACAAACTTACATATTCGTACCTAATTTCAGATTAATCGGTCCAGTAGTTTCGGAGAAAATCGACTGTGACAGACGGACGGACAGACACACGAGTGATCATATAAGGGTTCCGATTTTACCCTCTTGAGGTTCGGAACCCTAAAAACGGGTGGGGCTGTGTCGGTGCACACTGTCATTGGTTTTAACGTGAAACGTCGGTTTCCGCGACGGGACCCCGTCCGCCCGATGAAGCTATAATTTATAGCCTATAACTCCGATCTAAAGATGTGTGAGTGATCTAAAGACCTATGAGCTTGTAGAATAGTTTTATAATATAAGTAAATGTTTAATATGCGTAGATTGAAACACTTTTCAATACTGTCACCACTACGACGTATATAACGTCACTTCCTTTTCCGTTGATGATGGCCGACATGTAAAGCAGCCGAACGGTTTGCTCTAGCTATTTTAATTCGTGATTAATACGTACAAGCGCTAAGAATTCATTGTGTGGTGAAACCCTGTCCTCCTGGGCTTGGTATCGTGCGACCCAAGAAGAAGAAGAACCCAGGCAAGCAGGGAGCTCCCAGAAGACTTCATCTAATGTACCCAGGTGAACCCACGGGAGTTTCGAAGCAAGTGTACGTTTAAAATTTTATAAATACACAGTCCACTAATCGTGTTTGTTTCTCAGCTATCAAGTTATCATACAGAGCTAAATAATGACACTAAAATCATGTTTATTGTAAGTAAGTAACACTTTATTGTACAAAAACAAAGTAGTATATTGACCTATAATAAGTAATAACATATGGACGAACAGTGCCTAACAGAATATGTCAAAATATATGGAGCAAACTGACATTAGAAAATACGTTCCAATATGCTAACGCCTCTTCTAACGAAGGCCATTTTTCTCCGGCTGATTCTGAATTCTTACTTATAATCGATCAATGCAGTAGTATAAAAACACAAAACAGAAAAGAGGCAAATGTACAAAGGCGAGCTTATCCCTGTAATGAATTTCTTCCAGCTAACCTTTGAGTAGTGAAGAGGAAACATGCGCGTGACTAACAATTTTGTAGCAATTCGGAATCGATCAATCCGCGAGGAAATGTGACATTCCACTTTTCAGACTTGTAGGTACATTGGGAAAGGGAAATTCCCTATCCCTATACCGTCAAATCGTCACGGCGCTCAAATTGAATTTTAAATCCAGCTGCTTAAAGTTCGGTTTCAATTCAACGCTGTGACGATTTGACGGTAGGTAGAGATAGGGAATTTCCCTTTCTTTCATGTAACGTTTCGAATAGAACCCCAGATTGACCGAAACGGCGGATAGATGAAACAGAATTAAAATGCTGAATCGTTAGAAAAAACTTGTTTATTATTTGGCAATTTATTGTGACATTTAAACATTACCTAATTATTAATAACGTGTTTTTCGGTAACATTATTTTGTTTACATATAGTGCTATAAGAACCACCTATTATATTGAGTATTACGTAAGGTCAGCAATGGGCTCGCAAGCGCTGCGCTGTTAACTATCGTTATAGGTAAAGCACGACACAATATACAAGAAGGCGCGCAGTGAAGCACTTAAGCCGTTATTGCTTAATCCGCGCGCCTTCTAAGTTTTATCGAGCCATACCTAATACTTATTCTGTGGCCAATACCAACGTTATGCCACGTTATGCTAATGCTCCCGAGATCCGACGAGTTGGTGAAGATTGCGAGAATCCGGTGGATGCGTGGGGCACAGGACCGGTCTGTGTGGTGAACCCTGGGGGAGGCCCTATGCCCAAACGTGGACGTCTTTCGGCTAAAATGTTCTTGATATTTATGTAGGTTCCTTTTATGTATGATCCGTACTTACGCGGTATGAGACAGGTAGCTATTGCAGCTACCATAAATGGCAACAAGGGAAAGCCCTTTTTTATTCACATTTGCGAGCATGACGTTATACAATTTTAATTTACCGGTGAATTACGAGAAGTTTTAGAAGTACCTCCACTCCAATGGCTCAAAGAGTGTGCATCTGTTGCTTTAAAAATTTAAAAAGTTAGCTCTGAGCTGTCACTGTCATTGCCTGTCACTGTCATTTGGACTACTAAGCAAAAGCTAACCTAAGAAAAAGTTTTCCAAATTAATGTTTCCCTATCTAAACCGAAACTCTCGTTCGTTTTATTTCGGTAACACATTACAAAGCACAATAAGGATAAAAGTCAGTTGGATACACAAATAAAGATGTTTGCTCTTAACCTACGACGCGTTTACTGCGCCTGTGACAAAATAATTGTTCGTACGTTAAGAAACCGGAGGTTCGAGGTTACTGGGCCGAACCCAGGCCTGGATAAACGAGTGGCGGCGTTCCGGAAAGAAGGAATACCCGTCGTCGACGACGCTGAAGAATTCATAGAGCAGTCAGAGAGTGACTTTTATAAGGTAAAACGTTCGTCCTAAATTCTGTTTTCAAGAGTACTGCATACTTACAAAATTCGACATGTTGGTTTAGCAACTGGTTTTACTTTTTCTTTTTTGCTCATTGGTTCTATTCTGTGTTAGCACTCTCTCTCCTCCATGACCATAATCTAACAGCTGATCCTTTATAGGTTATGAAACAGGCATAAATATCTTTCATGCAAAACTTAATTACACCAATGTTGCTGCATTAGTCTTGTAATATCTGTGCGGCCTATTACGACCGTACAGGTGTCAGAAGCTGGAATGTTAACCTGATTGGAGTGGAATCAGGATATATGTCAAAATTGTGGTGATGCTAAGCTAAAGATGTACGATGTAGCTCGTACAATATCCGTTACAATTACTGTAGTATTAACTGAAACAATGCCAACGTGGGTTTCTGTGATACTATACTGTAACTATTAATCTTCATAAACAAAACTATTTGTCAGTTTAATCACAGATCTGTGATCAACAAAGTTGTACAAGCAAAAAAATGAATGTTTGACTTGTATTTGAATTCTCATCTCAAATTGAGATTCTCAATTGTCTATTCATTTTTTTACTTTTTTTATATCATTGGTATAGGCAAACAAGCGCACAGCCCACCTGATGGTATGTGGTCACTGCGGCCCATGGACACCGTAATCCTCTGATGCCCCATTAAGAAACCATAAGATCTTGAATGCGTTGCCTATCCTGAGGCCTAAGATGGAATGCCTCTGTGCTAGACAATTCGCCAGCCACCTTAACCTCCTACAGTAACACAACAGTGCAAGCACTGTTATTTGGCGGCAGGTTAGCGGGGAAAGACGGCGTGCCACCCCGGACGGACCTAGCACCAGGCCCTACTACTAACAAACCTTTTACTTGAATGATACTTCTACTTACTTGAATGATAGACAACAATGTTGAGTGCTAGTACATGACATCATCATCATTTCAGCCGATAGACGTCCACTGCTGGACATAGGCCTCCCCCAAGGCGCGCCACTCAGACCGGTCCTGTGCCACTCGCATCCACCGCGTTCCCGCGACCTTTACAAGGTCGTCACTCCATCTTGTTGGAGGCCTACCGACAGCTCGTCTACCGGTTCGCGGACGCCACTCCAGGACTTTCTTGCCCCATCGGCCATCAGTCCTGCGAGCAATGTGCCCCACCCACTGCCACTTAAGGTTCGCAATTCTTCGGGCTATGTCGGTGACCCCAGTTCTACTGCGGATATCCTCATTTCTACACAGTACATGACAGTATTATTTCTTTTCCCTAGGATGATTCATACAATGCACATCTGACAGAAAGCTTAGCTGGCAAGCATGAGCTGCGGCACAAGATCGTCAAAGAAAAATACTTCAAAGAGAACATGCCGAATCTGCTGACTTGGAGTGAGAAGGAGCAAATTCGTCATTTGGTGATGAGCCAGCCTGATGAGTGGACCCCGGAGAGAATTGCGGAGAGCTTTCCTGTGACAGCGCCTGTGGTGAAGGTTTGTTTTTATTATTATTGCTCACAGACTACTAACCCTTTACGCAGGGGCGTAGCTACCTTGGGTGGCACCCGGTGCGGAAGTTGGTGGTGTCACCCCATCGAAAGTAAAAAGCAATAAATTTTATATGATAAAGGACATGGATCATTTATCCATAATCCATAATCCATATTAATATTATAAATGCGAAAGTAACTCTGTCTGTCTGTCTGTCTGTCTGTCAGTCTGTCTGTTACCTCTTCACGCTTCAACCGCTGGATCGATTTGGTTCAAATTTGGTATGGAGATAGTTGGAGTCCCGGGAAAGGCGATAACCGAATTCCACGCGGGCGAAGTCGCGGGCAGAAGCTAGTTATTTATAATATTGAAGAAATAACAAAACACAATAATAACTAAGACAGAAAAGGAATTGTTATACAATTAAAATTTCTTCTTTCTAGCTTTGACAGCTGCAAACTCAGCAATAACTTCATCGAAATTTATATTTTGTATTTCCTCGTGTTCGATGGCTAATATACCAAGATAGCTAAGCCGCGATTGGGTCATTGTTGCCCGCAAATAGTTTTTTATTAATTTTAATTTACTAAAACTCCTCTCACATGAAGCTACATTGTTCTTAAAGTTGAGAGACCGGGTGGGTGTCACCCCAAAAAAGGTGACACCCGGTGCGGACCGCCCCCGCCGCCCCCCTTTTGCTACGCCACTGCTTACGGCTTGCAAGTCTTCTTTAAACTGCAAGTAGACTTGTTTGTTTTGTGTTTTACTTCTGGTATACTTGAAGCATGGATCAGATAAGCAGAATCGAATTAACATCTTGAATTGAATTAAACTTGACTTTGATGTCATGTCTATGGTCATCATTATGTTGTGATGGATTATCATAAAGGTAGACAATTTATGAAGGTATGTCTTTTTCTTTATGATTTCCAGAAATTACTTAAATACCCCTGGAAGCCAGCCACAGAGACCAGGATTGCCCGCCACGATGATTCTGCAATGAGAAACTGGAAAGAGCTAACAGATAACACTTTGAACATTCCAAAAGACCTGCGGGAACATTTTCTCAAATTCTCAGAAAGAACCATACCACCACTAAATAAGAAGTCTGTCAAACCCGATGCAATGGTGGAAAAAATGGGTGAATTTGAAAAGATAATACAAAGGTGTGCTGATAAATCGGTAGCAAATAAAGAAAGTGACAGTACTGAATTAGCTTTACAGACAGATAGTAACAAACACAGTCGGAAAATTGAATCAGGCACAAATAATAAAAAAATTACGCTTGATGAGATGGCAAATAAAATTAAAAATAGGCTAGAGAGTGGAAAGGCAATTGATCTCCCTGATCAAATAATGTTAAGTGCAATCAATTCCAACTCCAAAGAAGTATCAGCTCGAACTCTAAGTACAGAAATTGATTTGCAAGATGAGAAGCCGCATGAAGTCACGAATTATAAAGAAAAAGAAGAAAAACCAACCAATATTATGGAATATCCAGAAAGAATTAGAATACCAAAGAAAGCATACAAGAAAGGTGCCACATATAAAGTTAATGATTGCTATTATGACCATGATGGTAGATTTTTATACAGGGTGCTAGGGATGTCTAACTAAGTTTAAATATAGTATTAGAAATAAAACAATAAAATATTCAAGCCTTATATATTTTTATATAAAAATTATATGTTTCAGTATACTCATCAATCAAAATAAAATAACTCATTTTAACCAAATCAAAACAACTTGCAACTAACATGGTGGTGTACATAAATTGCATGTCTCAAAATTCCTAAATCTTAAATATAAAAAACCTTTGATCGGACTAAATGATATTACAGAATCTTTTAATATTAAAAATATATTTCATGACTATGGTGATTGTACAATATTGAATGGAACATAAAAATATGGCTCATAATGATCACTCGAGGCAAAAATAATACAAGCTAAAAATAACGTTGCCGACAAAACAATGCACGCATATACAATTTGTTTGTGTGTGCCAAAATATACATTCATTTCTTCGCTTGCCATCCTTAAAGTTCAAATCACTAACTATAATATTGCCGTAACGATTGCCTCATTATCTCTAAATCTAAAACATCAAAACACGGTTTCAACAAATCATTGTTTACAACTGTTCCTATAATTAAATGAAATACATTTACGACAAAAAAAAACAGTGGATCATATCCATAAATAACATGTATAATTGTATAGCTATTACTCATTGGATTGTTTTTCGATAGAATAATTGAGTATTGATCTGAAGGAAAACTGAATATCAGTGGGAATATTCAAAGTTAAGAAACTATACGGCTTATGAATCTTACAGAATATTTTACGTAATGTAAATATTTTAAATATTTTTTTTTTGTATACCACCGCTAGCTTAGTAAACCACGCTAAGACATATGGAATATTAATAAATGATCTATTTTGGACACTTCTAAGATTCAGCCTAATTTTATACAGTTTAACAACATTGACACCATTATGAATACTTTTGAATTTTGGCAGTCGCATTTTTTGTCCTAACTTTCACACGTCACGCAGTAGTTTTGCAATGGTGGTTATAATCTACATCATAATCAAGTTATTGCATGTCCGATGCCTATACAATTTGATGCGGTTTACAACAAACAAATAGATTTTGCGAGCTGAATGCTTATTGTCATACTCCCACATCAAATTATAACTTGGTTAAAAAAATTTTTACAATGCACGTGAAATATTCACAGCAATTCACACGAGAAAGTGGTACCTGCATCGGCTGCTTAGTAAAATATTATGTGATGCAGTGTGTGATATCTTTTTTCAAAATGTTTTCCAAATTAGACGTATTATGTACAAAATTCGTTTACGAATTTAATTATTTGAATCCACAACAAAGCATTGATTGATATATCGTACCAATAAGCAATGCTGACTATGTACATTATTTTTCATCAATACAGAGCTATTCGAATAGCTTTTCAAATTAGTCATAGCACCCTCTTACACTAATAGATATGCAAAGTAAATGTATCTTAATACAACTGCGTGCAAAATGTGTTTTTTTCGTATGACATTAGCGTTCTTATAACTCGACCATTTCAATTCAATATTTTTAATTCAACACTTCTGTCCGCCATTCCTATTGCAAAAATCTCTACGAGTAAAACAAAAAAGTATCTTTTACGCTGTAAATTTTGACGGCGTATCACGACTGTGGCGGTCAAATGGAAATGGATATATTTTTCTTTATTACGTTCAAAGCAGCCGAAAATTAAAATTACAATTAGCAAACATTGGGGCAATCAATGTAACTAACTGCATTTGATATTATTATACACATGAAATGATATACAAGTCATATATTACAATACAATCTTATTAAATCCAGAAAATAAGCTATGATATGATAACAATACCTATTGCTTTTCAGTAATCAATATTTTATACACGCTTTTATTCCAATCATCCAAAGCCAAAATAACAGCCAGACATGCTAATTTTATTCGTTTTTTTTAAATATTTTAATGGTGTTCTCATTACTGGACGGTTGTTTTTTTAATGAAATATTCGAAATGATTATAGTGTCTGCCAAAACAGCGGTAAATGCGCTCCTAGGCAGGGGTCACCAACCTTTTACGGCCAAGGACCTCAATACAACTAAATAAGGGGGGGGGGCAATAGTGAATTTAAAGTCGTTCAAAACTTTAAAGAAGGTCCTTGGTTTCATAGAATGTCTGTTTGAGCCGTTTGAGGAAGTTTGTGAAAAGAACATTTTTGGAGAGGTCCAGTCAGCAGCAGAAGTAGATAAGCTGTCCAGGTGTTCAAAATTACCTACACACGCCCTTAACGTCTTAAGAATAAGGTCGTGTATAGGTCATTTTGAACACCTGGACAGCTTATCTACTTCTGCTGCTGACTGTCCGTCTCTCCCAAAACTCAAACTTCAAATTTAAAACATTTTTCTACTTTGACAGTTGGCTTTCCAATTATGTAAGTAGCCGCGGGTCGCGGGTTGCCGACACCTTTTTTTAAACTATTGAATATAAAATTAGTCTTGTTACCCTACTGGCTATCGTTTCCGACCGTGACGTGGTTTTGACTTTGCATCATCATACCATACGGGTTTCAGAAATCCTTGCGCATTATTACTCGAATCAATCAATTAAAACTTCATAGCATAACCGACCTTATTGACATGCCAAGATATGCTACAAATCGTCAAAATCCTACAAAGCATGAACACAACCTGAACTGCTACAATCGAACCTCTGATTTATAATCATTTGGGTTTTGCAACCAAGGTTAAAGCTAACACTGTAGGTGAGTTGAATCGATCACATTTGAAGGACTGGTCAAACTTAATTAAGGCCGCCGTCTGTCAAATTGAAACTGTCGTTCCATACAGAAACGTCTCTTAGAAGCCAAGTGTACTAAGCATTTGATTACAGCTTAGTCGAAGGACGGTTGCGGAAACGCACTCATACCTGGTATTTTTGCAATGAGGGCCATGGCGTATAAATAATTTAGCAAATTATATGCTTCTTTATAAGCTGAATTGGCAACACTGAGGACTCCGAAACTTCAAATGTCACAGTGACATTTTATGTCAAATTAACTCAAATTATTTATTCAGCAAATGGGCCACATCTGGGCACTTACACGTCATTTATACAATTTTACACAAATCCAGTATATCGTTATATATTAGATACACAAATTAATGAAAATATTAATTAACTAGCTTCCGCCCGCGTGGAATTCGGTTATCCCGCGGGAAAAAAAATTCGGGATGAAAAGTAGCCTATGTCCTTTCCCGGGACTCCTACTATCTCTATATCAAAATCGGTCCAGCAGTTGAAACGTGAATAGGTAACAGACAGACAGAGTTACTTTCGCATTTATAATATTAGTATGGATGACAGTAGTTACTTATCCAAATATGGACGATAGTGTTGCCAACTGATCAGCAGGAATACAATGCCCTCATTGCTTTTTTTATTAACCCCTTGAGTCCTAATATCCTTTACAAAGGACAAAATCAAAAATTATTTACAACTGACAACAATTTACTCTGGACAAAATTGACAGGGTCTTGGGTCTATCTTGTGAAAACACACTATACCTACAATAAATTACCCGCTTAACTCACTCACCGGTGACACTGGTAACCCTGGTTGCAAGTAGAGTCTCGTGTCATCTCGCTATAGCTATGCATCCGTCTCACATAGGTCACTCCTCCATGGCCAGATGGAGTCGTCTGAAGTAATGCCGGCAGCAGACGGCTGTGGGCGATGGAGGCAAGTCTTGCGGTCGCACCTCCCCGCCTAGTTGCTCGAGCGCTCGCGAATATTCGCGCTGGAACGCGATTAGGTCGATGTTCTGCTCGCCGAGGGCTGCCATCGCGAGGAAGAGTATGTCTCTGTGGAAATGGTCAATAGAATTTTAATGGTGCTTTTACATGAACGGCATTCAAAAGGACATTCACGGGCGCGTTCACATGCACAGGCGTGTAAACAGGCTGATTTTGAACGCGCTTGTGAACGTGAACGTGAACGCCGTCGATCGGTCGGCTGTCGGTTTCCTATCGGTTGTTCGGCAAAGATCATTGTATGTTTACATGCACGGCGTTCAAAACTACGTTCAACGGGCACGTTCACGAGCCCGGACGCGTGCGTATAAACGCACTTTTAAATGACGTTCTGTTGAGTTTGTCGTGGAACTACTTCATGGCCAATGGGTCTTTGAGTGCTGGTAGATTCATAATTGAGTTTTAAGAGTAATAGTTAGCTGGATTGTTGTAGCGGGATTTTAAAAGTTGCATGCATATACTGGGTCAAGGAAACCGTTGTTACGATATTTTACAGTATGAGCTATCGATGCTAAGCATGTTTTTATAAGCATGGCTTTTTGTTCTCGTAGGATTAGCCACTAACACTGGGATAGTTTAAAACTGTGATGTTTACTAACAAAATATGCCTCTAGTTGGGTGAAATAAATGATTTTATTATTATTATATTATTTATTATTATTATATATATTTTTTCGAGTTGGTAAAAAAATAAAAAAAAGTATGGCCCAGTATGGGATTGATGGCGTGGGCGATACCTGAATCCCATACAATTTAGGTGCTTAGAATCGATAGCTGATACTGTGGCTAAAATATCGTCACAACGTTTTGCTTGGGCCTATATTTAATTTCAATTTTAGCTTGAGCAACTTGGCTTATGACAAGAATTTTATTATATAATTGTAAAGTATCGTGGCCTAGATTATTACGTAAATACCAGTAATTTATTATATTATTATTTTTATTTATTATAGTAGTTTTTATTTATTATTGAAGCCGTGGTGGCCTAGTGGTTCGACCTACCGCCTCTCATGCAGAGGGTCGCGGCTTCGATTCCGGCTCGCACCTCTAAGTTTACTTATGTGCGAAATTCAATTTGAATTTACCACTCAGCTTTTCGGTGAAGGAAAACATCGTGAGGAAACCTGCACGCATCTGCAAAGTAATTCAAAGATGTGTGTGAAGTCCCCAATCCGCACTGGGCCCGCGTGGGGACTATAGCCCAAACCCTCTCGTGATGAGAGGAGGCCTGTGCCCAGCAGTGGGCCGTAAATAGGCTGTTGTAGTAGTAATTATTATTATTATTTATTGTAGTAATTTGCTAGAGGTGCTTGGAGTTCTGCGAGGTGCAATTTTGCCAATTTAGCACATTGTGACATATTACACGCTAAATTGGCAACACTGAGGTCTCCGAAACGTCAAACGTCACAGTGACATTGACACTACTGTATGAAATAAAAACTTTGGAATTGACAGCCAACACCTCGTAGACAGTGATGCTAACTGAGCAGGAATACGGTAGCTCTCATTACCTTTACACAGATAATCTGGACTTGGGATCCTCCTAAAAACGGTGTTTGTGTTATTTAATTACCTGAAAAATGAGTGGTAACGCTTGTTCCCGACGGTGTTTTCCCGCCACGCGGCTAACCGTCGCAGCGCGTCGATCAAATCGTTGCTTAGCAACCCGTCCAGTACAGCTACCACCACTCTGTAAAATAGTAGATTGTATGACTAGGGAGCAAAATGGTATATTTTACCGCGGGTGACGGATTGAATCCAGATCGACTCGAAAGATTCCAGAATAGAATCCCGAGCGGAGCGAGGTATTCTAGCGTGGAATCTTGAGCTAGCGAGGGATTCAAGCTATGTCACCCAAGGTTTAAATAGTTTTGCTACCGTGTTGCACACTCTGCTTTTCACTCCTCTTATGAGAACACCGGTAGCAGCTGGGAACAAAATCGTACTTTGCTCCCTAGAGAGCTAAATCTTACTTTGCTCCCTGTTTGCGGGGCAGAAATGGAGAAGGAGCAAAATCGCATTTTGCTCCCTCTAAACGGCGAACAAAGTACTCCTTTACAAATAGGAGGAGTGAAAAGATCAATTCACCATCGTTACTATCATCAAGTCGTGAGTCGTGAAGTAGTCATCGGTGAAGTCGTAGTGGCCTAGTGGTTCGACCTACCGCCTGTCATGCTGAGGGTGGGGGTTCGATTCCGGCTCGCACCTCTAAGTTTACTTATGTGCGAAATTCAATTTGAAGCATTTTACCACTGAGCTTTTCGGTAAAGGAAAACACCGTGAGGAAACCTGCACGCATATGCGAAGTAATTCAAAGATGTGTGTGAATGTGAAGTCCCCAATCCGCACTGGGCCCGCGTGGGGACTATAGCCCAAACCCTCTCGTGATTACGGAGCCGCCAGGGTCTCGGTGAGCAGCAGGGCCTGCACGGCCCGCGAGCGGCGCTGGTGGCTGCGCCGGAGCCGCCAGGCGCGGGGCCCCCGTGCCCCCGGCTGTGAGGGACACTGACGTGTGGTGCGCGGCCAGGGTCTCGGTGAGCAGCAGGGCCTGCACGGCCCGCGAGCGGCGCTGGTGGCTGCGCCGGAGCCGCCAGGCGCGGGGCCCCCGTGCCCCCGCTGTGAGGGACACTGACGTGTGGTGCGCGGC
>OZ020286.1:9692185-9721167 GCA_963971205.1 Aethes cnicana
GAGCAACTTGGCTTACGACAAGAATTTTATTATATATTTTAAAGTATCGTCGCCTAGATTATTACGTAAATACCAGTAATTTATTATATTATTATTTTTATTTATTATAGTAGTTTTTATTTATTATTGAAGCCGTGGTGGCCTAGTGGTTCGACCTACCGCCTCTCATGCAGAGGGTCGCGGCTTCGATTCCGGCTCGCACCTCTAAGTTTACTTATGTGCGAAATTCAATTTGAATTTACCACTGAGCTTTTCGGTGAAGGAAACATCGTGAGGAAACCTGCACGCATCTGCGAACTAATTCAAAGATGTGTGTGAAGTCCCCAATCCGCACTGGGCCCGCGTGGGGACTATAGCCCAAACCCTCTCGTGATGAGAGGAGGCCTGTGCCCAGCAGTGGGCCGTAAATAGGCTGTAGTAGTAGTAGTAGTAGTTGTAGTAGTAATTATTATTATTATTTATTGTAGTAATTTGCTAGAGGTGCTTGGAGTTCTGCGAGGTGCAATTTTGCCAATTTAGCACATTGTGACATATTACACGCTAAATTGGCAACACTGAGGTCTCCGAAACGTCAAACGTCAGTGACATTGACACTACTGTATGAAATAAAAACTTTGGAATTGACACCCAACACCTCGTAGATGTGACGCCAACTTTACCTTTACACAGATAATCTGGACTTGGGATCCTCCTATTTACACCTAAAAACGGTGTTTGTGTTATTTAATTACCTGAAAAATGAGTGGTAACGCTTGTTCCCGACGGTGTTTTCCCGCCACGCGGCTAACCGTCGCAGCGCGTCGATCAAATCGTTGCTTAGCAACCCGTCCAGTACAGCAACCACCACTCTGTAAAATAGTAGATTGTGTGACTAGGGAGCAAAATGGTATATTTTACCGCGGATGACGGATTGAATCCAGAGCGACGCGAAAGATTCCAGAATAGAATCCCGAGCGTAAGCGAGGTATTCTAGCGTGGAATCTTGAGCTAGCGAAGGATTCAAGCTATGTCACCCAAGGTTTAAATAGTTTTGCTACCGTGTTGCACACTCTGCTTTTCACTCCTATGAGAAAACCAGTAGCAGCTGGGAACAAAATCGTACTTTGCTCCCTAGAGAGCTAAATCTTACTTTGCTCCCTGTTTGCGGGGCAGAAATGGAGAAGGAGCAAAATCGCATTTTGCTCCCTCTAAACGGGGAACAAAGTACTCCTTTACAAATAGGAGGAGTGAAAAGATCAATTCACCATCGTTACTATCATCAAGTCGTGAGTCGTGAAGTAGTCATCGGTGAAGTCGTAGTGGCCTAGTGGTTCGACCTACCGCCTGTCATGCTGAGGGTGGGGGTTCGATTCCGGCTCGCACCTCTAAGTTTACTTATGTGCGAAATTCAATTTGAAGCATTTTACCACTGAGCTTTTCGGTAAAGGAAAACACCGTGAGGAAACCTGCACGCATATGCGAAGTAATTCAAAGATGTGTGTGAATGTGAAGTCCCCAATCCGCACTGGGCCCGCGTGGGGACTATAGCCCAAACCCTCTCGTGATTACGGAGCCGCCAGGGTCTCGGTGAGCAGCAGGGCCTGCACGGCCCGCGAGCGGCGCTGGTGGCTGCGCCGGAGCCGCCAGGCGCGGGGCCCCCGTGCCCCCGGCTGTGAGGGACACTGACGTGTGGTGCGCGGCCAGGGTCTCGGTGAGCAGCAGGGCCTGCACGGCCCGCGAGCGGCGCTGGTGGCTGCGCCGGAGCCGCCAGGCGCGGGGCCCCCGTGCCCCCGGCTGTGAGGGACACTGACGTGTGGTGCGCGGCCAGGGTCTCGGTGAGCAGCAGGGCCTGCACGGCCCGCGAGCGGCGCTGGTGGCTGCGCCGGAGCCGCCAGGCGCGGGGCCCCCGTGCCCCCGGCTGTGAGGGACACTGACGTGTGGTGCGCGGCCAGGGTCTCGGTGAGCAGCAGGGCCTGCACGGCCCGCGAGCGGCGCTGGTGGCTGCGCCGGAGCCGCCAGGCGCGGGGCCCCCGTGCCCCCGGCTGTGAGGGACACTGACGTGTGGTGCGCGGCCAGGGGTCTCGGTGAGCAGCAGGGCCTGCACGGCCCGCGAGCGGCGCTGGTGGCTGCGCCGGAGCCGCCAGGCGCGGGGCCCCCGTGCCCCCGGCTGTGAGGGACACTGACGTGTGGTGCGCGGCCAGGGTCTCGGTGAGCAGCAGGGCCTGCACGGCCCGCGAGCGGCGCTGGTGGCTGCGCCGGAGCCGCCAGGCGCGGTGCAGCGCGGCGCCCGCCTCGCCGTGCAGCCGCACCAGGTCCCAGCTGCACACCACGCGGCAACCTGCAACCGAAATACTACATTGTACGACTAGGGAGCTAAATGGTATATTTTGCCGCAGAATGGAATCCCGAGCGGAGCGAGAAATCTTGAAACAGCGAGGGGAGTCAGCTATCTCAGCCAAGGTTTAAATAATTTTTCACCTCACTGGCTCGAAAGTGGTCGTTTTGCAGCTTGATATCCGAGCGCAAAAGTTGTTTTTATCCGCTAGCGTGGAAAGTGTTTTTGAAATTCGAACGACGCATGACGCCACTGTCACAATAAAAAAACAACGATACGTTCTGAAACGCAATTCGTCGTGAGAGTTTTATTAAAATAAAGGTTCAATTTACTTAATATCATCATTAATAAAATTATATTAATAATACACCGTTTCAGATGTATTTCATTATTTCACTATGTTTTATCACAAAAATACTTAAATATGTGTATATTTTAACTGTATTCAATGAATAATTGAATCTTGAAGTACGAGTAAGAGTGATTTGGAACGCAACCTCCGAAAAAAATACATTAAAAAAAATTTAAAAAAAAGTTTTAGATAAGATTTTAAGGTTTTGTAATTTAGAATACCTATACGAAGTAATAAAGAAAATATGAGCGATTCTAGCGATGAAGATACGAATTTAACTCCTCCAGAGTTAGCACAAACTGTACGTGACGCCGAACTAAGTCTTCTTCCCGAAAAATCGCGCGTGAGGTGAAAAATTTTGTGTTGCGCTCAGCAGCAAAGTCGTTTGCTGTCTCGTGCCTTGAAACCCTCGTTACACTCAGGATTCTATATTTGAACCACTCGCTTCGCTCGTGGTTCAACCCTAGAATCCTTCGTTCACTCGGGTCTCAATCGCGCACTCACAGCAAACAACAACTTTGCAGCCTTGCATAACAAATAACTATTACATCATCCTTGGCCATAAAAGTGGAACCTGCGATCTGGGACATTTACGAATTCACCACTCTAGGTCTGTAATGTACTATTACATCACCCTTGGCCATAAAGTGGGATTTTCTGCCCGCTACGCGGAGAGAAAATCTCACTTCTTGGCTAAGGCAAGACGTAAAACTTTTGACAAACCACGGACGGTAATTCGTAAAGCCCCAGATCGCCTAGGTCTGTAATGTACTATTGCTACCGCGTTGCACAGTCGACGTCAAAGAGATATTTACACTTTCGGACCTTAATACAACGGAATAGGGTGAAAAAGTGTAAACATCTCTTTGACGTCGACCCTACACTCTGAGGGATCATACTTGAATTTTCACAAAATGCAACAGCGGACTGACGACAGTTAAGTACAATAGACACTAAACCCCAATAGGATCGATTGAGTCCAAACTAAGTCATGTAGAATATGAATACCTCCTAATTTAATATAGGAAGAAGATATCACCATTGCTTGTATTTGTAATTCAAGGCATTTTCTTTCATCGATTACCGATTTTTCTAAGGTACCCAAACCCATGAAAAATTATACACGTTCGGTTACCTTAAAACCCAACGACCTCTATCCCTCTAGCGCGTTATACTTTTGTGTTGAGTTCGGCCCATGCGATCAGTTGGCAACGTCGCAATAAACTGTCACAATTGCGAAATCAATTTCTGAATATTGCTGAATGAAAACATGAATCGCTCTATGGTTGAATAAAACATTAAGTATGGATAGCAACAATTATCATAGGAACACGTTTTTTTTTTGTATTATGGAAGTAACATCGCATTTTCCATGTATTTTAATCTAATATTAACATTCGAATGCCGAACCAACAAATATAAAACGAGACGCATCATTCAACCATAGAATGATAACTTCTTTTATAATTCAGTAATATTGAGATATTAAAAAAACAGCGAATCATTTGACAGCTATACGCGACGTTGCCAGCTTTCGGGATATACCCTCTGTAACAAGCTATGTACTCACCAGTCCGATCAGTAGGCAGTGTATCACTCTGATACATCGCAGGGTAGTCGGTGCACAGTAGATCGGGCAGGTGACTCTCTATATTGGCCCGATCGAGGTACCACACGAGGTTCCAATACACTATAGGATGTGACTCCACGAATTCACGCTCTAGCAGACACGAGTCGCCTTCTCTACCTGAAAAATCGAAATTTTATAACGAAGTGATGTTATGATAACACTCGAAAGACGTCCACTGCTGGACATTTTGCCCATAAAGTTCGTTACGCAGACCGGCGCTATGCGTCCACAACGTGAAGTTATTATCAGAGCCCGTAAAATATTCGATGATAATAATAATACTCGATATCGATAAATAAATGTTTTTAACACTAGTTACATTGCGACAGTCTTTTGTTTTGCCGTGAAAATTCAGGGCTCCAGTGATTATAGTCATACCACCACCACCACCACATCCCACTGCTGGGCACACACCTCTCATCACGAGAGGGTTTGGGATATAGTCTCCAAGCGGGCCGTGCGGATTGGGGACTTCACACACATCCTTGAATTACTGCATATACATCCAGGTTTTCTCACGATGTTTTCCTTCACCGAAAAACTCCGCGGTAAATTCAAATCGAGCCGAATTCGAAGCTCCGACCCTCTGCATACGAGGCGGAGATCGAACAACTTAAGGTCATCACGGCATTTTTATAGTCATACAATATTAATTCACTAGCTTTTACTGGCGACATTGCCCGTTTTTACGGGATAAAAAGTAGCCTTTGTACTATACCGGCTCTCTCCATATAAAATTCCATCGGCTCAGCGGTCAAGCGACAAAGAGGTAACAGACAGACAGACGGACAGAGTTGCTTTCGCATTTATAATTTATCAGTATGGATACTGATCCATACTCCGGGAATGGATCGGGTTATTTCTACATTATATTTGTACTCACCTAATATAGATTCAAATTCCTTCCTTAGCACCAATGGGTTTAAATAAGGCACGTTTATCGATTCTGCTTGCGTTTGTCCCTCCCTTATTATCTGAAAACAAAACGGTAAGGGATAATAATAGGGATAATAGATTGGTAAAGCAAATCGACCCCTATTTAAAAACTTTTCTAGCGGAAACAACACTTATTAAGCTCTCAAAGGCTTATCCGACCACGGTGGAAATGTTTTTCAAGTGTATGTACAGTGAGCAGCAGAAGTAGATAAGCTGTCCAGGTGTTCAAAATGACCTACACACGACCTTATTCTTAAGACGTTAAGGGCGTGTGTAGGTCATTTTGATTACCTGGACAGCTTATCTACTTCTGCTGCTGACTGTATGTATTCTTCGGCACTTTCTGTAGCTTAAACAGCTTAGTGGTGTTTAAAGAAAGAAATCATTTGTTATGTTTAGCTTGATAATGTGTCCCTATATTACTCTTGGATAATGACAGTGACACTGGGTATATAGCAAAATCGTACTTTGCTCCCTCCAATCGGGCAACAAAATACTTGAAATAGGAGGAGTGAAAACGTCTATAGAAGGCGGTGCCCACTATTTATCAGATGGGCCGCGCATGTGAGTAGTTTTTTTGCAATAAATAAATTAAAAACAGCGCAGCAGTGTTACTTATTTAATTCTCCTCTCCTTGTATGGAAACTGTACGAAGTTAGTGTCAAGCATTGACCTATAATAAGTAACAACATATGGAAGAACAGTGCCTAACAGAATATGTCAAATATATATTAAACACATTTAGACATTTAAAATCCTTTCTGGATATTATGACTTACAGAACTTCCATGAATTGTTCAAGCGCAACAACAACACGCTTCTGCGGGGACATCAGCTCAAATTGCTAACAGAGCTTTGTCATAGCAATCCTCGGAAACACTTCTTAAGCAACAGAGTGATTCATTCATGGAACAAGCTGCCAGAAGACGTAATTTCAGCACAGAGCATTAACCAGTTCAAGAACAGTCTTGACAAATTCTTAAACAGGTCAAGAAATACTTAAATTGAGAACAACTGGGATACAGGCATTTATCAGTTGATCAACTGCCTGCCTGTCAATATAATATAATATAACAATATATGGAGCAAACTGACATTAGAAAATACGTTCCAATATGCTAATAACGCCTCTTTATAACGAAGGCCAAACTGTTCGGGCACCCGTTTTGACGGGACCATTTTTCTCCGGCTGATTGTGAATTCTTACTTATAATAGATCAAGGGTGTCAAGTGAAATTGCAAAGCAGCATCCTAAAGCGACGCCTTCGTAGTCTATCAATGTTTAACTTTAACCTTTTAACTAACCTGTACAGTAAGCAGCGGCACCGTGTGCCGGCCGCATCCAATGCACCGCGTGTTCAAGTTAGAATCGTCCGCCGCCCAGCCAGCCATTATGTCCTCGTCGTACAGCAACGTGAGGCATTGGTGGCATTGCGAGCACGACGATATGTGGGCGGTGACGGGGCACGATGCGTTCGCGGGGTCCTGGGGTTGTTATTATTATTATTATTTATTTATTGAGAACAAATACAATTAAATGAATAAAAATTGTCCCACAAAACTGGAGTACAATTTGACTGCGGGATCAGGAATATTAATCAAGTATACATTAATATCTTAGCCATTAATTACTAGGCTATATAATAGTATTCATATTAGGATAAGTTATGTTATGGGATTATTGTGAGAAAAGTGCAATTAAATTTGTGCATTTTTTTGTGTATTCTTTTGGTGTAAACGTGTCTTCTGTGCAGCGAATAAATGTCTTTCTTCTTCTTTTTTCTGCTAAAAGGTCCAACGCTCTAACGACTGAGCTATCCAAATAGGTTAAGTATTTAGTGATAAAATCGAGCGCGCCTCGCCTTAACAGTTTGGCGGGTAAATGTTTATTGTAAAAAAAAGTTTTTTTTAATTGGAAAAAATATGGTCTATGCGAAAGTTTGGGCTATAGTCCCCACGCAGTCTCAGTGCAGATTGGGGACTCGATAGAATAGTAAGTGATCGTATTCGGCGGAATGCGTTGCTCGCAGGACTGGTGGTCTGTGGGGCCAGAAAGTTCTGGAGTGGCGTCCGCGAACCGGGAGTAGGCCTCCAAGAAGATGGAGTGACGACCTTGTAAAAGTCACGGGAACGCAGTAAATGCGAGTGGCACAGGACCGGTCTGAGTGGCGCGCCTTGGGGGAGGCCTATGTCCAGCAGTGGACGTCTTTTGGCTGAGATCATGTTAATGATGATGGTGACCATCTGTACTGTCCACTAGCTACCTACCCTCGGCTCTGTCACACATAGTATCTACGTATTTACTATAGCTTCTGCCCTCGACTTAGTCCGCGTGGTATTCGGTATTAGCGTTCCCGCGGGAACTATGCGTTTTTCCGGGATAAAAAGGAGCCTGTATGTTGACCAGTGTTATAAGCGGGTAGCTTATAACACTGGGACCATACCAAATTTTGTTGCAATCCGTCCAGTAGTTTTCTAGTTAAATCCGGACATACATACAGACAATTTTTCTAAAAGTCGTTTCGTGTTCAGTATCGTTTATAGTATAGCCCCCTCTCAACTTGATAGTTTCTTTTAATTTTCAAGTTACAGATGTAACTTCTTCTATATATCTGTATATATAAAAGGCAAAGGTGACTGACTGATGTATAAACGCCCAGGCCAAACCCGTAAAGCTAGAAACTTGAAATTTCGCACACGTATTGCTCTTATGACGTAGGCATCCACTAAGGAAGGATTTTTCAAAATTCAACCCCCAAGGGGGTGAATTCGGGGGTGAAAGTTTTAGATAAACGCAAAGGCCACACCCTTAGGGCTACAAACTTGAAATTTCGTACACGTATTCCTCTTATGACGTTGGCATCCACCAAGGAAGGAATTTTCAAAATTCAACCCCCAAGGGTGGGAATTAAGGGGTGAAAGTTTTAGATAAACGCAAAGGCCAGACCCTTAGGGCTACAAACTCGAAATTTCGCACACGTATTCCTCTTACGACGTTGGCATCCACCAAGGAAGGAATTTTCAAAATTCAACCCTCAAGGGTGTGAATTAAGGGATGAAAGTTTTAGATATACGCAAAGGCCAGATCCGTAAGGCTACAAACTTGAATTTTCGCACACGTATTCCTCTTATGACGTTAGCATCCACCAAGAAAGGAATTTTCAAAATTCAACCCCCAAGGGGGTGAAATAAGGGATGAAAGTTTTTTTATAACTTTTTATTCCTTGGACATATTTGCATGAAATTTCATACGACTTGAGTGCGGCAAAAATAATGAGTAACGTATTTCAGAGTTTTCTAAAATTCAACCCTTAAGCGGGTAAAATAGGGGATTAAATATTTAAATAAACGCACGGGCCAAACCCTTCGGGCTACAAACTTAAAATTTAGTACACGCATTCCTCTTATGACGTAAGTATCCACTAAGGAAGGATTTTTCAAAATTCAACCCCCAAGGGAGTGAAATAGGGGATGAAAGTTTTCATAAAACTTTTTATTCCTTGGACATATTTGCATGAAATTTCATACGACTTGAGTGCGGCAAAAATAATGAGTAACGTATTTCAGAGTTTTCTAAAATTCAACCCTTAAGCGGGTAAAATAGGGGATTAAAGATTTAAATAAACGCACGGGCCAAACCCTTCGGGCTACAAACTTAAAATTTAGTACACGCATTCCTCTTATGACGTAAGCATCCACTAAGGAAGGATTTTTCAAAATTCAACCCCAAGGGAGTGAAATAGGTGATGAAAGTTTTCATAAAACTTTTTATTCCTTGGACATATTTGCATGAAATTTCACACGAATTGAGTGCGGCAAAAATAATGAGTAACGTATTTCAGAGTTTCTAAAATTCACCCATTAAGAGGGTAAAATAGGGAATGAAAGATTTAAATAAACGCACAGGCCAAACCCTTCGGGCCACAAACAGAAAATTTGGTACACGTATTCCTCTTATGACGTAGGCATCCAATAAGAATTGATTGTTCAAAATTCAAACCCCTAGAGGTGATGGAATTTTGTATTAAACTTTTTATTTCTTCAAAATACGTGCATGACGTTTTGTATGTATTGAGTGCGGCTAAAATAATGTGTGACGTATTTCAGCGTTTTCTAAAATTGAACACCTAAGAGGGAAGAATAGGGGATGAAAGTTTTAAATAAACGCACAGGCCAAACCCTTAGAGCTAGAAACTTGAAATTTTCTCACGCATTCCTTTAATGACGTAGGCATCATGTTCCGTTATAAAGCTCACTTAAAATCTAAATATGTAAAAGAAGAAACTGACTGACATATCAACGCAGAGCCGAAACTACTGGTCGTAGAGAGCTGAAATTTGGCATGCTGGTTCCTTGGGGAGCGTAGGGGAGCACTAAGAAAGGACTTCCCGAAATTCCCACGGGAACGGGAAAAAATGGGACTTTAACATTTTAATGTTTAGGTCGCGGGGATCACCGTAGAGAGCTGAAGTTTGGCATGCAGGTTCCTTGGGGAGCGTAGGGGAGCACTAAGAAAGGATTTCCCGATATTCCCACGGGAACGGGAAAAAAAGTGATTATGACGTAATCTAAATCTATAAAAGAAAACACTGACTGGCTGACTGAATGACTGACTGACTGATCGATCAACGCACAGCCGAAACTAATTGGCCTAGAAACATGAAACTTGACAGGAAGGTTCCTTTTATGACGTAAAGTGAGCACTAAGGAAGGATTTTTGGAAATCCCCCCCCTGAAGGGGTATTAAGGGGGTTTAAGGTTTGTATGAAACTTCTAAACCGCTAGGCCTAGAAACATGAAACTTGGCAGGAAAGTTCCTTTTATGACGTAAGCGAGCATTAAGGAAGGATTTTTGGAAATTCCCCCCCCCTAAAGATTTAAAAAGGGGCTTAAAGATTTGTTTGTATGTTTCTTCTTTTATATCTAAATATATAAAACAAAGGTGACTGACTGACTGATATAGTGATCGATCAACGCACAGCCCAAACCACTGGACGGATCGGGCTGAAATTTGGCATGCAGGTAGATGTTATGACGTAGGCATCCGCTAAGAAAGGATTTTGCAAAATTCCCACGGGAACGGGAAAAAAAGGGATTTTTACATTTTAATGTTTAGGCGCGTACGAAGTCGCGGGAAACATCGTAGAGATCTGAAATTTGGCATGCAGGTTCCTTGGGGAGCGTAGGGGAGCACTAAGAAACGACTTCCCAAAATTCCCACGGGAACGGGAAAAAATGTTTTTTTTACATTTTAAGGCGCGTACGTAGTCGCGGGGATCATCGTAGAGAGCTGAAATTTAGCATGCAGATTCCTTGGGGAGCGTAGGGGAGCACTAAGAAAGGACTTCCCGAAATTCCCACGGGAACGGGAAAAAATGGGTTTATTACATTTTAAAACCCGTACGTAGTCGCGGGGATCATCGTAGAGAGATGAAATTTGGCATGCAGATTCCTTGGGGAGCGCAGGGGAGCACTATGAAAGGATTTCCCGATATTCCCACGGGAACGGGAAAAATGGGATTTTTACATTTTAATGCTTAGGCGCGTACGAAGTCGCGGGAAACAGCTATCTATCTATCTAAATATATAAAAGAAGAAACTGACTGACTGACTGACTGACTGACTGACTGATTGACTGACTGACTGACATATCAACGCAGAGCCAAAACTACTGGTCGTAGAGAGCTGAAATTTGCCATGCAGGTTCCTTGGGGAGCGAAGGGGAGCCCTAAGAAAGGACTTCCCGAAATTCCCATGGGAACGGGAAAAAATGTTTTTTTTTTACATTTTAAGGCGCGTACGTAGTCGCGGGGATCATCGTAGAGAGCTGAAATTTGGCATGCAGGTTCCTTGGGGAGCGTAGGGGAGCACTAAGAAAGGACTTCCCGAAATTCCTACGGGACCGGGAAAAAAATGGGTTTATTACATTTTAAGGCGCGTACGTAGTCGCGGGGATCATCGTAGAGAGATGAAATTTGGCATGCAGGTTCCTTGGGGAGCGTAGGGGAGCACTAAGAAAGGAGTTCCCGATATTCCCACGGGAACGGGAAAAATGGGATTTTTACATTTTAATGTTTAGGCGCGTACGAAGTCACGGGACACAGCTATTTTACTATCTAAATATATAAATAACAGAAGAAACTGACTGACTGACTGACTGACTGACTGACACATCAATGCAGAGCCGAAACTACCGGTCGTAGTAAGCCAAAATTTGGCATGCAGGTTCCTTGGGGAGCGTAGGGGAGCACTAAGAAACGATTTCCCGAAATTCCCACGGGAAAGGAAAAAAAAGGGATTTTTTCATTTTAATGTTTAGGTGCGTACGAAGTCGCGGGGATCATGGTAGAGAGATGAAATTTGGCATGCAGGTTCCTTGGAGAGCGTAGGGGAGCACTATGAAAAGATTTCCCGATATTCCCACGGGATTGGAAAAAATGGGATTTTTACATTTTAAAGTTTAGGCGCGTACGAAGTCGCGGGAAACAGCTATCTATCTATCTAAATATATAAAAGAAGAAACTGACTGACTGACTGACTGACATATCAACGCAGAGCCGAAAAACCTGGGCGTAGAGAGATGAAATTTGGCATACAGGTTCCTTGGGGAGCGTAGGGGAGCACTAAGAAAGGATTTCGCGAAATTCTCACGGGAACGGGGAAAAAAGGGAATTTTACATTTAAATTTTTAGGCGCGTACGAAGTCGCGGGAAACATAGTAAGGATCTGAAATTTGGCATGCTGGTTCCTTGGGGACCGTAGGGGAGCACTAAGAAAGGACTTCCTGAAATTCCCACGGGAACGAGAAAAAATGGGATTTTTACATTTTAATGTTTAGGTCGCGGGGATCACCGTAGAGAGCTGAAGTTTGGCATGCAGGTTCCTTGGGGAGCGTAGGGGAGCACTAAGAAAGGATTTCCCGATATTCCCACGGGAACGGGAAAAATTAAATTATAATCCTAGATTACAAACACTTTCAAGAAACACGTTATGCAGATTACCTACTGATAGATTACCTGCCTATTGTCCAGTAAAAAGGAAATGATTGATGAGTTCCCTAAAACATTCTTTAAACCAGTCTGATATTACCTAAATAATGAATTTTGGCACTAAACTATTTATTCATAAGAGATTAATGAATCCGAGAAAAAAAAGGAAAAATCTATACATATAATAAATAATAATTATGTAGAAGTCGCGGCTGAAAATTGAAAATTAAAAGAAACTATCAAGTCAAAGGGACTATATGAACGATACTGAACAAAAAAATAACGATTTTTAGAAAAAAATACTGTATGTATGTATGTATGTATGTCCGGATTTAACTCGAAAACTACTGGACGGATTGAAACAAAATTTGGTATGGGGGTAGTTTATAACACTGGTCAACATATAGGCTACTTTTTATCCCGAGGAAATGCATAGTACCCGCGGGAAGGCTATTAACAAATTCCACGCGGACGAAGTCGCGGGCAGAAGCTAGTATATATATATAGATAGACTCACAGTTTGCTGTGGATAGAGGTTGTCGGGTAGATGTGAGAGTAACGTGGCCAGAGATCCTCGCTCCATCGCACACGCGAGATCCGCGTCGCTCGACGCTCTCCGGAATCCTAGGCCACCGGTCCATTCTAAAAAACACGTTATATTTGTACCACTAATTTAGTTTCCCTACGGAGGAGGAGGTTTTTTTTGCCCGTTTAAAGGGAGCAAAATACGTTTTTTCTTTTCTCATAGGAGAAGTGAAAAGCAGTGTACAACTGCGGAAACATCTTATACTTCAAATTAAACGAGCTAATGTATTAGTACATTACAGACCTAGGGTGGTGAATTCGTAAATGTCCCAGATCGCAGGTTTCTGTGGCCCGAACCGACGGTGAGGGCCATAAATATGCTAACTGGGGCTTTACGAATTACCGCCCGTGGTTTGTCAAAAGTTTTACGTCTTGCCTTGGCCAAGAAGTGAGATTCGTGAGTAAAATTCGCGCGAACTTGCGATCAATCGCGTATACGCGTTGTATTACAACGATCCCTTACAACTCACCATCAGGATTGACTTCCGAAGAGCCATCCGTAGAATCCTCCTCGGCTATCAAACTGCTTAACGCACTAGTGGCGTTCCCTATAGCGCCTTTAACGGGGGTAGAGTTGGCCGATATGACTTCTTTCATTTCGTCGAATTTCTTAGCCATGCTGGTGGCGGCAGATTTGAGACTGCTAAGGCCGCTCTGCAGGAGTTCGTTGGATTTCTTCCCGGCTATGCTAGACGGGCTGAAATGTTTGTTTGGGTTACGATATGTTCTGGTCCTTTTAAGTATTTAAAATCTTTACTGATAAGCAGTGATCGTTTATTTGGATTCTCCCTCGTGGGATATCAAGTAGAAAAGTTAATATAGATACGACAGTTTCCCAAAATAAAAAAAACAATTTACATTGTAGACATTGTTTTCTTCAAACTACCTCTCAGTTGAAAGAAGTGTAATTCACTTTTTGATAGCGAATACATTTATTCAAACAATTAACCCGTAGTAAACATAAATTAGCTGATAGACACGCGTACTTACTCGCCGAACTTTTATCCAAACGGTACAAAATGTGCCGCTTTGGTGGCAGCAAATGAGCTGTCAGTGTGAACACTTGTGCTCATTTGTTCGATTTGGACAAGAGAACGGCGAGAAAGTACGCGTGTCTATCAGCTACTTAGATGTTTTAAAGTGTAATAAAATAAACACATTGTATTTTTTTGCCTTTTCCAACAACATAAAGCCCGGATTTCCGGGGCATATCCATACTAACATAATGATTGAGGTCGTTCACCCCGTGTCTAATCCAAATAACTGATCACTGCTGATAAGTATTTTTTTTAATTAATGTAAGGACTTGAGGAGTTTTACCACAACACAACTTGGAAGGCTCGCGGATTAAGCAATAATAGAATCTGCAATCAACGGCTAAAGTGCTTCGCCGCGCGCCTTCTAAGTTGTACCGATATAAACATGTACTAAAAATGACTGCAAAGTCGTAAATATGAGCACATCAAAACCACTCGAACTAAGTACCATTCACATGCCGTGTTAAAAAAATTAAAATTTTGTAAACTATGCTCTAAATAAGTAGTTACTTACAATCAGTAAATTACTTACATGAGTACAGAATTTCTAAATTCTACTGAAATTATTCCTCAATTTCGCCAGTTACTTACTAAATTTTTATTTATAGAATAAACATTGAGCGTAGCGACTTACCTGAAGTAGTTCTCGATCATGGCTTTGCCGATTTTCATGTTCTCCTTGCGAATAGAAAGGCGGCCTGGCGAATAGCGTCTAACAAAACAAACAGGCTAGCATTGCATTGTGCGAACAGCTAAAAATAAACTACTGAATGAATTCGAATAGATAAATACAAAATCAATGTTTTACACACATCTTCACCACTCCACTCTCCATCCATTTTCCACTTTCCTGGAAGAGATCGCTGCTTAGCGACAAGTCCGTCTGTTGTTTACCTATTAACTGTGTATCCTTTTTGTATTTCCTGTGTTTTGTATATGGTGTTCAATAAAGAGTATTGTTATTGTTGTTGTCGTAATTTCCCCAAACTGCGAGCGGCACAGGACCGGCCGGAATGGCGAGCCTTGGGGGAGGCCTATGTTCGGCAGTGGATGTCTATCGGCTGATATAATGATACACATCTTCCCCAAACAAGTGCAGAGTTTCTCGAGCGTGGGCTAGCGTTAAGCTGTGTGGTGTATGACGTCATCAATGTCATGTGCACCCCTGCCTGCCAACCGTCTCTTACTCCCAAGAAGGTTCGGGTACGAAGTTGACAGAGAAGTCTCATACTGCTAATTTAAACTAAAGTTTTTTTTTTCTAAAGTTTTAAACTATCCCAATGTATGAATGCGGATGAATTAATTAATCACACTAAACGATAGCTAAGCTAATTTTTATCAAACTAATTTTAAGAACAAAGTAAAAGAAATACACTATTTCTCATTTACTGATCCAGAATCAACTGATTTGTATTATCAATTCGAAGTCATCCCTGTATAGTAGTAAAAGGCATATTACAACAGTGTAACTGTCACCTATAAATTATATTTGGCAAAACATGTAGGTATTTTATGTAAGAAGATACCGTGTCTTTTGGCGGGTTAGTGAAGCTTGGTTCTTACTATTGTAATATGCATTTGTTATTTAGAAAATAATAAAAACAAAAGAAAATATCAACTGAGAGAACGTTGAAACAAAACCATGCTTTGCGTAATGTTAATGGTTCATGTAATAGTACATTACAGACCTAGGGCGGTGAATTCGTTAATGTCCCAGATCGCAGGTGTTTGTGGCCCGAATCGAAGGTGAGGGCCATAAATATGCGACCTGGGGCTTTACGAATTGCCGCCCACGGTTTGTCTAAAGTTTTACGTTTTGCCTTGATCAGGAAGTGAGATTTTCTCCCCGCGTAGCGGAATGCCCCCCTTTCCGGCCGAGGGTTACGTAATAGTACATTACAGACCTAGGGTGGTGAATTCGTAAATGTCCCAGATCGCAGGTTTCTGTGGCCCGAACCGGAGGTGAGGGCCATAAATATGCGATCTGGGCCTTTACGAATTACCGCCCGTGATTTGTCAAAAGTTTTACATCTTGCCTTGGCCAAGAAGTGAGATTTTCTCTCCGCGTAGTGATGTAAAAAAAATAACGTACCAATTTTCTCGACACGCTCTTTAGATATTAAAGACAGATTATACCAAAGAAGAGACAATTATACGATAACACACTTATTTTTTAATAGCATAATCAACAATTGAGCTACATAAGTGCATAAATAAAAGGAATAAATTGCTCAACAAACAACAACAAACAACGCTTGAGAAGCGACATCCAAAACTATGACATCTGACATATTATCTTCACTGGCAAACAAAAAGTGCAGGTCAACACTTTTACAGCTAGAAGTATTAGGCTGTTTTTTTACTGAGGTGAAGAAAAAAAAGCGGAGAGTAGACGTACGGGAATCAACGAATAGCATTGGTTGTAATTCGTTTGGCTCAGTTGGTAGAGACCCTGCCCACTGTTCCGATGGTCGCGGTTTCGATTCCCGCTTGGGGCACACTTTCTGTGACGAGCACGACGAGATATGCTCGAATAGAAGCAGATGGGGCTCTCTGCCTACCTCAAAGGGAAACAGGCGTGAGTTTATATCATGTTTTTTGTGTCTAGCACACGTAACAAAGATTTACCTTTGAAGTCAATTTGTGTGAAAATATCCTAAGATACTTATTTAAGAAGAAGAAGAAGAAAAAGAAAATATTTATTCAATAAAAACACACATAGAGATCTTAAGTGACTAAAAGGGCAAGTAATTTCAACACACGGGTGTGCAAGGGGCCCGCAATGTGTGCGCATGAATAGGCTCTGACTCAGCATATGTTACAATCGAAGGACTACAACGCTGTTATTCTGCCAGGACCTCCTAACGAGACGCGAAAATGACTATTTAGAGCAGATAGTGATGCGGTTTCATGCGATAAAAGTTACAAGAAGTATCGGACAAATTATCAGTAGTGGGGATAAGAAGAGTTAGATATATCTGTTAAAAGTACTTAACATGAGAAATTAAAAAGTTAATTGTTAATTATTATTAGTTCAGTTATTATTAGTAGATAAGTTCCAATGCATAATTTTATAAAGTATTAGTAGTTAGTTAGTTATTAGTATTTAGTTTTAGGTATTAGTATTTAGTTTTATTTATCTCTAAACATTAAAACTAATCGCTATTGGTTGAATCCCGTCTCCACTTTTCTCCGCTCGCCTCCGCCTCAGGCCGCACACTCACCCGAAGCTAATCTTGAGCGTGTTCCCGAGACTCGCGAGGCTCGAAGTCACGGTGCCCGCGGGAACCGTCTCGCTCCTATGGAGTTTCCTGCCGAGAGGAAACTATAGAGGTCATCTTGCTCGCTAGGGGCGTAATGCTAGCGCTACTAATGACTGGAATGTCACATTTCGCCAGGGACCGGGCGATCCCATCTTACATTTATAACTACAAAACCATTAGTCTTAGCATAGAATAAAAGCTTGTAAAGTCAGTTTACGGACGATAATTTTATACGTGATAACGTCACTTAACGCTACTGCGCAACATGTATTTTCGTGAGCGCAGACGGCGTTCATCAATTTATAAGATGTTATTACGTCAAAAACTATTTAAAAACAAGCTTTTATTAAAGTACTCGTCAAGACGGATCAAACGAGTCCAAACTCGATGGGGTTGAGTTGTGTCGTTTAACTACCAAGCTCCTATGGCCACCTTCAGGTTCCATCATGAGATCAGCTCCATGTCATAATAAATATGCAGTGTCATCCAATTTACACATGCATGCAAAATTTTAGCTCAGTCAGTAACCAGGAAGTGGATCAAATTTAACTTGCAAGATTTGATTACGGACAAACAAACGTAAAATCTTGTACCGAGAACTATGCGTTTTTCCGGGATAAAAAGTAGCTTCATGTCCCTTTCCGGGACTCACTATTTCCATGCCAAGTTTCACCCAAAACCGTCTAGCGGTTGGAGCGTGAAGAGGTAACAGACAGATAGGTCGTGAACATAAACGGAAGTAGGGCCCAGTGCGGTAGTCCCCAATCCGCACTGGGCCCGCGTTGGGACTATAGCCCAAACCCTCTCGTGATAAGAGGCATGTGCCCAGCAGTGGGACGCAAATAGGCTGTAGCGATGGTGGATAAACGGAAGGCCTTTACCCGTGTTCCGGCGGGTCGTCCTGGAAGGAGTTGGTCCGGCGATGGAACAGCTTGGGGCTGACGCTATACTCGCGGCGCGGGGTCGGCGCCTCGGGCGGGGCCTCGCCGGCCGGGGCCTCGGGCGCGGGCTCGGGCTCCCGGAGCGCGCCCAGCGGGTCGTCGCTCAGCACCCGGAGTCCGGGGGGATAGTCTGCGAACAATTTTGAATATAGAAGTCGAGTTAGTAAGCTTAAACTCAAGTTTTCTTCATCTTATCAATCGTCTTCTTATACACGGTGAACTTAAGTAACACTAATAATTTTACCAGCGCATACCTGAGGTCGTGAGGAATAAAAAATGTTAATGAAACCAGGTTGAAATATGATTTTCAACTATTTTTTATTAAATACAACCCCAGTCGGAGTCGGTCAGAAATCGTATGGAATAAAAAAGTTGTTTCATTAACATTTTTTATTCCTTACGGCCAAGCTCACTGTGTATATAAAAAAAAAATGCCGTGTGTTAGTCTGGCTAAGGCTCGAGAAATGCTGGACCGATTTAGCTGATTCTTTTGATTATATTCCCCGTGATTCAGGGAAAGTTTAGAAAGAAAAAAAATCGGGAAAAATGAATTGGGAGCACCTAAAAAAAGAACAATAACATTCTATAGGAATCCGTGGTAATACGAAGTTCACCTGGCCAAATAATTCGAAATGATTCACTACGCTACTGTGAACTCAGTCTTTATAATAATAATATACGTATTTATAGTGGTTTAAAAAGCTGTGGTGGCCTAGTGGTACGACCTACCGCCTCTCATGCAAAGGGTCGCGGGTTCGATCCCGGCTAGCACCTCAAGTTTACTTATGTGCGAAATTCAATTTGAATTTACCACTGAGCTTTTCGGTGAAACCTGCACGCATTTGCAAAGTAATTCAAAGATGAGTGTGAAGTCCCCAATCCGCACTGGGCTCGCGTGGGGACTAGTAGTGGGGGTAGTAGTAGTAGTAGACAATATTAGCAGTCTTATGATAGACATAAGATGTAATTTCATACTCACTTGAGCGGCGAACCTTTCGGATCCTCCGCGGGTTTTGATTCGGCCATTTCTTTCTCTGGTTCTTCGGGAAAACTTAACGTCCTCGAACATCGGGATTTGACGTTCGATGTACCTGTAAGGGAATGTAAATATCACCATCATCATCATCATCATCATCATCATCATCCTCATCATCATCATCATCATCATCCTCATCATGATCATCATCATCATCATCATCATCATCATCATCATCATCATCATCCTCATCATGATCATCATCATCATGATCATCATGATCATTAGTTCCCTGAACAAATCCAAGACCCTTCTCATCCCTTTATTTCGTTAAAGACTGACATGGTAACATATTCATCATCATCATCCATCATCATCATCACTATCATCATGTCAGCCGAAAGACGCTACTCCTGGACATAGGCCTCCCCCAAGGCTCGCCACTCAGACCGATCCTGTGCTACTTGTTTCCACCGGATTCCCGCGACCTTCAAGAGGTCTTCGCTCTTGTTGGAGGCCTACCGATAGCTCGTCTCTGGGGTCGCGGACGCCACTCGAGAACTTTCTGGCCCCACAGGCCATCAGTCCTGCGAGCAATGTGCCAACATATTAAACAAGGATAATAAACCAACACTTACTACTAGAAAAGGACAGCCTTTGAAGATTCTGTAAAATTTGCGCGTCGCCGGCAAAACTTTCAGACCGCGTCAGTATCCGTAAGTCAGACGGACTGTCAGGGCTTACGTGTATCGTCTGAAATTTAAAAAAAACGATTTACAATACAATACAATATACTTTATTGAACACCACACAATCAAGGAACAGTAGACATAATGTAAATACACAAAAAGGTATGGCATACAGCAGGCGGTCTAGATTTATTTTAATTTTTGTATTTATTTAATAAACTATACATAGTCTTCTGAGAAACGATCTTATTTCTAGGTACTGCTATTGTAAGGAATACAGTAGAGTTCTCAAATGTACTCAACCGCAATGAAATCGGATTTTTGGTATGGAAAATTCTATACACCTCCCATTGTCCAGGACTTCTTGGTCTCTTTTGATTGACATGATAATTTTATATTGTAGTATTTATTATCAAACTAGCTTCTGCCCGCGCCTTCGCCCGCGTGGAATTCTGTTATCGCGTTCCCGCGGGAACTTTGCGTTTTTCCGGGATGAAAAGTAGATGTCCTTTCTCGGGATCCCGACTATCGTCATGCCAAATTTCATCTCAATCGGTCCAGTTGTTGAAGCATGAAGTGGTAACAGACGACAGACAGACAGAGTTACTTTCGCATTTATAATATTAACTAGCTTCTGCCCGCGACTTCGACCGCATGGAATTCGATTATCGCGTTCCCGCGGGGACTATGCGTTTTTCCGGGATAAAAAGTGGCCTATATCCTTTCCCGAGACCCAAACTATCTCCATGCCAAATTCCATCTCAATCGGTCCAGCGGCTGAAGCGTGAAGAGGTAACAGACAGACAGAATTACTTTCGCATTTATAATATTAATATGGATAATATGGATTTGTGAATTCATTAGCATAATGGACTAATGCTAAAATTAATAGGGATGACGACAGGGTGAAGAAATCGAAATTCTAATTAGTCCGTCAGTCAGGTAATAAAAAAATATTAGACACGTATTTTTTATTTTATCGAATTAACAAAGAATGACTAAGTTAAAACGCATTAAAGTTGGAGAGTGGGGGCTAACTACGTCTCCGTTAGGTATAAATCGTACCTAACCGTGCGTGACGTCACGCGACATTTCAACTCAATATATCGCCGTATAAGTTTGATTACGTATAAAAAGAAAAAATACGTGTCCAATACTTTTCAATGATCTACCTGATAGACTAAGGAAAAAAAAGTTGTCGTCATCCCTATTCATTTGATTACCTGTCTCTTTTCCGGTATAGGTACTGTCGCCGTTTCGTCGTTTCCTAATGAATTACTCCTCGGCCGTGCAGCTTCGCACAAATCCGGGTTTGATGGTAAACCTATTAAGAAATGTAGATAAATTTTTTGCTTCTATTGGAATATGACAATACGTGTCTATAGTGGCAATTGTGATCGAAGCGCGAAGTCATTTTTCTGAGAGTATAAACATTTTCAGATCACAAAGAAACCTCAAACTACAACAGCTTGCAAAGTCGATGTCTAGTTCGCTATAACATTGTCATTGCTTTGGGTCTGTTCACTTGACTTGACTTCGCAGGCTGTCGGAATTTCAATGCAATTTTTCGTTTAGTTTTTTTTCAGCTACTCATTCCAAACATGGGTGAGACAGGGACTCTATCACTCTAGTCTTTGAAATTGATACCAAAATCATCCACGTGCTGAACTATTTCCCGCGGGAACTTTGTTCCGTGATAAAAGTTAACCTATGTCCTTCCCCGGGACTCTGACTATATCCATACCAAATATCATCTAAATCGGTCCAGCGGTTTAAGCGTGATAATACTACATTTATAATATGAGTATAGATTTTTTCACTCCTCCTATTCGAAAAGGAGTACTTTGTTCCCTGTTTAGAGGTAGCAAAATGTGATTTTGCTCCCTCTCCATTTCTGCCCCACAAACAGGGTGCGAAGTAAGATTTTGCACTCCATGGGGCAAAGTACGATTTTGTCCCCTGCTGCTACTGGTCTTCACATAGGAGGAGTGAAAGGCAGAGTGTGCAACGGTAGCTTAAACCTTGGGTGACAGCTTGAATCCATCGTTAGCTCAAGATTCCCCGTTAAAATCCCTCGCTTTGCTCGGGATTATATTCTGGAATCTTTCGCGTCGCTCTGGATTCAATCCGTCACCCGCGGTAAAATATACCATTTTGCTCCCTAGTCAAACAATCTACTATTACGTCACACCAGGCCGAAAAGCGGGATTTACCGTCCTTGGGCGCTACGAAAAATCCCTCTTCACGGCCAGGTGGTGACGTAAAATCGTTTACTACCTGATATAAGTATGCCGGCGGCGTTGGAGATGGCATGCGCGTGAGGCCGCGCCGGCGCCGGCGTGGCGCGCACGATGTTGCCGCGCCGACAGAGCGCCTCGAACGCAGACGAATTCGCTTCCAGCTCCCGTGCACTCACTGAAAAATACCATCTTTTATACAATTTGGAGTAATCATTTCTTTTTTATCGCAACGGACAAACAGGTACAGGAAATTGAAACACGTATGGATTAAGGGTGAGTTGATTCATGCAAAGTTGACGGACTCCTGGTCGTTAAATATGGCCGCCGAGCTGTCATTCCATACAGAAACGTCATTTTATCCCATAGTTGACGGAGATGACGACGCAGCGGAGCCACGCCGTTTCGTCGCCTAGATAGTTTTAATTTGTTTTCATGACGCATTGGCGTTAGCTGTAAGGTCATGGTAAACTTTTTATAAATAAATAAATAAATAAATAAATAAATAGTAAAATATTTAACGTTAACGTTGACTTTAACGGACGGTTTGAATCAACTCACCCTTAGTATTGATAAAATGTCATTTCTCTTTGACAGTTGTCAATGGCACGATCCGAAATGCATTCAAGATAATTACTTTGCAAACGTAAGGGACGATGCGGCAAATCTAGTAACTTTAGATGACTAATGACCAGGCTATCTGCGAGAAGAACCGCCCGAAGAGACTCGCAGTCAGTCTCTCTTATTACTTTCAAAATATATGCTTCTACATTGAATTTGTCTTCATTTTTCGACGTCGAAGCGTAATAGTACAATACAGACCTAGGGTGGTGAATTCGTAAATGTTCCAGATCGCAGGTTTCTGTGGCCCGAACCGGTCATCACCCTTGGCCGTAAAGTGGGATTTTCTGCCCGCTACGCGGAGATAAAATCTCACTTCTTGGCCAAGGCAAGACGTAAAACTTTTGACAAACCACGGGCGGTAATTCGTAAATAACGTTAGTAAAGTCCCAGATCGCATATTTATGGCCCTCACCTTCGGTTTGGGCCACAGAAACCTGCGATCTGGAAAATTCACCACCCTAGGTCTGTAATGTACTATTACGTCACACCAGGCTGAAAAGCGGGATTTACCGCCCTTGGGCGCTACGAAAAATCCCTCTTCACGGCCAGGTGGTGACGTAAAATCGTATACTAACCACGGGCGGTCGTAAAGAAATCCTCAGACCGCTAGATTATAGCCCTCGCCTCCGGCTCGGGCCTCAATTACCCGCGATCTGAGACTTTCTTTACTTGACCGCCCTGGGTGTGTAATGTACTATTACATCACCCTTGGCCATAAAGTGGGATTTTCTGCCCGCTACGCGGAGAGATAATCTCACTTCTTGGCCAAGGCAAGACGTAAAACTTTTGACAAACCACGGGTGGTAATTCGTAAAGCCCCAGATCGCATATTTATGCAAACAGAAAACAGAAACCTGCGATCTGGGACATTTACGAATTCACCACCCTAGGTCTGTAATGTACTATTAATAAGTTACCCGAGTCCAGACTTGTTCGACTAGCGGCGTCCGCAAGGCCCGCCAAGCCGCTCAGATCGCCGCCCTCCGCCGTACCCGCCGCTGAAACGACCCGCGGCAACGTGCCCACACCTGAAGCAAGCAAAGCACAGTTTTAATAAAGAAAAATACAAATAGAAGACATAATATATACCAAACCCTAAAACTACGATGTTTTTCTTTGATACGATGCTTTGCTAGTCCACCACCGTCTTTCCCCGCTAACCTGCCGTCCGAATAGCAGTGCTCGCACTGTTGTGTTCCGGTAGGGGGTTAAGGCAACCGGTGAATTTCTGGCACAGAGGCATTCCATCTTAGGCCTCAGGGTAGGCAACGCATTCGAGATCTTATGGTTTCTTAATGGATTTCGGTGCCCATGGGCCCCAGTGACCACTTACCATGCTCGTATGCCAGAAAGTTGAAATTTGGCACACAGGTTCCATGGGGAGTGTACGGGAGCTCTAAGAGAGGATTTCAGGAAATTCTTACGGAATAGTGGGAAATGTGACCTACTCGGGTTATACCGCGGGAGGCGGCTAGTTTGGTACATGTACTGCACATGATAAATTGGCAACACTGGACCTCACACGACTCAAAAGCCTGTACCGGCGAATTCATACGCGATAGCTCCAATTGATTATGAATGTGCACCGTGGAGCAAGGAAGACGCCAAAACTCACGTCACAATAATACGGTATTTGACATTGTTATCAAATGATTAAACATATTTTCTCGAGTATAAAACCATCTTTTACATCCTTGTCTGTGTGTGCAACATTTTTGTGCTCTGTACACAACAGTAGAGATCTTCTACTATCTAAAGTCCCGCCCGCGCCTTCACATTTCAAAACGCTCATTTTTTTTAATTATTATTTAAAAAGCACCACCCACACTCTCAACGCATAGTTGATGGCCGTCTCAACACGCACACATGTGTTGAGAGTGTTGGTGGTGCTTTTTAAATACATTGAAGCGTTTTGAAATGTGAAGGCGCGGGACTTTAGATAGTAGAAGATCTCTAAGCGGTTAAGGCAGCCGGTGATATTACTGGCAAGAGGCATTCCATCTTAGGCCTCAGAGTAGGCCACGCATTCGAGATCTTATGGTTTCTTAAATAATAAATCGTAACATTTCGGTGTCCATGAGCCGCAGTGAGCGCTTACCGTCACACCTGTGTGCTCGATTGCCTATCACACTACATAAAAAAATATAGTTCGTATATACTAAGAATTATACTTACTGCCAGCTGACAGGCCCGAACCGGCAGCGCGGCTGGCTCTTTGCGCCCCAGCTTTCCTAAACAACGCTGCACCCATCACTGCGATACGTAACTTGTTCCAAAGCAGCTGGGAACCACTGTGGACAAATATAACGAGGGAACTCGAGTTTTATGTTGTATATACACATAAGCTCACGCCTGTTTTCCGTTGGGGTAGGCATATACCACCGAACGCCACCTGAATCTATCCAAACACAGCTAGCTCTCTCTATGCAAGTAAGTAAGTAACACTTTATTGTACAGAATAAAAACACACAAATACAATTTTCAATAAAGAGAAGAGACACGTGTACAAAGGCGAGCTTAACCCTAGAAGGAATTTCTTCCAGCTAACCTTTGAGTAGTGGAGAGGAAACAAGTTCATGAGTAGACAAATAAGTGTGTACAGAAAAATAAAGGAGAAACTAAATATACTCATCGCAAGCCGGTTTCGAGTACATAACATACCCTTAATTAGGTCGGATGTGTGGGTAGTAAATTTTGAAGAATTTGCAAGAAATAAAGAATCGAAATACCTAATAACAAGCTACTTGGAAACAAATTTCAAAGCTTCGAGCATCTTTCGGTTTTAAAGTGTGTTTTGGAGTGGTGAACTTTTGTATACGTTCCACGATAGGTCCAATCATCACCATTTAAAGGTCAAAATAGTGTAACTAGATTAAAAAAAAATTTAATAAAAAAATAGAACCGCCTTCAAACTCCGACAGCCTGTGAAGTTGGTGTCAAGTTCACTATAAGATAGTCATAGCTTTGGGGCGGTTCACTTGAGACCGACTTCACAGGCTGTCGGAGTTTGAAGTCGGTTCAATTTTTTTATTTAAAAATTTTTTTCGGCTATAGTTTCCAAACATGTGTACGATGGGACGTAAGTCTCACTGTAGTCTTTGAAATTGATGCCAAAATCATACACATGCTAACAAATTTCGAGGAGTTCCCTCGTTTTGTCATGGATCCCATCATCAGAACTAAACCAAATTATTAAAAGGGTTCAAGTTGGAGGTACACCTTTCAATTAAAAAAAGAATCATCGAAATCGGTTCACAATTGACGGAGATATGCGTGGTCATACATTAAAAAAAAAAAAATTATATACGCGTCGAATTGAGAACCTCCTCCTTTTTTTTTCGTCGGTTGAAAAGACCATATCGTCGCTTCACATCTGATGACTGTCTAAGAAAAAGCCCTTACCCATGGCAAATCTTAGGGAAGGCCGCTAATGACTTTCGCCTAAAACGATGATTGTAACTAGGTCTGAGGTCACTCACCTGGGTACATCATGGGGCCACGGTGCTTCGAGTACACAGCGGTTGTAGTAGCCGTAAGTCAGCGCGTTCGGCTGTAAGCCCGCCCGCTTCATCAGGAACAGGAGTCTCACAGCCAACACTGGGAGCGAATGGATACCGCACAGCTGCATCATTACGCGGTAGCACACCTGAAATAGAAAAGGTTCGACTGTGACAATATAAAAGAAAAATAAATACGATTATATGATATGACTAGTTTTTCCCCGCAACTTCGTATGCGCAGAAATATTAAATGTAAAATCCCGTTTTTTTCCCGTTCCCGTGGGAATTTCGCAAAATCCTTTCTTAGCGGATGCCTACGTCATAACATCTACCTGCATGCCAAATTTCAGCCCGATCCGTCCAGTGGTTTGGGCTGTGCGTTGATAGATCACTATGTCAGTCAGTCAGTCACCTTTGAGTTTTATATATTTAGATATGATAATGATGCACTGACTTGATTTGAACTTTCGCGATATAAACTCCCGAAATATGTAATTAGAAACACTTACATCTTCTCGTGACCACGGCACGCAGCCGAAACATCGAGGTAAAATATATAGAAAAACTAGCTTCTGCCCGCAACTTCGCCCGCGTAGAATTCGGTAATCGCGTTCTAGGGGGAACTATGCGCTTTTCCGGGATAAAAAGTAGTCTATGGCCTTTCTCGGGACCCCAACTATCTCCATGCCAAATTACATCTCAATCGGTCCAGCGGTTGAAGCGTGAACAGGTAACAGATAGACAAGAGTTACTTTCGCATTTATAATATTAACTAGATTTTGCCCGCGACTTCGCCCGCGTTGATTTCGGTTATCGCGTTCCCACGGGAACCGCGCGTTTTTCCAGGATAAAAAGTAGCCTATGTCCTTTCCCGGGTCCCCAACTACCTCCATGCCAAATTACATCTCAATCGGTCCAGCGGTTGAAGCGTGAAAAGGTAACAGACAGACAGAGTTATTTTCGCATTTATAATATTAGTATGCATATGGATAATATGGATACGCGATTAAGTCCTTAAGATTAAGTTAATGGGGTCCGGTCTGTTCATGCTTGCAAGGACTTTTAAAAATAATCATTAGCTGTAAATACTAAGACTAAGACTAAGTCAAACATTTTAAGCGAGAGACCTCATCATGTTCTTATTGACATGTATGAATGAACTCTTTTATACATGATGTATTTCATTATTTATTGACATTTTGAGACTGTCGACATCTATGGAATTTATATTTATTTGACAATGGAGGCCATCTCCATAATATATTTTTTTCTGGACCCTTGGAGACTACATCTCTAAGATCTTAGATTTAAGTTTAAGTTAGGGACTATACATCCCTTCAATGTAATTTTAGTACGTACCTATATGTATATTTTATACATGTAATGTAAATTTTGTAAATTTTGAAAAAAGGCCTTCTGCTTGAGTTTGTTGCGGCGCTTCTTCTCAAGCAATGGGTCTAGGAAGCGCTATGTGGCCAATTTGCTGAATAAATGATTGAATTGAATTGAAGTACCGAAAAAGTGTTTCTAATATCAAAATGGCGAATCCATCATCAACACTACAAACAAAGGTTAACTAGAAAAGGTAAAAGGTCATTTCTTGAATTACTAAAAGTCAGTTGAAAGTAATATTATGCTTGGAGTTTCTTTGCGCGATCGAATTAGATATTGAGTCGCGTGAGGTGCAGAGTTGCCAATTTAGCCATGTTATGTGTCATATAAATCGCTATGTGTACAAAAAACTTCAAATGTCACATTGACATTGACACTATTGTATGAACTGACAACTTTGACATTGACAGCCGATGATCAGGAATACGGTGGCCCTCATTGCTAAACCCAAGTAATAACTATACTTCCATTGCCGACTGCCAATATGGTTAGAGAAATGCTCGAATGGTGACAGTATCGGTAAGCCCAATTGAAGCTAGGATAGGCCCTCATCATTGATATGATAGAACTCTTCGTCTCAACCGGAAACCGTCCAAAGCTGGGCAAAGGTTCACTACAAGGGCAGGTCCTATATTTCACGCAATGCCGCATCCGCGTAGTGAAGAACTACGATAACACGGAAAATGAAACTAACATATAGAAGAAGAACCGGGAAACGAGCTGTCGGTAGGCCTCCAACAAGATGGAGCGACGACCTCGTGAAGGTCGCGGGAAACCGGTGGAAGCAAGTAGCACAGGACCGGTCTGAGTGGCGAGCCTTGGGGGAGGCCTATGTCCAGCAGTGGATGTCTTTTGGCTGAAATGATGATGATGATGGATGATGATGATATAGAAGAAGAAGAAGAAGAAATTAATTTATTTGACATAGAAACGGCACAGAGATACATGTATAAAACAATTAAAAACTAAAAAGAAAGAAACATAGAAATATGAAAGAAAAAAAATAGCAGGACACAACTTAGAAGGCGCGCGGATTAAGCAATAATACAATAATAGACTCTAAACGTAACGGCCTAAGCGCTTCGCCGCGCGCCTTGTGTCATGCTGCAAACTTTCTAGGCACCACTACGGTTAAAAAAATCCTGGCTCAACTGACCTCGTCACAAGGCACACGCAGTTTTGTTGCCTTCTCTAACAGCTCGAAAGCTGCAGTAAGCGTGGCTTGCTCTCTTCCCCGCAGCAGAATCATCCGAGATGGCAGTGACAGAAAGTATAGAGAGTAGCAAGCGCCTAAGAGACACTTCGCCCAGGCTTCCGGAGATAAGCTGGCTTTGCGGGCTAGTCTGGAACAAAACGAATTACGTAAGTTACCATGTAAACGAGACGTCATAGAGGAATAAAATAAAGAGTAGCAACTCCCATACTGAAGTGTGTTCTCCGGAACGCAGGTTAACAGTAGATCGATATCTAGCGTCCAGTGGCTAAACTATCACTACCGCTACTTGACGCTAGATGAC
>OZ020286.1:9721367-9771818 GCA_963971205.1 Aethes cnicana
GGACAATCGTAAATATTATATATTTTGGTGCAAAAAAAGCCAATATATTAATACAAACTTATCATTTGCGGTTGGCGCAGTAGCCGTGTCGACTTCACCAACCGCAAATAATAAGTTTGTATTGTTAAATTTGCATACGGAACCCTCGGTGCGCGAGTCCAACTCGCACTTGACCTGTTTTTTATCACGTGACGTTTTGAATGATATGTAGCCAACAGATTCAAACTTGAAAACTATTAATATATTTTAAAACTAATGGGTCATGCATTATTAAATGAATTCACTTTTAATAAAACAAGATTCATAGGTATACGTAATCATTAAATCGTGTTTCACGAAATTAAATCGTTTTTTCACGCCCTAGAAATTGTCTAGGTTCACTGGAAATGGGGATAATCCTCCTTTCACAAACTCTGTGGTTGGCTGTTTAGGCGGGTTTCCAATGTAAATTAAAAAAAAATTACTTTAGTCCCTAGAGACTAAAAAAGAGCTTTAGTCCCGATGTGCAGAGACTAAAGTAACATTTTAAGAGCATGAGAAGTGAAAAAATAAAATAATAAGCTAGGACATGGTAACCAGATAGAATTTTGAAAAAAAAAAGAACTACACGCTATCTTTCGATTCCCAGTGTCACTCCCACAATCAAGACGAATCTAGCGACACATCGCAAGCTAAAATCCATGTTAGGCAACAGAGTGTGCCAAAGATATATACATACATACATATCACTTAATACACATACACTCGAAAAACATAACCCTCCCTCTGGCTCCTTTCGGGTAAAAACAATCATGTTTTCGCTTCGCACATAAAGTGGCTGTCTTTAGGGAAGACCTAAAGACAGCCACTTTATGTGCGAAGTTGAAGTTTAAAGTCCCCCAATCGAAACTTGCTCCCCCCATCTCGTTATGAAACGTACTTCTTACTTAGCTGTGGGACGTAAATCGGCTATTGAGGTGTGTCGCAAATGTTGTAATCGCGAATATATTCGAATCCTTTGAACATTGATCTATAGGGATGTCGACAACTTTTTTTTCCTTAGTCTACCAGGAAGATTATTGAAAAATATTGGACACGTATTTTTAGGGTTCCGAAGTCCACTAGGAACCCTTATAGTTTCGCCATGTCCGTCCGTCCGTCCGTCCGTCCGTCTGTCCGCACTATTGCTCGGAGATGCTTAGTTCTAGAAAGCTGTAATTTGGCATGAATATACATATTAGTTACGCTGACAAAGTTGTACAATAAAATTTTGAAATATATTTTTTTATAGGGTACCTCCCCTACTCGTAAAGTGGGGATGTAATTTTTTTTTCTTGCGTACCCCATGGTGCGGCATATCGTTGAATAGGTCTTAAAAAATTATTGTGGGTTTCTTAAAACCATTTTTTGATTAAGTGATGCGTTTGTGAAATATTAAGCTTTAAAGTGCTATTTTGTGTCTAAATTTGTTTATTACCTGACTGACGGACTAATTAGAATTTCGATTTCTTCACCCTGTCGTCATCCCTATTATAAGTAAGGATTCACAATCAGCCAGAGAAAAATGGCCCGTCAAAATGGCATTTGGCGTTTTGTAAATTTTACACTTAAGTCTTATAGAGTTAGGTTTACTTTCGTATAAAATATTTGTCTTGACACATTATAAAGAGGCGTTATTATATTGAAACGTATTTTCTAATGTCAGTTTGCTCCATATATTTTGACATATTCTGTTAGGCACTGTTCGTCCATATGTTATTATAAGTCAATGCCTTTGAACGACTAATTTTTCTTTTTTTTTTATTGAATGAAACGTACCATCTTCCAAAGGATTAGGCGGCAGCACGAACACAGTCCGCTCCGACATGTTACTGTTATCCGATCCGAGTAGGGAGCCGGTCTCTCCGCTCGCCACTCGTTCTATGCACTCGTCGAAAAACGGCAACCCTTGGTCGACGTCGCAAACGAACGAACGCTCCTCTATGAAGCGGGTGAACATCTGCGTTCGCATCATTAGTGTGAAGAAACGTTGTTGTGTCTGGAATTGAAAAAAAAAGTTAGGTATGCCTTGGAAGTATCTCAGGCCCATAACCTGAAGAAATTTGCTAGAAATTAAAAATATGTATTTTTGTATTTCAATTATTAGACTCACCGCGTAACTAGAGAAAATTAATGTTAAGTACAACGAACAACTAGAGAGAGAAGGCTGAATGTTTTTTAGTAATAATTTAATGAATACATCCCCACGCTTATGACAGAATTACTGTCTCATTATTTAGCGCAACATTAATCAGATGTGCATACAACTCGATGCAGTATGTGAAGCTTTTATCAACTAAAAAAAACTTCTAATAACTCTTTGGAAATAACACAAAGGTTACCACTTACCTTGTCCCTAGAGCGTATGAAGGCGTCCATATGGAACAGCGCCTGTGGGTCCGTAGTCCCAACAGTGGGCGCCTTCGTTATGGGGATGAGGTAGCTCCGGTACCCTTGCAGCGTCACAGCCATGAATCGGAGGAACGCCTCTTGGATCTTTAGTTCTAATGCGTACTGGAAATTGCAGGAGGAAGTTAAATTAAACTCTAAGTTTTTTTTTTCATGTCATTGGTATAAGCAAACTAGCGCACAGACCACCTGTAGTAAGTGGTCACTGCGGCCCATGGACACCGAAATCCTATGATCCCCCATTAAGAAACCATAAGATCTCGAATGCGTTGCCAACCCTGAGGCCTAAGCTAAGATGGAATGCCCATGTGCCAGAATTTTTACAAAAAAAAATACAGCTTTATGTATCCTTAGACAGTATCCGCGTTATAAATCTGAGTATCCACAAACAGTCGGAATTCCGATTCGAGATTCCGATTCGGAAATTCCGAACGCATACCCTCCATGGAAAATGTATGAATCTATCACTACATTCAGTAGTTTTCCGTTAGTAATTCCGAATCGCATGTATCTGGCAGGTCTAGTATAAAAATCCGAAGCCGTGGTGGCCTTGTGGTTCGACCTACCGCCTCTCATGCTGAGGGTCGGGGGTTCGATTCCGGCTCGCACCTCTAAGTTTACTTATGTGCGAAATTCAATTTGAATTTACCACTGAGCTTTTCGGTGAAGGAAAACATCGTGAGGAGACCTGCACGCACCTGCGAAGTAATTCAAAGATGTGTGTGAAGTCCCCAATCCGCACTGGGCCCGCGTGGGGACTATAGCCCAAACCCTCTCGTGATGAGAGGTGGCCTGTGCCCAGCAGTGGGCCGTAAATAGGCTGTTGTAGTAGTAGTATAAAAATACCTCTTTTTTTCTCCTTTGGAAATCTCTGTCTAAGCTCGTCGTGGGTTCTCCATTAAATTTACCATCACCTCCATAATGCACCGGGGATGCTAAAAATGCAGAAAAATATATCTTTAATTCGGTCTCCGTAAACTTTTAAATCTATAGTAGGTTACAAGTAAAAAAACAATCTTACCTAACATTCCCGGCCGAATATTTCCATAGAGCACTTCTAAAGTTTGTCTCAAAGCCCTAGCTTGTCGTTTTGGCAGCAACTTGAGCGAAATATGCCGTTGCGAGTCACATATCTACAACAAACAACAACTCTATACAAAGGTTATTAAGAACGATTTTAAAATTGAAAACTTTGTGATTGTTTTGAAACTGTAAAATTGTGGAATTTTGTGTGTGTATGACAGTACTGTGGTTAGGTACCTATTTCAATTTAGATTTTAAGCAGAGCACTTAAAGTCGATTATTGCCCGACTGCGCCAGGAATGTTGTTTTTGGGGCGTCCGTATGTATGTAATTATGTATGTTTATTTTTAACGCACTGAAACTGACGAGCTTGCATGAAGAGTGTTTATTGTGGAGAGGGAAATATGCATGCTTGGATAGAAGCAGGTGGCATTCGGTGGTCTCTGCCTACCCCAAACAGGGGAAACAGGCGTTAGTTTTTATCTGTGTGTAGCCTAAACGACCTGATGGATTTTAGCTTGACAGGTGAGTCGCTATATTCGACTTTATTTATCAGTGGCACTAGGTATAAAATAACAAAACTTTACACGTAATATAGAAGAAGTAATGTGAACTTAGAATGACAACCTTCAAACAAATCAGCGTACGCCCGAAATAAGTGTAAAATGCGATAACAGATGTCGCTGCCTACAAAAGGTAGTCTGCATACAAATTTGAACTCCATTAGCAACATCTAGATGGCGCTGTACAGGGGAAGTATGAAAATTTGAAGCTATTTCCGATGTACGCCGTAATGTAAGGAGATTGACAGTCTTATATAATTAAATTGTCTCTGCAGCTCTGCACGTAGTCAGGTTTTTATTTTATTTTTAATAATTCAGTTACTGAACTTACGCTAATGTTGTTGGTGTCTAAGTCGACACACGTCACGTCGGGCGGTGGGTCGTGTAAATCGAAATATCTCGAATCGACGCCTATTAGATACGGTAGAGGCGCGCCTAATACTTCCGCTAAACCTGTTTGGGATAAACAAAAATATATCTTATCAAGTCCCAAGATATTTATTAATGGAGTCACTAAAGTCTGTTCATTCTTACTTGTCTTATTTGGCAAACACAATTCTAACCTAAAAGTGGTAAATTTGCTGTGGGATTCCTTTATTTGCGCTTAAATGACCACAAATATTCAAAAAAATACATTTGGAGGTTCTAATTTTGTTTACCAAATAAGACAACTAGGGTGAACCGACTTTAGAAATGTAACTTTGTGTTAAACGAAGTAAGGTGTTTATTAGAACGTACCTAAAGGACATAGTGGTATGTAAGGGCACTGCCATTTGAACGGAAACAGCAAACTTGAGACTGCTTCCGAAACTGCTGTTAACGTGTCGGGCCTGGAAATATTACATTTTAACGCAAGTGCGATAAGTTCGTCATTTCATCGTGTTATGATGGCGGGAGCGAAAGCGCTAGATGGAGCGATGACATACGAGGGGTTGGTGGCAGAAACTGGAAGCTAATAGCTGAAGGCCGAGCTAAGTGGCGATCAATGGAAGAGGCCTATGTCCAGCATTGGACTAATGCAGGCTGATGATGATAATGAGCGCAAGCGAGCGTCAGTATTGGGGACGAGTCAATATTAGAGACGAAAGAGTTCGCACGGGTATCTAACGACATTTTTTTAATAAATTTGTGTCAAATCTAAATATATAAAACTCAAAGGCGACTGACTGACATAGTGATCTATACACAGCCCAAACCACTGGACGGATCGGGCTGAAATTTGGCATGCAGGTAGATGTTATGACGTAGGCATCCGCTAAGGAAGGATTTTGCAAAATTCCCACGGGAACGGGAAAAATCGGGACTTTACTTTTTAATATTTCTGCGCATACGAATTTGCGGGGAAAAGCTAGTATATAATAAACAGGAGGTTGGAGCCCAACGGATGCGTCTGGGCCGGTTTTTTTTGTCGTAGACACAATATCTCACTTGATTCAATATGGCCGACTTTAGTTTTTCGCTTCAGATTGGAAACCTTACCTCAGCGAGTGTATTAGAATCTTCTGCTCCGTTATAGCCAACGCCAGTAATAACAGACAGTTGTCAGGTCCCAAATTCAGCAGTAGCTGTCTGAAGCCAGCACCGCTCCTAACTAAAGGTTGATCGTCACGACGAGTTACTATGACGCGATCGCTCGCGTTTGTGGGAGATAGCTGTGAATGGAAAAAAAACCGTCAGTTTCTTGCAAATTTTGCCATCTTAGGGGATACAGCAAACGGCGACTTTATGTTGGGATGCAATCGCGCGATTTATGCCGCTATCCTTTTTTCGGTTATCGCGTTCCCGCGGGAACTATGCGTTTTTCCGGGATAAAAAATAACCTATGTCCTTTCCCGGGATCCCAACTATCTCCATGCCAAATTTCATCTCAATCGGTCCAGCGGTTGAAGCGTGAAGAGGTAACAGACAGACAGACAGTTACTTTCGCATTTATAATATTAAATATGGATATATACTTTAAACGCGCTAATCTTGTATATTTCTTTCTCTATTTATTTATACAAGCGATCTCGGAAACGGCTCATACGATTTGGAATAACTTGGAATATAGGCGTTTTCGGGCGTTTTGCGGGGGCGACAAATCGATCTAGCTATGTCTCATGTGAGAAAACTCGGTTTTAGCTATTGTCACCCGAGCAAATGTGAATTCAATATGACGTATCAATATGTCTTACTTTACCTGTAATAATATTCTCGGTTCAGGAAACGGCACTTCTTCTAATAAATGTGTTACGTATCGCTCGATAGGTATCGTCAATGGTTGCTTACTTAATGACATTTCCTGAAAACAAACAATTTTCAATCAAATATCAAATACTGGAAAGAATGAGGGGCAACTATTGTCTTTTGAAATGTAATTTTAAACTCTATGATTGGCACATACTTATGTTTTTTTTTTTGCTATAAGGGAGCGTTTCAAGTATTACGTAACGAATTTGGGGGGGGGTCTTGTACGTTACGATGCGTTACAGGGACGGGAGGGGGTGTTGAACTACGCGTTACGTAACATTGTTTCCGGTACTTTACGCAACATAAGGTAAAAATGGTCACTTGGTGGTTACGTAACGTTTTACTAAGGAAGAGGGAGGCGTACAGAAAAACGTTACGGTGCGTTACATGGGGGGAGGGGGAATCAAAAGTTTCCAAAAAATGCGTTACGTAATACTTGAATGCTCTCTAAGGCGGCGGTAGCTGTGAATTTATAAGTTAGAAATGCCACCAATAAAAAAATGTAATCAAGTTTTAACTTACATATATATAGAGCAGCCACCGTTCGAAGGTATCGCTAAACGGCCAGCGGGACAGAAGACATATGCTCTTGCTGAAGTGGACGGAGTGCGTCAAATGTGACGCGCCCTCCCTCCATCCCAGGAGGTCCATCTGGGCCTCTGTTAACTGTGTGTGCGCGTACATCTCGTAGAATGTTAGCGCCGAGCCGTATACCTGTGAAGAGTTTTCAAGACTACCGTTACAGCGTAAAAAACACAACACAGTACAATTCAATTCCATTCAATCCAATTCAATCATTTATTCAGCAAATTGGCCACATAGGGGCACTTTTACACGTCAGAAAAAGAATTTACCAGCGCTTCCTAGACCTTCAAAAATTCGAAGTATCTGTGTACAGTTGCATATGACGGTGTGCCACCTAAGGGCCAAAAATCGCTTGCACGAGAATCGTTCGAAGGCTGACGGGCGTAGATGATTCGCTGCACAGCGCAAGCGATTTTTTTATTTTATTTGTCGACTGCCACTACACGTGACTGTACTAGCTTCTCTGGGATTCGAGCTATCTGTATACACTATTTCATCTAAATCGGTCCAGCGGTTTAAGCGTGAACAGGTAACAAACAGACATAGTTAATTTCGCATTCATAATAATTATTAACGTTGACTCTTGGAGCAGGTTCTGTGAAAGCGTCGAAGATTGAAATTACAGACACTCACTTGATTTTACAACATTTTCTTTGTTGTATTTTATAACCCAGTCTAATCTCTTTATTGTATTCTTGTTTTATTCATACATTTTAATACCTTTCTTAACGTCATCGTCATTAGTTTCAAACTGTTGCCATGCTGTGTCTACCTTTAAGTAGCCTGTGCAATAAGCCATAGAATCACTTACATGTACTATATTTTATAAGAATGTAACATAGTAACCAGCAGGTCGCGTAGATTTGGAATCCTTCATATTTTTCTTTGCTTCGTGCGGCTGGTTTATGTATGTATTAGTTTATGTATGTTTATCTTTTATACATTTTTTATGTATATTTATGTAAATTTATCCCATTTTGAAATGATTTGTTATCTTCCTATTATTTCTTTAGTTTCTTTCTGATACTGATGCACCTACTCATTTTTCTTTCTGTGTGGCCTTATGGTTGACTGGTAGAGAATGCCTTTAGGCATTAAGTCCGCCAATTGTATACATTTTGTATGTGCAATGAAGTTTAAATAAATAAATTACCTCTGTTTGTAGACCAAATAAATAAATAAATAAGTCTTACACCCTTATCTCACCTTATCAGTAGCATCGGCAACTGTTAGTACGAACGTGGAGAAAACAGGTTTTGGCTTAGAAGCGTTTCTAGGCCATAGTTCTAGCGTAGCGCCCATCGGCAGGCAGAAAAGGGGAACTGATGTGGGAAACGCCAGGCTCCGCCGCTCTGTCATTGGATACCTGAAATAGAGAGTTCCTTATTAGAAACCTGGTGTTGTACTTAAAATGGCACATTTTCATGCAAGTGCGAAAAGTTCGTCATTTTATCACGAGTCCCTATAGTTATGTTGGCGCGAGCGAATGCGAGTGTTAACATAAGGGACGAGTGAAATTGACAATTTCGCACGTGCATCAAGACATTTTTAAAGAATTCGCGAAAAAAATAGAATACAGGAAAAAACGAATAGGATGAAAAACTTTACCGAAAATCCGAGTTTTGGTTATACGTCGTAATGATAGCATGTAAACTGATTCCGACTAAATATTCACATCGAACTTATTATAGAATCTAACTAACTAGAATAGTAGTTATAGCAACGAATGATACCCATAAACCTTCCTTACAAATCACTCTATGTATTGGAATCGCATGAAAATCCGTTCAGTAGTTTCGAGTTTATTGCGAACAGACAGACGCAGCCGGGGACTATATTGTATCGAAACCAACAGTTTCGTGGTTTTACGAATTTTTATTGGAATAAAGACAATAATATAATAGTAAAAAAAATACAAGGAAAAAACTTAATATTGTTTTACGTGGATGTTCTTTCTGTTTCAACAATGTTATCAAATCTTGAAAGACTTTTGATAGAGGGTTAAATCAAAGAACATGACCTGAAAAATTGTCTAACGAAGAACAAGTTGCCAAGGGGCAGAATAAACACACTATCGGACCTCATAATATTTAGCTGTAACTATCAAGCATTGAGGTATGCATAGCAATCATTCGAAAGCGAAAACAAATCCCTAAGGGAAATTGGAGGACTGTATTCAAATATAAATTTCTACGACAACTGTGCGGTTCGGTCGCAGTAATTATCCAAAGGAGACTACACATTGCAATTCTTCTTTGAGGAGCGACAACGGATCTTGAGCAGTGAGCGAAAGTAGAGGAGATTTCTGCGCATGTTTACGACTGAAGGGACAATAAGCGTGCGCGCACGACAAAGCGCCCGCTGCATAGACATAAATAATACTTCGTATGGACCCGGCCTAACGTAGATACATGTCATGTGTCCCCACTTCCTTGGTGTCCAATCCAAAGTTAAACTTGTATCGTGACATTAAAACTGGGTCGCATTTTTCCAACAACGAGACGAGTTTTTAGATACTGAGAAACAGTTCCGAAAAAAGTTTTTTAAAAAACGCTTATTGTAACGCACGCTCGGTGACAGAACTTTGGATTGGACACCGAGGAAGTGGGGACATATTACGTGTACGTTAGACCGGGTCTATATTATTTACGTCTATGGCCCGCTGCGTCCCGCGCCCCTCTGCCGATGAGACCTTATTTTCTACTTCTGCACATCGAAGACCACAGTTCCGTGCCGATGCCTGTACAGTCTCATGAAGAACCGGTCGACCAGTTTCAAAATTTTTCGCTTGCACTGCAGCGAATCGTCTATGCTCGTCTCGCCTTCGAACGAGAGACACGTGCAAGCGATTGTGGCCCTTAAGGTGGCACACCGCAAGTACATGCGACTGTACAGTCAGCAGCAGAAGTAGATAAGCTGTCCAGGTGTTCAAAATGACCTACACACGACCTTATTCTTAAGACGTTAAGGGCGTGTGTAGGTCATTTTGAACACCTGGACAGCTTATCTACTTCTGCTGCTGACTGTACATGCGATCCAAATCCGTCCGTCCAAATGTCAGCTTGTAAGGTGTCATTAGATTCGTCTTCATTGTGAGATGAATGAGACATGTGAGAAATCCAAGTACCTATATCAAAAATTGTAATTTTATTACTTACATTTAGTAACTGGCTTCAAATTACATGTATTATACAATGCCGATTTCGTAACGCAGCGTATGAATCATTTGACTAATTACGGTGGTAACAGGTTCAGTTGTCGGAAGCGCAAATTGGAACAACCGTGAAACGGTGAAAGTAACAATTAGCGTTAATTTTAGCGGGCAAACGGTCCTTTGGACTAATGGGGATTCTGTTACTCTCGATAAAAAATATAGGTTATTTGAACAATACCGCTTTATCAGGCAGGTCGATTTAGATACTTTTGTTAGAGTGTAGATTTTATTCGAAACTAGCTGCCTACTAGGTACTACTACTACTTCAGCCTATTTGCGTCCCACTGCTGGGCACAGGCCTACTCTCATCATGAGAGGGTTTGGGCTATAGTCCCCACGCGGGCCCAGTGCGGATTGGGGACTTCACAGACATCTTTGAATTACTTCGCAGATGCGTGCAGGTTTCCTCACGATGTTTTCCTTAATTCCACCGAAAAGCTCAGTGGTAAATTCAAATTGTATTTCGCACATCGCGAGCCGGAATCGATCCCCCGACCCTCTGTATGAGAGGCGGTAGGTCGAACCACTAGGCCACCACGGCTTGTCCCTGCTCTGATGTATTCATTCAGAAACAAAAAAAACTTTCATACGAGCCGTACTACAAAAAAATGGAGACAGTTGTTTTTTATTTATTCAGTGTCGTTATGTGTGTTGAGACTTGGGGACAACTATTTAATTTACTTAGCAGTACACGTGTTGTGGCTAAATTAATGACGACAGCTCTGAAAACTAAACCTTAGTGAAGAGGCTAACCCGACGTTAGCAGCTTAGTGCAAGTCAGCCTAAGTAATATATTCGAATACAATGTAAATTGTTTGTGAATTAATAAATACAATACAAATAACTATAACAATGACTAAGTAATAGTAATAAATTGTGATACCATTTTATACTCACTTGATAAATACTCGTACCTACTTACTCAATAGAGAAAATTTTCTTAGTAGAAATACCAACTAAAGTTCAACGTATTTTAATCTAAATAAAACAACTACTCTTAATTCAAGTAAGCAATAATTTGTATATCAATTAACATTGGAACATGGTGTAGGTATTGGCACGAAACTATCACAGGAAATGTTCATTTATCTAAATTAGGTATGAACCAACTTGTTTTTGGACACTTACCTAAAAAGCACTTCTGGTTTGTAAGCTATCAAGGGGGGACGGTTCATCGACTTCTTGTAGCAGAGGAAAACGTCGCTGCCCATTAGGCCTGCAATTAAAAATAAATCAACATAATATACATAGATTTGATGGCGCCCGATATGTATTAAAATGGTATCGGTACATTTTGAGACTGTCGACATCTATGGAATTTATATTTATTTGACAATGGAGGCCATCTCCATAACTTTTTATATACATATTTTTTTCCTGGACCCTTGGAGACTATACATCTCTAAGATCTTAGATTTAAGTTTAAGTTAGGAACTATACATTCCTTCAATGTAATTTTAGTACGTACCTATATGTATATTTTATACATGTAATGTAAATTTTGTAAATTTTGAAAAAAGGCCTTCTGCTTGAGTTTGTTGCGGCGCTTCTTCTCAAGCAATGGGTCTAGGAAGCGCTGGTAAATTCTTTTTCTGACGTGTAAAAGTGCCGCTATGTGGCCAATTTGCTGAATAAATGATTGAATTGAATTGAATTGAATCGAATAATGGTTCTAATTCACGCTAGAACACAGTATCAACTTTCGACTTCGAACGACTGTTTTATTTAAACAATGGAATGTTTAGGTAGACACACATTTGGAATTTGCTACTGGCCGCATATTTATCTCTGTGGCGATAAACAAAAAAAAAACATGAGTTATTATTTATTTATAAGCGATGATGTTTTCAGCTCGGTGTTTCTTTTAGAATAGAATACAAGCTGGAATGGATATTTTTTTTATATTATTCAAAATTTCAATTCGTGGCAACGGTGATCCGTTGCCATAAATCTGGAGTAGTCATTCAGGCGGAAATAGTTACTGAAAATAATCGTTCAATCGTTATTTGTTATGCAGCTGATCGAGCGAAAGGATTCTAAGATTTAATTTGTCACCTTTCTACCAGCGAGAAAACGTCATATCGGACCGCATTTCAATTCACTTTCCTGCTGAAAACTCATTACTTTGATTGCATAGGCCTCCTCTCATCACGATGATACAGAAAAGATGCGGCGGAGTTTCTCCCTCATTGGCAACTATGACACATTCCTGGACAACCACCAATGCATTGCAAGCTGTTCCGAGGGTGCACGGCGATACATCATGAAAGTCTTCGCTGTGGAGTTGACCTAGCAGTGTGTTGTAAATAGGCCGGCACGGTGACAGTTAAAACATACCTTTGTTCAAGTTCTTCGCAATCATACAGAACGCGTGCGGCGGACATTCTCCCTTGCTGGCCACTATGACGCATACATCGACAACCACCAGAGCATTACAGGCGGCCCCTGGTGGCGCGCGACGGTATGTGATGAAAGTCTTGGCTGTTGAGTTGTTGACGTTTGCCACGTGGCCGCCGACGGAGCGAAGGACTATATCCGCGTCACCCATGAGCCGCTCTTTGCCTTCGTACATTACACCTGTAGACGGAGAATTGTGTCAATGACGAACATGGATTTATTTTTTAAGGATTAAGTTCTGGAGTGTAGTTAGGACTCCTATCTCTCATTTAGGGTAGAATGCCATGTCTTCGTCCATTTGTTTGCTTACTATAAATTACACTACCTATCTACTGAGACTTTGGAGTTGGGCATACTCGGGTTCGAAAAAAGTGTGTATGTAAATACTTAGTGTATTTGAATTTGTACCTGGAAATATCGTTTTTACAGGGCGAATTACAAGGCACATGATAGCCTGCAACTAACTGATTAATGAATAGATTTAAGCCATATTTCATATAGTCGTGGTGCTTTAATAATTAACGTTAGGTTAATGGTTGGGTTTATAAAAAAAAACTGAGAAGTCTTTATTTTTAGAAAGTCACGTAACGTACGTAAAAGCTGCTCTAAAGCCTTATTCTACAGATGATAGGTACTTTGGTGAGGTTTCATTTCTTTGTGAATCCCTAAAAATGCAATTACGCACGTAAACAAGTAAAAAAGTCATTCGAGTTTCGTTTAAAATCTGTAGCACTCGTGGCGGGAGCTCGAGCGTAAAATGCGAGATAAAAAAACGTTTACAAAAAATGCATTATTTGCCAACGCCGCGTCTACGTTATCTACGATGTTACGTAACTCGGATTTGCGGTTTCTATGTTGCTGGGCGATAATGTGGTACATACAGGAGCTGTGTATGCCTAACCTTTTTAGGTTCCAGTTAGATTATATTTTAACTGCAAACCAGTTTGATTATTATTATTGAGAGTTTGGCAGCAGCAGAAGCAGCTAAACAGTCAAAGATCTCAAAAACGTACACACGCTCCTACTTTCAAAGGAATAAGGACTTCGTAGATAACTTTGGGCTCTTCGACTATTTAGCTACATCTGCGACTAAATGTATCATGCTCGAGGCAATAATTCTCCATCTTCTTAAGACGAGCTCTCGATGCCCTTAATAAAACGGAGCGACGATCTGGTCAAGTTAGCAGGAATAACGTAGATGCGATGCGAGTGGCGGTGAACAGATGACCTGTGGGCGAACCTTGGGATGGGCGTCTTTCAGCTTTTTCCCGATACCTGGATGACATGTTGTGTTCCGACTGTTCCGAGCCGGATATTAGAGTCCATGTGCTATAGTCCCCCCATCGAGAGACGGGCAATGCATTCGTGATTTATTAAGAAGCATAGAACACATCTCTCTCTATGTGGCGAAGACCACGTATCACGGGTTGCCACTTCTTGAATCAATATACTAGGCGGATCAAACGCACAGACGAAACTTCTGGTCGTAGAGAGCTGAAATTGGGCATGTAAGTTTCGTGGGGAGTGTGGAGGATTTCCCAAAATTCCAACGGTAACAGGAAAAATCGGTATTTTACATGTTAATGCTTTTGCGCATAAGAAGTCGCGGTCAAAAGCTACCATCTATACGAATGAAAAACTAGTTTTTTTTTAAACATACCTATATCAACCAACGGCGCCTTGTCCCGCCCCCGTCGTATACAGAGGTAGCACTCCGCGGACCGAATGGAGCCGTGGTTGAGGTCGGCAGGCAGCCCCGATGGCGTGAGGTCCACCAGTTCGTACCCATCTGGAACCTCTTCGTGGAGACTCGGGAATACGACGCCTGCAAATAAGAACTTTAGATAAGCGAGTGAAAAATCCACTAGGGGCGCTAGTGTCGGCTAATGTCGTCTATTGGCCGTTTTCTCTAAACATCCCTCCGATCGCAGTCTCCAAAGCCAGTGGCGCTGGTGAGTAAAAATCGGTGGCCCGCATTGTTCAAGTACTGACAAGTCAAATCAGATATCTTCGCTTCTTCTTTTCTTTTTTTAATGAACGTCCAAATGTAATGTAACGGCATATAGTTTTGAGATATCAAATCATTATTTACCAATAGCTAGGTAATCAGTCAATGAATGATTCAAATCAGTGAGATCGTGGTCAAACCCTTGCTGATAATAAAAAAAAGAAAGAAGATTTTCCTATAACACTAAATTATTTGGATAACATGATCAATCTCAATATTTTGGCGACCTTTTTAATAGGTAGGTATATTTTTCATTATATTATTGAAGTACCGAATTCTGTATACACGGTGAACTTGAGTAACCCGAATAATTTTACCAGCGTATACCTGAGGTCATAGGAATAAAAAATGTTAATGAGATCAGGTTGAAATATGATTTTTAACTTATTTTATTCCATACGACCCCAGTCGGAGTCGGTCAGAAATCGTATGGAATAAAAAAAGTTAAAAATCATATTTCAACCTGGTTTCATATTTTTTTTTATTTCTTACGGCCTCAGGTATACGCCGGTAAAATTATTCGGGTTACTCAAGTTCACCGTGTATATCATCATCATTTCAGCCGAAAGACGTCTGCTGTGCTGTGCTGGACATATGCTTCCCCCAAGACGCGACACTCAGACCGGTTCTGTTCCACTCGCATCCACCGCGTTCCCGCGACCTTTACAAGGTTGTCACTCCATCTTGTTGGAGGCCTACCGACAACTCGTCTACCGGTTCGCGGACGCCACTACAGAACTTTCTGGCCCCATCGGGTGTGGTCGGGTGTATCGGGTGTATTAAGTATATAGAAAATATAATTTCAAAATAGCTCTTCTTGTGAGGAAACCTTGAGCTTGTTGACGAATCATTATAAAATCAAGACAGATTGACAGTTTATTTGTGTCACGGCCTCGAGTCGACTTGGACCATTACAATCATTGCCGGTGTCAACGAACTTGCATAGGATTGAATGCATCGATCATGCTTCGTATGAATCATATACGGGTCGATAATGAATGAATTAAGCCTTTTGTGAAGTAATAGAGAGAGAGACAAGCAAATCATGTAATAGAATAGGTAAATTTAATTACAGCTATCTCAAAATTATCTACCATAAGAACTGCATATGACATGACTGACATGCTTGTTTCACACATAAATCCATATTATCCATATTAATATTATAAATGCGAAAGTAACTCTGTCTGTCTGTCAGTATGTCTGTTACCTCTTCACGCTTCAACCGCTGGACCGATTGAGATGAAATTTGGCATGGAGATAGTCGGGGTACCGGGAAAGGACATAGGCTACTTTTTATCCCGGAAAAGTGCATAGTTCCCGCGGGAGCGCGATAACCAAATTCCACGCGGGCGAAGTCGCGGGCTTCTGCCCTAGTGTGCTAGTGATTTCATATTTAAAATTTAGATACGCTCCTAAATCTCGCTTCTTTGAAAAACAAACAGAAGTTCTTGGAGATCGTCTGGCAAATGATATCATATACGTTACACGTATTCGAGGAAACAATTGTAACTTACAATATTTATTCCATGTATCGCAATTCGCAACACCAGACTGCTTAAAAAGGTAAAAATGCGGTCTCTATTTTGATAAAACTACAAATATAAAAAGGTCATAGGTACATATGGAAAAGCTGTTTATCGACAGCTAACTTATCATTAATTTATTCACATCGAAATTCAAAAGCCGATTACTTTCTATTCCAATATCTATTAAATCCTATTCCTATATCTACTATATAAAAATAAGTCGGGTTTTCCTCCCTGACGCTATAACTCCAGAACGCACGAACCGATTTCCACGGTTTTGCATTCGTTGGAAAGGTCTCGGGCTCCGTGAGGTTTAAGGCGGTACGAAGTCCGCGGGGTCAGCTAGTCTACTATATAAAAATAAGTCGGGTTTTCCTCCCTGACGCTATAACTCCAGAACGCACGAACCGATTTCCACGGTTTTGCATTCGTTGGAAAGGTCTCGGGCTCCGTGAGGTTTAAGGCGGTACGAAGTCCGCGGGGTCAGCTAGTCTACTATATAAAAATAAGTCGGGTTTTCCTCCCTGACGCTATAACTCCAGAACGCACGAACCGATTTCCACGGTTTTGCATTCGTTGGAAAGGTCTCGGGCTCCGTGAGGTTTAAGGCGGTACGAAGTCCGCGGGGTCAGCTAGTCTACTATATAAAAATAAGTCGGGTTTTCCTCCCTGACGCTATAACTCCAGAACGCACGAACCGATTTCCACGGTTTTGCATTCGTTGGAAAGGTCTCGGGCTCCGTGAGGTTTAAGGCGGTACGAAGTCCGCGGGGTCAGCTAGTCTACTATATAAAAATAAGTCGGGTTTTCCTTCCTGACGCTATAACTCCAGAACGCACGAACCGATTTCCACGGTTTTGCATTCGTTGGAAAGGTCTCGGGCTCCGTGAGGTTTAAGGCGGTACGAAGTCCGCGGGGTCAGCTAGTTATAGTAATAAAAAGTCAGTAAAAAAGACGCATCTGTAACTTGCATTTGAATACCGGAAAAACGAAGCGCGTGCAAAAGCTACTACTACAGCCTATTTGCGTCCCACTGCTGGGCACAGGCTTCCCCTCATTATGAGCGGGTTTGGGCTATAGTCCCCACGCGGGCCCAGTGCGTGCTGAGGCCTAAATAGCGTACAGAAGCTAGTCCTAATAAATAAAAAATCTATCTACACTACATTTACGAAAAAAGTCGTAAAATAGAGTGAGGCTATTGTAAACCTTTTTGCACTGAACAGTTGCATGGAATATTGACCTTTCTTGCGGTGGCGGGTCAAGGTAAGTAGGTAAACAGATTATAATACACCCGTATCGGGCTTGCTATGTAGCAGACCTAATTTTTCATCGTATTAGGGTCTATTTTCAGTAAGAATGAACATCGTATGAAAATTTGTGACGGCATTGAACATTAGCAACGACGTTTACGAAACAGGACCACCTGATAGAAAGTCACCACCGGCTATAGAAAATACACAAGTACTAAATATTATACATGCGAAAGTAACTATGTCTGCCTTTCTGTCTGTTACCTCTCCAAGCTTAACGGTGGACGGATTCAGATGAAATTTGGTATGGAGAGAGGAGTCGCGGGGAAGGACAGGCTATATTTCCTCCCGCGGGAAGTCGATAACCGAATCGAGCGAAGTAGCCAGCAAAAGCTAGTATTCCATATTTATTTACCTAGTGATTAGAAATGGAAGCTGCTTAGCGATCAATTTGTGACTAATATAACAACTAACCAATGTAACTTACGACAATCGTAGCAATGTTCTCAATTGAGGCATTTTTCTTATTACAAATATAGTTCCGTCGAGTAATTTTGAGTAAATAAATTCGTAAATACTTAAGCGATGACTTTGGCGATGACATAAGGATTTCGCAGGATATTATCTATTAAATCCCACCACGAATAGACGAAGTGACGTAACGATCGATAAGACGAAGAATCATGTCCCACGCGCATATTTTACCGTCATTTGTTGCCTTATCTTTTTGACCGACGCGCTCAGACGTTTTTAGAGATAATATGAACTTTAAGTGGATGAATGAAGCTGTCTACTTATTACACTGAAGGAGTTTCGATGTAGGGAAACGGCTGGTGTAACGCTTTGAACGCCAAATTTAGGACACTCAGGTGTCTAAGCTAAGGTGCACTTTGATCACTAAGAATATGTATCGTGTAATCGTTTTAGTTCTATTTTTATTTATTCACATGCTAAGTTAAATTCACATGCTTGGAGTCTGACTGATCACTTCATTAAATAATAAAAGCGTCGAAAAGGTTGAGTAAAAGAAAACCACAGCTCCTTTAGTGAATCCTTTGATTCGTTGCTCAGAGCATTTAAATTTCTGCCAATGGTAGGGACTAATGCACTCTCTCTCCGGATATCTACCTGTGTACCACTATCTTACTCTACTCATTGGCAAGTCATCAATTTAATGAGAGTAAGTTTATCACCAAGTACATTGCTTATTTATTAATCGTTACGTTACGTATATAATATACCTATTTCGCGGCCCAATGAGTCATTAGAATGTCACACTTCCGATAAGGGATACCCTAGTTCTGATAATGTAGGTGGTCAAACTGGTTTTTAGTAACTGGAAATCAGCCAATCTATCGATCTATATAGTATTGGTAGGTAGATCTAGCATATGGCGTATGTAAAGCTCGGAACTTAAAATATCATCTAAGATGTTAGTTAGCATTATTATCAATACGAGTATAAAAAGTCCACTGTTGTACGATGACGCCTAATTGGTTTAATTACAAAGTAGCACTGGATATCATAATTGAGGAAGGAATAGAAAATAAAAACAGTTTTATTGTTATCATTTCCTCATTCCATATGGATGCAATACAATCACATCCTCCCTCCTCTTTCTCATTTGCTGATCCTTTTTAAACAATTGACAACATGTAAAATTTTTAGTAAGGCCTAATTCGAAAACCATTGTGGTACCTCTGTCTAAAGGATTCAATAAAAAAAAATCAGATTTTTTGTTCATTACTTTTAAAGAAAATCGTGTTTTAGTGGTAACTAGTGCGTGACTTAAACCGCCTCTCGTGCAGAGGGTAGGGGGTTCGATTCCGGCTCGCACCTCTAAGTTTACTTATGTGCGAAATTCAATTTGAATTTACCATTGAGCTTTTCGGTGAAGGAAAACATCGTGAGGAAACCTGCACGCATCTGCGAAGCAATTCAAAGATGTGTGTGAAGTCCCCAATCCGCACTGGGCCCGTGTGGGGACTATAGCCCAAACCCTCTCGTGATGAGGGGAGGCCTGTGCCCAGCAGTGGGACGCAAACATGCTGTAGTAGTAGTGCGACCATGTGACGTCATTGGCTCTTTCGCTGTACGGATGAGCGCGACGAGCAGAACTAATTCTATGCGCAGAGGGGTTAAGTACGTCATTTTTTAATTTCAATTTAAATATGAAACTTATGACTTTAAAATATTTCAAACTTTCCAACTAGCTAATAAAATAAAAATTAAAAATATCGTTTCTAGAATCTCACAGTTTAATGTAGTGCTGTTCCTAATTTTGGTAGAATGAATCCTGGTTGTATCATTAATTTTAAGTGTGTAAACCTTCCTTATACACTGAATAATACGGCCTAATCATTTGAGGGATATCAATCATTTTAGAAATCAACCAATGACAGCATGAGGTAGCAAATGTGGCATATCAATTACTTCAGTAACTTGAAACTTGACCACAAATCTAGACCAGACAGGTTTTCTCATTACAAAATGATTGGCTGTATATTGAGAAATTCTTTTTGTAATAATTTTATACTTGTCAATACATACAGAAATAAATTGAAAATCCGTATCAACATTTTATCAAATAGGTATTATATATTGCAATAGGTGAATCACTGAGGAGTTGGTTGACAAAGTTTAATATAGTGAATTTAAAGGTGGATTAGCTTGTAAAAAATAACTTAATAGATAGAGTGATTCAAGAGGAAAATTTTAGTATACACGGTGAACTTGAGTAACCCGGTCATAAGGAATTAAAAAAAAATGAGATCAGGTTGAAATATGATTTTTAACTTATTTTATTCCATACAACCCCAGTCGGAGTCGGTCAGAAATCGTATGGAATAAAAAAAGTTAAAAATCATATTTCAACCTGGTTTCATTTTTTTTTATTTCTTACGGCCTCAGGTATACGCAGGCATACGCAGGTATACGTAAAGTTTTTTTTCCTGACAATTGAACAATCAGTCCTGTTGATGAAAGAATCATTATTCCCTATAAACAATACTCAGTTGAGTTTTTCACATATAAATATGTTTTGTTGTTTACAAACATTATCATAATTTTATAAACTGGACATGCCTATATGTCTAAATAAAGTAATGAAGGAACACCAATAATGGTGGTCTGTGACAAGCATAGTAATCAATGACCCTGACTTGACTATTACCTTTAATTATACATTTATTTATCCAAGATCAAAACACACTTCCTTATTTGCATTAAGTAGACACAACCTGGTACTTAATGAGTTTGAATCCGCTATAGTGAGAATAAACAATAAAATTGAACAATAATTATTGTAAAAATTTCATGGAATTGTTTTATTACATGTAAATGAACCACACCAGTTTAGCACTTATCTTTTTAAAAATGTTTATATTTAAATTTCACCTATCATGTACCCACCCGTGTTTACATAAACATCTCTGGCAGTCATGTGATTTTTTTTTAAATAGGTGTTAGACAAAGAGCTGCAATTAATTATACAAACTACTCAGGTAAATAAAAATGTTTTCAAAGTAAATAGAAGTGGATGGGGTTTTCTGTATCATTATTGCTATCTAAACTAGATGAGTGACCGAGTATAATATGGAAGCACTTACCAATATCTGTTATGGGTGCTTTTGTAGTGTATCCCTTCAGATGTCCAGATTCTGTATCATCCAAAAGCTCAGGGATCTCCGGCAGTCCCGCTATCACGAAGTAATCCGCCACTCTCTTCTCGTCCATGCTTTATAATCGAGTACTACCCCTGATAGATGGTGACACTACGAAAACAAACAAGACAAAAAAACATGAAAGAAACTACAGAAAATTACACACCAAACTCATTCAAAAAATACGCAAGCCACAACATTAGAATGTTGTCCAAGCATTCATAAAACCAATAAGACGAGTAAGAAAAGAAAACTTGAAGGTTGTTGCCAATAACAGGGTATGAAACCCTTTAAGTGAATACGCACATTTTATTGATGTTGACAGATTTTCGATAACGATAAGTACACAAACCAAACATTCTCGATCTTCTTATTGAACTGTACCAAGTTATTGCGTTTTCAAATAACCATTCACTGATTAAATAAAATAAAACACAGGTGCATCACAAACGTCATTTTGAGTTTTCAGATTGGTCGACTAATCACGTCACGGAGTGATGTGATTCTTTGTGACAGCTCCGAGTATTTTGGTACTTCTTGAGAAATACTAAATACTCGAGTATTTTGATTGCTTTTTAATCCATAAAAAAAATTTGATCGCGATGCAAGTAAATACACTCCAACAATGTAATAAATCATGTGGTTTTTATTTTATCAACATATTATTTTACTTTTAAAGGTAAATTCATTTCATATTCAAGATTGTGTGATAAAACAACATATATGTGTTCATGTTTACACCTAGACCTAAGAATCTTCTTAGTAGTTTGTGGACCTAACTAAGAAATAGCGTGAAAAACTGAGTTGTAATAAGATAATGGTATGTTTACACGCGCGTGCCTGTGCTCGTGAACGCGCCCGTTGAATATCGTTTTAAACGCCGACCGTGAAGGCGTTTTGAAGGCAGGCTGTCCGTTCACACGATCGCGGGTATGCTAGTCAGTGCAAGCATGGCAGCCAACGGGGACGTTAATCTCGTGGGGTTAGCCCCCACGAGGTTAACGTCCTCGTGGGGGCTAACTGCTTTGGGTTTCATTTATTTTTATTGGAAAAAGAAACAAAAATGATGATGATGTTTTTTTTCAGGTTGCGTCTAAATCCACCAATACTAATATTATCAATGCGAAAGTACAGTTAATTTCTGTCTGTCTGTTACCTCTTTACGTTTCAACCTCTGGATCGATTCAAATTAAATTTGATATGGAGATAGTTGGATACGCTTCTTTTTATACACGCTCGTATCCGTGAATGTCGTTTTGAACGCCGTGCATGTAAGCATACCATAACGAGCGCTACAGATGACCCTACTTTCAGGGCCTGCATGCAGGGCCACTGCCAAATCTTGCCGTGTGTAGGCTTGCAGGGCCGGTATTTTAATTGCTCACCCTGCAAAATGTCGGCCCTGTAAATAGGTTCACACGGCACGAATTGGCAGTGGCCCTGCAAGAAGGGTTGTCTGTAGTACCCTTAAAAAAAGTATTCATGATCTCAATAAACTGGAATCCAGTTTCATAAACGTACCATAGACAACATTTTAATTTTTTTTTTCATTAGGAGAATCAAGAGGCAGGCAAGAGAACGAGATTCAGAAAAGAAAACCTTAGAATATAGGTGTAAAATCCCGGGAAATGACGGTCCGCCATGAACGAATCTTGATTCAACTTATGGCATAGCAGTTATGCCATAAGTTGAATCAAGATTCGTTCATGGCGGACCGTCATTTCCCGGGATTTTACACCTATATTCTAAGGTTTTCTTTAACTAAACAGTAAAAACGAATACCAGTTGGGCCAGTAAATAAAATAAATTAAAAAAATCTCATCATTTAATTAAACATCAATAACCATTTTTTCCAAAGCCTTCATTGAGGGTGCAAACATTTCACTGGATTCTAAAGGACTGCCCACTGTTCCCGCTTGAGCTCCAGCCAATAATAAACTTATTGCCCCTTCAAGTTCACTTACTCTTTTACACACTTCTATCTCGTCATTTACCCTTTTTACTAAATTTTCATACAAAGTTAGACTATTCTTGGACAGATTATGCAGTTGATTTCCAAACACATCTACCACAACATTCAATACATCAATAACTGTCCTATTAAATTTCGCATCACCCAAATGCTTTTTTAAATATTTCAGTAACTTTCCTATGTTTCTGTCATTAAGACCATCAATTGCTGGATGCAGCACTTTTCTTTTGAGCAGCTCTTGAAGTAAAGCAGCAGTCCTTATTGGATATTTACTAAAACCCCTTAAAGCGGTTGCGAGAGCTCTAGTATATTCCATTTTCCTTAAATATGTGTCCATCTGGGGTTCTTTAGCAATAACAGCTTTAGTTACTGTTATATCAACATTAGCTACTGGGACAAGGTCTGAAGCAAATTTGTACAAGCCCTTCTTTCCTTCCTTCTTTTTAGTTTTAGAATGATCTCTTTTGCTGATTGAAATGACTCCATCTACCATTCCCACAGCCAGCACATCATCGTTGTCTGATATAGCCATACTGAGAATGGCATTCGGGAAGTCTATATTGTGAACAACACCAAATGTAGAAATGTCATATATTTTAAGATGCCTGTCCAATGAGCCTGACATCAGTCTGCTGTTGTTGCTGGATAGGCACAACGATGTAACTGTCTTGTGGTGTTGCGAGATACAAGAAAGTAGTTTCCCACCGTTAAAGATGTCCCAGACTTTAATTTCTGTGCCACCGGCGCTAACGAATATGCCTCCAGAAGGTAAGAACAGAGCAGATTCAACATGTTCACCATGATTCACAGTGAGAACTGTTTCGTTTGATCTACAGTCATACAGTTTGACAACATTGTCGTAGCCTCCAGACAGTATAATCTCTGGAGAGATAGGACTAGTAGCTCCTGCTCTGACATAGTCTGTGTGCTCTGCGAAATTGGCAATCCTAGCTTCTGTGGCTATATCCCATACACCAACTGACTTGTCATCGGAGCAACTCAATACTCTCAATTGGTCCTTCGTGAAAAAAGTTCGGTGAACCTGAAAATTTGAAAGAACTATGTATAAATAACTGTGCTCTAATAACATAGAAAACTTTCAAGTTTTAAAATCAACTTACAGGTCCAGTGTGTCCTGTGAACACCCTCAAAACATTTTTGGACTGCACATCAAATAATTTGACCACAGCTTCCTCACTCCCTACCACTAGCAAGCGGCCATCACCTCTAAACGAAGCACCATATGCCCCTTCCACAAATTGGGAAAGATTCTTGGCTACTACTTTTGTTACAGGATCATATATCTGTGAATTCAAAAAAGTCATCAACAACACTCAGCATTTGATCCTACGGCAGCATTTGATGGCACGGAATCTGAGGCAACTTGCAATTGAATTTTAAAAACCTTCTTAGTAAATATTCTTAAAAAAACTTTCTTATTAAAAAAGAGGGTCGGGGGTTAGATTCTGGCTCGCACCTTTGAAGTTCACTTACGTGCGAAATTCAATTTGAATTTACCATGAGCTTTTCGGTGAAGGAAAAAATCGTGAGGCAACCTGCACTCATCTGCGAAGTAATTCAAAGATGTGTGTGAAGTGGCCAATCCGCACTGGGCCTGTGTGGGGACTATAGCCAAAACCCTCTCAAGATGAGGGCAGGCGTGTGCCCAGCAGTGGGACGCAAACAGGCTGTATTTGTAGTAAATATTAGTTGAAAAAATCACCTGTACTCTGACAGAGCATGTAGCAGCGAAATAATAGGGCTCTACGGGGCAGAAGTCCAAGTAGTCTATAGCCCCATATTCTTTCACCAAGACTGGCAGCTAAAAATACGATTTCCATTAGTAAAAAAACAAATCAAATCGTGAGTAAATAATTTTCAACGTTTTGGTTGTCGGCTTACTCCAAGCTTTTTCCAATAAAGAGCATCCTCTGTTACAGGTGAAGTCGATGATAAGAAGAGAGATTTATTTGTTCTCTTGAAAGGATAAGAAACTTTCGACATTGTGTTATATTTTCATTTCTTAGCAAAACAATCCACTGAAACAACGCTCAAATCAAGATTTCCATGCAGTTATAACCTAACTTTTGGTTGTCATTGTCAAACTGACAGCGGCTATCGTAAAAATTAAGCGGTCCAACTCATACTCTAATACCTAAACCACTTACTTCTCATAGGCATGTGGAACTCACTATAGATAACTGTTATGCTAAATGGGTAGTAATATACACAATTCTTATAATTTTAAATAGTTACAAGTATGTTTGGGAATTTTTGGGCTAATGCCAACAGTGCTGTTGATAGGTTAGTGGGTCCATGATTTGGACCACAATAAAACCTGGATTCCGGGTTTTTAGCCATCGTGTTAAGCCTATTTGAGATATAATTTTAACTTCTGCTTTCATTATACCATCGCACACTTTTCCGAAATCCGTCCCGTCTGTGACGTCTGTCACTGTCAAAGAATGTCATCATGATCTGATCAAGATTGGGTTATAATTTTATTTTAGAAACATTTTCAATTGATAGTGCATTTAGTGTTGAGTGATCTATAATATGCCAGATATCGTAGCTGCATTTTAAGTAACTAATTGCTTTTAAGCTATATTAATTCGTGAAAAATGTTCAAGTTGCTGAGCCGCCACGGGCGCCGCAGTGCGACTTTAAATTTGTTTTGCAATAAGGTTGAGGTTAATAAGGCGAAGGTTTATTATGTATACGCGTCGGCTGGCTCTGTCCGGTTTTCTTCTTCAGGAACTGAAGTAGGCAAGACAGCTACTTTAGTTGATGCGATACCAGAACCACCGCCTGTACCAGAGCTTCCTGATGGCATAGCGGAGGCTGTACAGTCATTGGCTGCCAATGGAGAGCCCACATTAGCCAGTCTAGGACTAGGTGGTTGGAGCCCTGTCGGAATGGTGCAGCAAGCCTTAGAATTCCTACATGTTTCTCTGGATATTCCCTGGTGGGGTGCCATTCTAATAGGCACTGTTGTAGTCAGAGTTACCATGTTCCCGTTGGTCATCATGTCACAACGCAACACTGCAGTTATGAACAACCACCTACCTGAAATACAAGTACTGCAAATGAAAATGACCCAAGCTCGGCAGTCTGGTAATCAACTAGAGGCGGCAAGATATGCTCAAGAAATGATGGTGTTCATGAAAGAGAAGGGTTTGAATCCTTTGAAGAACATGCTGGTGCCGCTGGCTCAGGCACCTTTCTTCATCTCTTTCTTCATGGGTCTTCGAGGAATGGCCAACTGTCCTGTTGAGAGTATGACACATGGAGGCTTGTGGTGGTTCATGGATTTGACGGTCCCTGATCAGTTCTTCCTGCTGCCTATCATAACTAGTGCCACATTGTGGGCAACTATTGAGCTGGGAGTTGACGGTGGCCGTTTAGAAGCATCGAACATGGTCATGATGAGGTACTTCCTCCGAGCCATCCCACTTGTGATGATTCCTTTCACAATTAACTTCCCAGGAGCCATTCTGTGCTACTGGTGCTCCAGTAATTTCATCTCGCTCATCCAAGTAGGAGTTCTGAAGATACCCGCAGTCAGAGATTATCTTAAGATCCCTAAGCTTGTAAAACACACAGCCGAGGCTCTCCCCATGAAGAAAAAGGGGTTTGTAGAGGGAGCGAAAGACTCCTGGACTAATATGAAGATCTCCAAGGAACTAGCGGAAAGGCAAAGGATAGATGAACTAATATTCACTAAAGCAGGAAAGGGACCCCTACAGAAAACATACAAATTTGATCCCACAAAGTTGGCAAGTGTACAAGCAAAACCAAAATGATTTTTGTCATTTTCTTAGTCTGTAGATTATTATAGTAATAAATGTTTACCTTTAAATGTTGTTTTTTTTGTAAGTGTACAGAACAGAGTGAATAGATAAATTTTTCTTTCATCATTTCAGCCGAAAGACGTCCACTGCTGGACATAGGCCTCCCCCAAGGCGCGCCACCAAGACCGGTCCTGTGCCACTGGCATCCACCGCGTTCCCGCGACCTTTGCAAGGTCGTCACTCCATCTTGTTGGAGGCCTACCGACAGCTGGTCTACCGGTTCTAGACTTAGAGCCTTATTATGAGGCCCATCGTAAGCGCCCACGTCTCGGTATACTATAAGTCATCACTGGCAACACACACTGGTCGAAGTCTTTCGACTTAAGACACTGCGGTAATTTGGACGAAAAGACCCTGCAATTTTTCTTTAGCTCATTTTAATACTTTGACGATCTGTTAAATAAGCAGTTTCCTGTTTCAGATTAGTAACGCCACCTAACCATCATACTTGCAAACAAAATAGGTATCGTATTTATCCGTAGATGGCGTCAGTAGTCGCTGGTAGCTGGTAGCTCTAAAACACGTATGTTTTAGTTTGTTCTATGAAAAATCTATTATACTAATAATAATAAATAATATACTAATGATAAGTCTGTAGAAGAAGTCGCGACTTTTGCAGGCTGTCAGATTTTGAAGGCTGTTATAATATTTTTTATACTACACCTACTCGGAAAGTCAATTCAAACTAACCCATTAATTGGGGAGAAAGTTGCTCATTAATCCTCCTTCAAAATCTGGTTAATAATGTTGTATGCAAATCCATTAATTTATTACACACTTTACCCATGTAGTAATATTGTATGAAAATCCATTATTCCACAGTTATGTTTTTTTTTAAATTTCAAAACGAGCCATGGATGCGTGTAAGTTAATACTTTTTTTTATTTGACACTGCCGACTTTACACAAGCTATATAGACGTTCTAAACGAATGTACATCAAAAAAGTTTTTCGGAAATAAAACTCGAAAATGCGATAACAATATCGTTAAATGGTTTGAAGAAACATATGCATTGATTAATTATACTAAATATGATTTTATATTTCGGGTTGCACGCAAGAAATTTTGTAATGATCTGTCTCGTCACTGGCTGTGAAGACGCGGCGCGCCCAAATTAAAAAAAAGGTTGGCGCGGTTTTCACTTTAAAAAAAAGAATATCGCGCGCCTTTCGTTTTATTTGAAAAAAAAATACTTTGGATTTGCTTTTGTGTTTGAAATGTCTTCAACAAATGAGGAAAGTAGCGATGGTAGTATTATTGGAACGCCACCTGAAATATTAATTCATGCTCAACAAGCAATTAACAATCTTCTACCGGAAAAATAATGAAGCAGTATGAAGAATTTATGCAGCGGAAGACTGAAAAGCAAGCTTCTTCTTTGTCGGAAAATGTTCTTCTAGCCTTTTTTAGTGAAAAGTCTTCAAAATATAAGCCTAGCAGCCTGTGGGCTATATATTCAATGCTGAGAAGTACATTGTTATCCAGAGATAATATTCATCATCATCATCATCATCATCATTTCAGCCGAAAGACGTCCACTGCTGGACATAGGCCTCCCCCAAGGCTCGCCACTCAGACCGGTCCTGTGCTACTTGCTTCCACCGGTTTCCCGCGACCTTCACGAGGTCGTCGCTCTCCCGGTTCGCGGGCGCCTATGGCGCCTATGGGCGCTTATGGTTCCGAGACGTGGGCGCTTACGATGGGCCTCATAAGAAGGCTCAAAGTCACTCAGAGGGCAATGGAGAGGGCTATGCTCGGGGTTTCTCTGCGTGATAGAATCAGAAATGAGGATATCCGCAGTAGAACTAGGGTCACCGACATAGCCCGAAGAATTGCGAGCCTTAAGTGGCAGTGGGCGGGGCACATTGCTCGCAGGACTGATGGCCGATGGGGCCGGAAAGTTCTCGAGATAATATTGATATAAAGAAATACTCAAAATTAGCAGCATTTCTGAAAAAGAAGTCTAGCGGGTTTCGCAGTAAGAAATCCAAAGTGCTAACGGCAGATGAAATCAATTCTTTTTTGCAAAAACGCTTCAGATGATACTTATTTACCTATCCTATATATCTAAATTTTTGTACGAGATTTTGTTGTTTTTTTTTCCTCGTAAGAGTAGTATAAAGTATTATATATCCCTCGACTATTGATTACTTACCGTATTGATTACTCAACTCGTGTTGTTTAAGGCCCTCCGCTTCGCGCCGGGCCTCAAATGGCCACTCGTTGAGTAATCAATGCCTTACTCCTCTTGGTGAATAAATAACTATTTTCGGCTACTGTTTCAAATAGGGGTACAACGGGACGTACCTAAGTATAATTGTAGTCTAAACTCTAAACATACCTAAATTTTGATATCAAAATCATACACGTGCTAACTGAGGAAGAGTTAACTCATTTTCTCATGGATCCTGTTATCAGAATCTGAACCAAATTAAATTGGTTTAATCCAATCTAGAACCTCATGATTCATGATTAAGAAAGCTATTTATGATCACTTAATTTGCTCCCATATTATTTGATGGCGACTGTACGTACCTACCCTCTCGTGTAGAGAGGAGGCCTGTGCCCAGCAGTGGGACACAAATAGGCTGTAGTAGTAGTAGTAGTACGTACCTACACCTAATAACCAAGATCTCGCGATCTTTCTTCCGCTGGTAGGTATCTAAAAACCTACTACTACTACTACAGCCATTTTGCGTCCCACTGCTGGGCACAAACCTCTCATCACGAGAGGGTTTGGGCTATAGTCCCCACGCGGGTCCAGTGCGGATTGGGGACTACACACACATCTTTTGAATTACTTTGCATATGCGTGCAGGTTCGTGATGAGAGGAGGCCTGTGCCCAGCAGTGGGACGTAAATAGGCTGTAGTAGTAGTAGTAGTAGTAGCGTGCAGGTTTCCTCACGATGTTTTCCTTCACCGAAAAGCTCAGTGGTAAATTCAAATTGAATCGAACCCCCGACCCTCTGCATGAGAGGCGGTAGGTCGAACCACTAGGCCACCACGGCTTGACCTCAATTCTGCCGTGGTCACATAGGGACACACCATTCCTACTCGTAGGTTCCTACTCGTCGACCTAGTAAGTATAAAATTTGTATATTTTATTAATTATCTTTTTATGTTCAAAACAATCAGACGACTAATCTTATTCACAAAATACCAGACCAAGTAGAGTTTCAACGGAGAAAATTGCAACTCAAATATGACATAATGAAGAAAGTTTTCTAATACAAAATTCTTTTGCGACCGTCTGAGCCACGCCACGTGCCGAAAAAGTACAATAAATTAATGTCTTCAGCGAGCTACGTGATAATAATTGCTCAGTTTTGCGTTTTTATTCATTTTCTTAGCCAGACAGAACATATTCTCAACTAGCTTCTGCCCGCGACTTCACACGCGTGGAATTCGGTTATCGCGCTCCCGCGGGATCTATGCGCTTTTCCGGGATAAAAAGTAGCCTTTGTCCTTTCCTGGGACTCCAAATATCTCCGTGCCAAATTTCATCTCAATCAGTCCAGCGTTTGAAGCGTGAAGAGGTACTTGACAGACAGACAGAATTACTTTCACATTTATAATATTAGTACCCATGGATAAGTTAAGAACTTACTAACCTACCTACGTTTGTAATAAAAGAAACGTCGAAATCCATTTTGATTAAACTGCGTGGGACGCAGATAGGCTATATAAGTATAGTCGGAGCGCTGGGGACGAAACATATCCGAATTCCACGAGGGCAAAGTCGAGGGCCGAAGCTAGTAGAGTCCATAAATTTAACATAGGGGATCCATTTACTCTAATAGCTTTTTCAATTATGTAATATCTTGCTAAATAGGAAGGTATTCAATCGTTATTTAGAAAAAAATATTGACATTAAGTTTATTTCGCAGCGGGTCTGGAGTGTCTTTGGATCCGTAGCACAGAATATTTAATAGTACTACGTACAGAATGGCCACGGAATGACCCGCCTGAATCTAGCCCGCGCGCAACTCGCGCCCAACTCGCTCGCCTTGTCATTTGTTTCATCCGGAGATGGTGGGTGAGCCGGAGAGCTTGCGTGTGGTGGTACACACGGACATTTGCAAGTGTACAGTCGTCCTCGAACGCACACAGACGTCTTGGAACGCATTGACACTTCTTTTTTTTTTTTTCGAGATTGTGTTTTTGGCCGTGTCCGCCTTGTGTTCGTATAGGCAAGTTTATTGACTAGCATGTTGTGGGGCACACGGAACCGGCGAAGCCCAGGTTATTAACATTCAAGTTCAGGGAAAATTTTATGAAAAACTAGCTGACCCCGCGGACTTCGTACCGCCTTAGATTTTTTTTTATATGAAAAATAGTTAACGTCCTATTCTCAGACCTACTGAACATACACTCCAAATTTCATAAGAATCGGTAGAGCCGTTTCGGAGGAGTTTGGTTACAAATACTGTGACAGTAGAATATTATATATTAGACTAGCTGACCCCGCGGACTTCGTACCGCCTTAGAATTTTTTTTGGTATGAAAAATAGCTTACGTCCTATTCTCAGACCTACTGAGCATACACACCAAATTTCATAAGAATCACTCGAATCGTTTCGGAGGAGTTTGGTTACAAACACTGTGACACGAAAATTTTATATATTAGATTAGCTGACCCCGCGGACTTCGTACCGCCTTAGATTTTTTTTGGTATGAAAAATAGCTTACGTCCTATTCTCAGACCTACTGAGCATACATTTCATAAGAATCGCTCGAGCCGTTTCGGAGGAGTTTGGTTACAAACAGTGTTACACAAGAATTTTATATATTAGATGTTACTTTTGAAATACGAATGTTTTGTTCATGTTTACCTTTGTACTGCGGTTGGACGTGTACAAGAATTTTACAAACAGTAAAATTTTGTTTCATAAAAAAAAAAATTGACGGGAAACAATGTTTCTTGGAGCTTTTCAAAAATGTCAGTGAGCGCACTCAGAAGCTAGGGTCTTCACCTTTTTATCCGACTGCGCCGGGTTAGGGTTAGGTATGTTTTTCGAGTACTTATATGTATGTATATTTCTTTGGCACGCTCTGTAGCCTAAACGGCTTTATGGATTTCAGCTTGTGAGGTGGCGTTAGATTTACATTTAAATGTATATATCATACTATAGTGAGATATAGGACACTAGTAGGTATTATACATATCAAAAGTATTTTAAAAATCGAGTAACAACGCTTTTATTAGTTTGTTGTGTAATTTAAACAAAAGAACTAATGAAAACAAATCTTTCAAGCCTCAATTTCACCCACATTTTGGTAGGAAATTCGGATGTCAATGCAATATTGTACCATTGGTACCATAAGTACCATTGGAGATGGACAAAGAAAGGTCAAAGCGTTGTTTAAGTTTTTACATCAGCCTTGGCCATAAAGTCATAAAGTGGGATTTTCTGCCCGCTACGCGGAGAGAAAATCTCACTTCTTGGCCAAGGCAAGACGTAAAACTTTTGACAAACCACGGGCGGTAATTCGTAAAGCCCCAGATCGCATATTTATGGCCCTCATCTTCGGTTCGGGCCACAGAAACCTGCGATCTGGGACATTTACGAATTCACCACCCTAGGTCTGTAATGTACTATTAAACTACTTGGTTATTTTTATTACAACTACTTATTAATATTATAATGGACAAGAAGTCTGCCTAATTTGGCCACTAGGGGCGCTGCGATCGCTTGACCCAAACCATCTGTCAATTACATAGAGAAATATTTGTTGTTAAAACTTAAATTATTAAAAAATCCCGCGCTGTGCAGCTCCATGGATGCAATGAGAACGGACGACACGTATTTCCGAAAGACTTGGTATGTATCTGGGGCAGGTATAATTGCATTGGGATGTCTTCATTTTCATCAAAAATTACTGAACCAAAATTAAAATTGCGGTCAATATTTAACAATTTTAAACAAATCTACTTAAAATTGTTAACAAAGAAAAAAACCGTAAGAATTTGACAGCTACAGTACTAACCAAAACCCAAACACGTGTTTGGGTTTTGGTTTGTGTCAAGCGTTTGCAGCGCCATCTGAGTCGAGCTTTGCGTATTCTTGTCCATTACACTAGCCGATGCCCGCGAACTTCATCCTGCCTAGACTTGGAATTTCCGTGTCCGACGATACTATACAAATACCTAGACAGTTATTATAGTTATAGACGTATTGAAAAATTGGTTTGACCCGTGGAAAACCCGTTCCCGTGGAAATATCGGGATTAAAAGTATCCTATATCTTTGCCCGGGTCTGAAACTATATCCACACCAAATTTCATGCAAATCGGCCCACTCGTTGCGACGTGAAGGAGGGACAAACAAACAAACAAACAAACACACTTTACATTTATAATATTAGTATACTACTACAGCCTATTTGCGTCCCACTGCTGGGCACAATATTAGTATGGATTGAATATATTTAAGGTCATTGATTTTGCTTAAGTGTCTACAAATTTTAATTCATTATTACTTATAAAACAAACATTATCCATTTTATTTACTTAAAAGTACTATTGTTTTATTCACCTTCAAACAGAAAATAAAATTCTAAATATGAAATACAAAATACAAACGAAATATCTTCTTATATTCATCACAAAACTGCTTGACCTCAATTCTGCCGTGGTTACATAGGGACACACCATACCTACTCGTAAGTATAATAGAGGGTGATTTATTCGGCGAATCCGAAAGAAACATTCTCAACAATATTTATGTTTCACCTGGCGAGTGACGTGAACGTAATTTGCTGCACATCGCACGCACAGCTCATTCCGTTTTGAATTATGAACGTATCGTCTCGTAGGTCTTTTGTTTTCATATTTTATTGCACAGATGTGACTACGGTCTCAACGCCTACTCTACTTGGAGTGTTGTTGTTATGAAATGAAGCTGGCTTGTTTTCATCTTCCACATTCAAAATATGTAAAATTAGAAAATACATATAAATAAATTTATTACTGCAAAATAATTTTGCAATCAATACTAAATTTATTAGTTCCCGCAACGAAAATCTTAGTTGAAGTAGCGAACACAGTTCAGAGCCACAGCTAAATATATTTTTAACTGCAGCTACGGCCATTCGATAGCGTGACTAATTGATTTAGCAGCCACTGCTAAATATATATTTTCTAACTGCAAAAATTTTGCAATCAATAATAAATTTATTAGTTCCCGCAACGAAAATCTTAGTTGAAGTAGCGAACACAGTTCAGAGCCACAGCTAAATATATTTTCAACTGCAGCTACAGCCATTCTATAGCATGATTAATTGATTTAGTCGCTGCAGCAAAATTATGCAAGATATTATTTGCAGCCACTGCTAAATGTAACCAATAAATTAGCAGTGACAGATAAATATATTAGCAGCTATCGATAAATGGGGTAATGAATTGATTCAATATCTGGTTAAGAAATTAGATGCCATTGCTAAATGCTGGTAGCTTAAAACACTTAGCAGCGATTGCTAAAAACTTAGTTGTCCCTATATCTACAAAGTTTTTTAGTTGCTGGAACTAAAATTTAGCTACCACAACGTTTTTTTTTCGTGTATCCATCATGTCGAAGAGAGACAGCCAAACCCGAAGCACTTATCAACGTTTTCTTATTTCATTTCAGTAAAGTGATCAGTCAAATGCCAAGCATGGTAATATAACGTAACATGTGAATCAATAAACATATAATAAAATTATTCATTTCACATTTTATTTATGAAAGTACATTATAGAAATCCAATCAATACATGGAAAAAAAGATTTCGCTATGGTTGCTAAACTCGTTTCGCTGATATTTTCTTTACTGCTGCATGTAATACCTTAGCAATTACAGCAAAATTAAAAAAAAAAAACAAAATTCAATCGTTTATTCAGCAAATTGGCCACATAGGGGCACTTTTACACGTCAGAAAAAGAATTTACCAGCGCTTCCTAGACCCATTGCTTGAGAAGAAGCGCCGCAACAAACTCAAGCAGAAAGCCTTTTTTCAAAATTTACATTACATGTAAATGAAAATGAAAATGAAAATGAAAATGAAAATATTTATTCAGCAAATAGGCCACATCTGGGCACTTTTACACGTCACTTTTAAATTAATTTAACAGAAATGAATTTACCAGCGCTTCCTAGACCCATTGCTTGAGAAGAAGCGCCGCAACAAACTCAGCAGAAGGCCTTTTTTCAAAATTTATACATATAGATTTACATTAAAATTACATTAATATGTATAAAAATACTAAAATCACATTTAAGGGATGTATAGTCCCTAACTTAAACTTAAATCTAAGATCTTAGAGATGGTCTTATATTAGGTACAAATTAATGAAAATATTAATTAAAGTACTTATCTAAATATGTATACTAAAAATAATAATAAAAATCGCAACCTATATGTATAAAATATACAAAATATACATATAGGTACTGTAGCGGGGGGTTGATGTTAGCTCAGGTAGATGCTGCAGGCACGGAGATCAGCGGTGGAATCCGAAGACACGAAGACGAAGTCTAGCTTATTAAAATAACTAAATCTTGAAGACTGGCCTATTTACTGCCCTAATACTGTCTAACTAAGGAATAATAGATTTTAAGTTGAATTGATATTATATTTTGAGAGATGCACACTTTACAAAGGATAGCAAAAAACTAAATAATAAAAGCTACACAATTCTACGCTTAAAATTACCTATTTTTGGAAGAGAATGTGTCAACTAACCGATTGTACTCGGCCAGTCTCCACAGTACGTACTAAAATTACATTGAAGGGATGTATATACGAGCACTGATTTAAATGTTACACTAGATAGGTACCAACCTTGACAAAACGGTGACACTGAAAGTACGCCCCGGGGCGTACTTCTGAAGTTCCTCAAGTCAGTAGCCAATCAGACGCCGGCCGCGTGACAAGGCGCGAATTCCAAATTTCAGTCAGTAATAATGGGAAAATACGCAGTAAAATGTTGCAGCAATCGATTCCATAATCAAAATAAGTCCATTGGGAACACGTTTCACAGTAGAGTTTTAATTTTTTATGTCATATTATTTTTATTAACACTAAATCAAAATTTCATAACGAAGGGTTTTCAATTGTTCACTTTTTAAGCCCAATGTTGCAAGGTAATCATGGTTCAAAATTAACCACATTTCAGGGAAATTGTTAGACAAGCCGTATAGTTTTCAGTGATCTAATAATATATTGATATTATTAGATCACGAATTAGTTATTTACATTGGTAAATAATGGCGTTTTGATATTATATATATATATATTGAATTAGATAATGATAATAAATAATAATTACAAGATATTTTATTACAGATATTTAGTGTAGGTACACGTAGTAAGAAATTAAAATTAACATTAGTCAAAATATGAACAAACTTCATTTCAATATTTACCATGGATAGGGCCTCATACTTAAAACATGATTTCTTTTATAATCTTGTTTAAATAAAATTTTGACAATATAAAAGCAAAATAAGATGTTGAACGGCCTTTAACATTAACTTATTGAAAAAAAAAACTTTGGGGTAAATTTCCCGACACTGGTATCACTACCCGTTTGACATCCCTTTGACAGCCATGAATATTGCTATCTTTGTCTAGCGTCAATTCGGCGTATTCGTAGCATACGAGTAGGAAAGAGATAGACACAGTTTTACTACAACTTTTCGTAGTTTTCAGAGTTACGACTCGATTTTCAAGTTTTGACACGTTTCTTCGAGATGTTTTATAGGAAGCTTCGTCTCTAGTAATGTACCTCAGTGTATACGAGTATATAGCTTTAACTAAATCTAAGATCTTAGAGATGTATAGTCACCAAGGGTCAAGAAAAAAAAAATATTATGGAGATGGCCTCCATTGTCAAATAAATGTAAATTCCATAGATGTCGACAGTCTCACAATGTCAATAAATAATGAAATACATCATGTATAAAAGAGTTTATTAATACATGCCAATAAGAACATGATGAGGTATCTCGTTTAAAATGTTTGACTTAGTAATATATTTAAAGCTAATGATTATTTTTAAACGTCCTTGCAAGCATGAACAGACCGGACCCCACAGACAGCACCCGTTCACGAGCGTGACGCGTATCTCAGCCATCGCCTCCCTCAACCATTTCTTAGGGAAGGTGGCAACAAAGCATTGCTTATGCCTAAATGGCTTGATAGATCTTAACATGCGAGGTGTCGTTACATTCGTCTTAATTGTGAGAGTGACACTGGGTATATCAAAATCGCAAAAAACAAAATGGCTGGATTTTGGAGACAATTTAACGTTTCCAAAAATATCCTTTTTTTTGGAAACGTTTCAAAATAAAAGTTCAAAATAAAGGGTTTCATGCATGGAATACAAAAATGTATGATGTGATATCAAAAGTTTGTTTGCAGTCGGGTAAGTAGGTATATTTTTTTTTTATCGTGTTATAGACCATAGGCACGAGTATAATTCTAAACCGCTAGGGCTCGGTAATCCTAACATATAGATAGTTAGCACTTAGCATTTAGATTTTATGCATGTAGGTTACACGGGTTAATAAAGTAGGTTATATTCTCGCCGTTAATCTCGGGATCATCTGGTGATAAATCCGGTAAACTTTACCCTAAACTGGAAAATGTAAGGGTTGGTTTGCACATATTTGCGGAGGCATCACGGGCACTGGAGACAAATGTTACGGCCACAAATTACACCCTCAACTGTGGCTGATGTGACGTAAAAAATGCGGTAATGGTTCTATAATGTATATAATTTTAATTTTAATAAAAGTTGTACCGAACCGTCCGACGTCCGTTAAATATCTTTTGTATATGATTAATACTACTACTACAGCCTATTTGCGTCCCAGTTCTGGGCACAGGCCTCCTCTTCGTTTAGGTTTGTACAACACTGTTTACTTGTAATCTAGTAGGTTTGAGTATAACATATCCTTACCTATGATTTTGTATTGTAACATTTTTTACCTGATTTTAACGATTACTTATTTTATTGTAACTCATGATGATTTTAAGGAATTTCGGGTTTTAAAATGGATGAACATATAAATGTCATGAATAAATTTTTATGTGAATGTCGTCTCCATGGCTTTATCGTTCGTCTTACCGTGTTATGAGAATCCCGAACCCTAAAGTTATGGAAATATTTAAGAAAATTGTTTTACCCATAGAGAACCAATGTAATTCCGATTAAATATCTGGGTAAAAAATCATTTTCCGGGTCTACAACTATCACCATCCATACCAAATTTTATCAAAATCGGTCCAGCTGTTTTGGTGTGAAGAAAGGACAAAAAACACACTAACACACATTAGCATGGAAGTATGGATTGAGGAAGTTCTTCAAAATGTAGTTGTTTTAACACATTTTGAATGATACGTTGAAATTAGCAAGTTGTAGTGTTTCCAATTCTCTTTGTGAGTTATTGCCTCCCATAGTCCATCGAAATGCGGTGAAGGTTATGTTGGTAATAATTACAACATCCATGTTAGAATCATTTTATTTTTAATGGCAACACTTTTGCCCCTGTTATTGCTGGCAACGTCTAAGCTGTCACTTGCATGTCAATGCTATTAGAAGAATACAGTGCTGAAACCGCTCTACGAGTTTTATTTATTTCATCAAATTACAAGAATTTGAGTCCAGTGCATAGATTAAAGTAATTGTTCTACGAACAGGTTATTAAATTTGTATTATTCTGAAATCTAATGAAAGCAAGTACTGGGTTACACCATCGCCCAGGCAACGAGCCCACAAAGAGGGAAAATTTAATTCAAAAAGCAATATCAGAGTCTACTCGAGTGGGCACCTAATTACTGATAAATAGGAAAATAATGAAAAAGCATAAATTTCCCTCTTTAACTAGACAACCTTTAAAGCCCGCCCGTCAACTGGCCCAGATAAAAAATAAATGGGGTGTCTATGACAGCTATTTAATAACAGATTTTAAAGGAGTAAATAAAATTAGATGTACAGACAAGACCGAGTTGGCTTTAACGTGGCGTTTCATGGTCTCCTATTGATCGAAGCCGATTTTTTGCCTTTACTTGCTATTTATACTCGTAATTATTATTATTATTTGTTGGTACATTTACATTTACATGTCACGGGCCCATGGGGACCCGGTGGTCATTCGCATTCATGGGGCCGAAGCCCACATGAAGAGGCTATTGGTACCTTTTACTAGAAATGTGAGATGGCCGCAAATGTGGAGGGAGATCTGTCCTCCCAGTACAACATGAGTTATAATCTTCGAATATCTCACAAATTGAAGGCAAGGCAGACGGTGACTCGCTGCTTACGCACTAGGCTAGCCTTCCTTTATTATTATTATTAATTACTACAAAAACTATTTCCATTTCGTCGGCTCAAATTATTATTTTAGTAAATATAAATAGCAGCTAAGGGCAAAAATATCGATAGAATCCTTGTCGGTCGCACGCGGCTGCGATCGATCGGAGACCATGACACGCCGCCTTTAGTCATTGGATTCTGTATTAATTAACATTTTTATGGCAATGTTTTTTTAATTTTGACAACTGGATTGGCTCTGTTCGTACCCCTGCCGTATTCCTGCTATATATAGGGTCATCGCTTTGTTGTTGGCGGCCTACCGACAGATCGTCTCCCGGTGCGCGGACGTCATTCGAGAACTTTGGCAACTTCCTTGTATGTACAACTATATATTTATATATTTGTGTATATGTACCATATTTCTATTTATAAGTAGGTATGTGTATCTGTAAAGATAAAATATACATAAAGAAGTTAAAATTAATATAAATTAATATTAACTTCTTTATGTATATTTTCTGTTGTGTATTGCTTAGTTGATTTTTTTTGCACCACCACAATTTCTGTTTTACCCAACGGTTTAACTGGTAGAGAATGCCTTATGGCATTAAATTCGCCTTTTGTATTCATCATCATTTTTATTTATTTATTTTATTTATAAAAGTTAACATGACCTTACAGCTAACGCCAATGCGTCATGTAACCAAATAAAAACTATTTAGGCGACGAAACGGCGTGGCTCCGCTGCGTCGTCATCTCCGGTGTAGGATTCGGTAGGTTGCCCCGGAACCGTCGAAACACGACACCCTTCGGCCAGAAGTCAGCACTCTCGATGTTCTCCAGCAGCGGCCGCGGCACGCGCACCACAAAAGAGCTGAAGTGCACGTAGTGGCGCGAACGCAGCGGGAACACCCTCAGAGAGAAGCCGGTCTTCTGGCGAACATACTCCGCCAAATCATCAGCCGTGGCGGAGTAATGCAGGCGCGAAACATATAGCGCCTTGCTCGGTGTGGCAACGTGCAGACCAGAACCAACCGGTTCTGCAGTACCACCTTGGCTCTTGCGCGGCTTGCGCTTCCTCGACACCGTAGTGATCATCATCATCAATAGCCCATAGTAGTCCACTGCTAGACGTAGACCTCACCCAATGCACGCCAATGAGCTCTGTCCAAGACGTGCCGCATCCAATCTACACCTTGCGCAAATCGTCACTCCACCTGGCAACAGGGCGCCCTACACTTCGCTTGCCTTGTCGTGGTCTCCACTCAAGAACGCCTTTTGTATTAGTTTTTACTAATGTGTAATATTTGAAGTTTAAATAAATAAATAACTTTCTGCGCCCGTCACTATCAGTTCTGCGAGCAGTGTGCTCCGCTCACTGCCACTCAAGTTCCACAATTCTTCGGGCTATGTCGGCCATAACTGTGACAGAATATTTAATAGTACTACGTACAGAATGGCCCCGGAATCACCCTCCTGAATCTAGTCCGCGTGCAATTCGCGCCCAAATCGGCTTACCGTCATTTGTTTCATCCGGAGATGGTGAGTATATCATTGGCCCGCGTAAGAGTACACACACATTTACAAGTGTACAGACGTCCTCGCACGCACACTGACGTCTTCGCACGCAAACATTGACACTTCCTTCGAATTGTGTCCGAAATCTTGCTTTTATAGGCCGTGTCCGCTTTGTGCTCTAGTTCTAATGCGGACAACGTCATTTATAATGTGACAGAAGACATTACTCATTCCACAAGTGTTTTTATTAACTTTCTGATAACAATTCATTCATAGATTCTCCTTTATTTTTCTGTACATACTTATTTGTCTACTCGTGAACATGTTTCCTCTCCACTACTCAAAGGTTAGCTGGAAGAAATTCCTTGTAGGGATAAGCTCGCCTTTGTACATGTGTCTCTTCTCTGTATTGATAATTGTATTTGTATTTTATTTTTCTGCACAATAAAGTGTTACTTACTACTACAGCCTATTTGCGTCCCACTGCTGGGCACAGGCCTCCTCTCATCACGAGAGGGTTTGGGCTATAGTCCCCACGCGGGCCCAGTGTGGATTGGGGACTTCACACACATCTTTGAATTACTTCGCAGATGCGTGCAGGTTTCCTCACGATGTTTTCCTTCACCGAAAAGCTCAATGGTAAATTCAAATTGAATTTCGTACAATAAGTAAACTTAGAGGCCGAAGCCGAAGCCGTGAAGCCGTGGTGGCCTAGTGGTTCGACCTACCGCCTCTCATGCCGAGGGTCGGGGGTTCGATTCCGGTTCGCACCTCTAAGTGTTACTTACTTACTTACAATTTCATTGAGAAAAGCTCTGGTATCCTTGAAGATTAAAGATGGCGGTTGAGAATAATCACAAAGACTTATTTTTATTGAATCTCCTTGAAATAAGGCTAGACAGCTCAGTCGCCAACGCAACCTAAAACTGACTTTGATAAACTGCTTAAGTTAAATTTAGAAAATTCCGAGATTTTGTTATTATCCATCCAGTAAAAACAAACTATCTCCCTATTTAGCGAGATGTTATTCAGTGATGAAATTCAAATTGAATTTCGCACATAAGTTAACTTAGAGGTGCGAGCCGGAATCGAACCCCCGACCCTCGGCATGAGAGGCGGTAGGTCAAACCACTAGGCCACCACGGCTTATATTTCTTTATATTTCAATTTGAATTTACCACTGAGCTTTTCGCATACCTACACGCATCTGCGAAGTATTCAAAGACGTGTGTGAAGTCCCCAATCCGCACTGGACCCGCGTGGGGACTATAGCCCAAACCCTCTCGTGATGAGAGGAGGCCTGTGCCCAGCAGTGGGACGCAGATAGGCTGTAGTAGTAGAAGTAGTATTCAGTGATATACTAGCAAAAACGTATATAACTGATATAGGTACCTTTTACATGAATAGGCAGAAAATATACTCTTATTTATTTAGGGATAGGACGCTCTATATCCCTATGTAAGGACCGTTTTGAATGGAGCCCCTTAACATAAAGTTGAAGTGAATCTGTATTGCCTTAAGTGGCAGTGGGCGGGGCACATTGCTCGCAGGACTGATGGCCGATGGGGCCGGAAAGTTCTCGAGTGGCACCCGTGAACCGGGAGACGAGCTGTCGGTAGGCCTCCCACAAGATGGAGCGACGACCTCGTGAAGGTTGCGGGAAACCGGTGGAAGCAAGTAGCACAGGACCGGTCTGAGTGGCGAGCCTTGGGGGAGGCCTATGTCCAGCAGTGGACGTCTTTCGGCTGAAATGATGATGATGATGATGATGATGATGAATCTGTATTGCGTTTGGCCACTTGGTTGGAGAAGCGTTTGTCATCGGGATCCACTCAATAAGACTGGCACACATATTGGTATTGAAAATCTACTCTTCGTTTTCAGCGTCGCAAACATTGGGCCAAACTCAATACACGCATGGATCGGATGTACCGATCCATGCGTGTATCGTAGGGTGGTCTTGCAAATTTAAAGAAAACCCTGATTACATGTATTTCAGCTGCAAGACATCCACTGCTGGACATAGGCCTCCCACAAGGTTTACCACTGCATGTATCTAATAGTAGGTAACCAGTAACCATCACCGGCACAATATCCTATTTACCTATATTACCACTGCTGGGCAAAGGCGTCCTCTCATCACGAGAAGCCATACCCGTGCGGGCCCGGTGCGGATTGGGGACCAAAGAACATTTTCTAAATTACTTTCACAGAAGCGTCCTGGTCACCGAAAATCTCCGTGGTAAATTCAAATGCATTAGGAGGGTTTATCCCGAAAGTTGGCAGCGTCACATATAGCTGTCAAATGTTTCGCTGTTTTAATTGATTTCTCAATATTACTGAATTAAAAAAGAAGTTATCATTCTATGGTTGAATGGCGGGTCTCGTTTTATATTTGTTGGTTAGGCATTCAAACGATAAGATTACATTAAACTGCATGGAAAATGCGATGGAAAGTTTTCAAAAGATATTACTTCCATAATACAAAAAAAATAGTGTTCCTATGATAAATAATTCATGTTTTCATTCAGTAATATTCAGAAATTAATGAAAACATCGAAATATTTGACAGCTATTTCCGACATTGCCAACTTTCGGAGTAAACCCTCTTAAACACCCTACCCTCTGCGTGAGAGGCAAAGGTAAAACCACAAGGCTTCAATGCACGTCCAACTATCTCAGAAACATTGCAACTAAATTTGATCTACGCCACAGTTCTAATACACTGTAAACTGAAACTGCATCAGCGAAGCGCAAGTCGAGTTCATAATACAATATGTTGTCATGAGTAAACTTCTCGTAACATAACGTGAGTTCTACTGTATCCGCAGATGCGAAACTGTATCATAGTCCAGGAGACCTAACAACATTGATTGGATAAAAAGAACAACAACAACAATCTTGATTTACTTACCAGGTTAAATTGAGAGCGTTTATTAGAGGGATATTTTAAAAGTTTTTATTAAATATGGAAGCCGTGGTGGCCTACTGGTTTGACCTACCGCCTCTCATGCAGAGGGTCGCGGGTTCAAATCCGGCTGCGAGCCGGATTTGAACCCGCGACCCTCTCAACTCCTCTAAAATTTATTTATGTGCGAAATTCAATTTGAATTTACCATTGAGCTTTTCGGTGAAGGAAAACATCGCGAGGAAACCTGCACGCATCTGCGAAGTAATTCAAGGATGTGTGTGAAGTCCCCAATCCGCACTGGGCCCGCGTGGGGACTATAGCCCCACCCTCTAGTGATGAGAGGAGGCCTGTGCCCAGCAGTGGGCCGTAAATAGGCTGTGGTAGTGTAGTATTAAATATGGAAGCAACACTCGTTCGTGCTCGTCGTTGCCAGCAGGTTCCTTTACGATGTTTTCCTTCTCCAAAATACTAATTGAAATTGACATTAATTTAAATTCGTACTAGCTTATTCCCGCGACTTCGTCAGCGTGAATTCGCGGTATAAGCGTGAAGAGGTAACATATAGACAGACAGAGTTACTTTCACATTTATACTTTTAGTAGCATTTATACATTATAAGAAAAACCTGTCTTATATCTTTATCATTATCTTTTATACAATACCAATATTACTTCGCTTCCTCTACGAATCGTAGCAAGAGCTACGGGCACGGCGTACCCCGTAGCGAAGTTACGGTCACAACACAATGCTACGAGATTGTTCATTCATAGCAAACGCAGTTCTACAATATCAACTGATGTTCTATTTGATTCAAATTTAAACTTCTAGCACAAACTTACTTTGCGGCTGGTGAACTAAATAAACAATACTACGAAGCGAAAACTAAGCGCAAAGTTGAATTGGTCTACTTTTTGTCCATTGTTCCTCGTTAACAATTAACAGTATAATCTTGGAAAAGAAATATAGAACAAACAAAACAAGGATTAGGTAAATATAAACACAAAATCAGTCTTGGTAAGATTATGAGCGAATATTTCAAAGCATAACAAAATAGTGCTTCAGCAAAACAACATTAAAACAATTTTGTTTTTTTTTTCGGAGGAGGCCTATATTGTCCAACAGTGGACGTCTTTTGGCTGATGATGATGATGAACCAAACAAATGCTATGTAAATATGTAATTACCTACTAGTACCATACATGCCACATAACTAGCTCAATCAATTTGAGCTGTGCGCTGATGGATTAGACCTTTGCCTTTTATATATTTACTCGTAGATTAGGCTCAAAAAACCTTTAAGTGTTGCTGATAATGTACTCGTACTTAGTTATATAGAAAGTTCCGAATTTCATACGAACCAATTCGTGGGCAGGAAGCAGTTTTTTTTTATAAATGTGCGCTTTAAGCAAATAGCCAAGGAGTTACAAAAGAATACTAAGATAAGAACATGTGTTCTTACTTTCATCTTTAGACACCACACAACGGGATTTACCGTTTTATTATATACGTAAAGATTTTATTTATACTCTCGTATTTCATTTCAACACCAAACAATGCCGTATTTATTTGTTTAACATACAATAGCGGTACGTTCGAATACCCATCAAAGGTGTTCAGCGTTTTGAACCGTTTGATCTTTAAACGAAGCTGAGGCCTGTCGTAATAACACCATTATAACTCCGTGATAGGCTAAATATAGAACCAGCGGACTAATTGTGAATGTCACTTGTTTCTATGTCGTTTTTCGCTGTACGAAAATGGAGATGACAACTTTGCAAAGGTACTTAGCTTTTCGCATTATAGTACATCACAGACCTAGGGTGGTGAATTCGTAAATGTCCCAGATCGCAGGTTTCATAAATATGCGATCTGGGGCTTTATGAATTACCGCCCGTGGTTTGTCAAAAGTTTTACATCTTGCCTTGGCCAAGAAGTGAGATTTTCTCTCCGCGTAGCGGGTAGAAAATCACACTTTACGGCCAAGGGTGATGTAATAGTACATTACCGCACCGCATTAGTCGCATTAACCAACACTCCACTCCACTTCGCTCTGCGGCTCATCAACACGATACTTACTGAAAACGACACGCTCGACATCTTCGCTGACTCCGAACCGAAATTTCTAGCCACAGCTGGTCACTATCTAGAATCCACTGTAGCTCCTAGCACTATTGTGTAAGAAACAATATAATATTTTAACCTTAATGTCATGACTGGCTCTAGCTGTAAGTGTCATTTTTGTAATAATAAATAAATAAATTACAGACCTAGGGTGGTGAATTCGTAAATGTCCCAGATCGCCGGATATCCGGAAAATTTCAGATGCGGATCCAACGTCTCATGAAATCCGGATATTTCGGATATCACTGATTCGTGAAAAATTGGTCATGATTATAACAGAAACAGTTTTCGATTGAATTTCTGAATGATTTCGTACATTTTTTGGTTGTGCGTGTCGTGTTTTTTGGGTTCCGAAGTCCACAAGGAACCCTTATAGTTTCGCCATGTCCGTCCGTCCGTCCGTCCGTCTGTCCGCACTATTGCTCGGAGATGCTTAGTTCTAGAAAGGTGTAATTTGGCATGAATATACATATTAGTTACGCTGACAAAGTGGTATAATAAAATTTTGAAATTTTTTTTTTTATAGGGTACCTCCCCTACTCGTAAAGTGGGGATGTAATTTTTTTCTTGCGTACCCCATGGTGCGGCATATCGTTGAATAAGGCTTAAGAAAAATTGTGGGTTTGTTAAAACTATTTTTTGATTAAGTGATGCGTTTGTGAAATATTAAGCTTTAAAGTGATATTTTTTGTTAGAGTCACCTGTCCCCCCCTGCCAGCTAAATGGTGGTATTTGGATGGCTGAAAAAAATCACGGTTGTGGTATATATATAACGTAGTTGAAAGGAAAACTATCACAGCTAAGTAGGCTGTACAAACTTACGAGTCATAGTCGACCAACTTATGAAATGATTAAAAAACCAATGATATTTCTCGAGCGGCAGGGGCGTCGGGCGGGCACGTCATACCACAGGCTAGCTAGATGCCAATAAGTCTTAGAAAGGTACTGTGGGCATCGTCAACTTCGGAACCCTATACTTTGCGCGTGGCCCGATACGCACTTGGCCGGTTTTTAGGGTTCCGAAGTCCACAAGGAACCCTTATAGTTTCGCCATGTCCGTCCGTCTGTCCGCACTATTGCTCGGAGATGCTTAGGTCTAGAGAGCTGTAATTTGGCATGAATATGCATATTAGTTACGCTGACAAAGTGGTACAATAAAATTTTGAAATATATTTTTTTATAGGGTACCTCCCCTACTCGTAAAGTGGGGATGTAATTTTTTTTTCTTGCGTACCCCATGTTGCGGCATATCGTTGAATAGGTCTTAAAAAAATATTGTGGGTTTGTTAAAACCATTTTTTGATTAAGTGATGCGTTTGTGAAATATTAAGCTTTAAAGTGATATTTTTTGTTAGAGTCACGTGTCCCCCCCCCTGCCAGCTAAATGGTGGTATTTGGATGGCTGAAAAAAATCACGGTTGTGGCATATATAACGTAGTTGAAAGAAAAACTATCAGAGCTAAGTAGGCTGTACAAACTTACGAGTAATAGTCGACCAACTTATAATGATGATTTTTCTCGAGCGGCAGGGGCGTCGGGCGGGCACGTCATACCACAGACTAGCTAGATGCTAATAAGTCTTAGAAAGGTACTGTGGGCATCCTCAACTTCGGAACCCTATAATTTGCGCGTGGCCCGACACGCACTTGGCCGGTTTTTTTTATCATTGAATTTTTTGTGTGAATTGAGGACTGAGGATTTCCATTAGTTTTATTTTTATACATAATTATAATGTAATATCTTTGTAATGAGTGCTGAAAGAACGAGAGGACTAAGTTGTTACTTTTTCTAAGCAAAATTGCTTAGTAAGTACCTAAGTAGTCTAACGACTGTTTAGATATTTTTAAAGGTGAAGTAGGTTTTTTAATTATTGTAATTATTACTTATATGACTTATATCAAACCAATAAACATACATAAATGTAACTTTTTCTCCGTTTTCGTATTTTTTTTCTACGCTTATCTAAGGCAAATTAAGAAAAAACGCCGAAGTTAACGCGGTGTATTTGGAATCCATAGAATTAATTGTTCTAAACAAAGGTATATAAATAAAATTTAAAATACTTTTATTACATGATATGAAATATAATAGGGGAATTAAACAGAAGTTAACAGAACCTACTCACAAAATAATCTCTGTGAGAATCGTGTCTTTTGGGTACGTACCTAAATTGCCTAATAATATTAGGCCCGGTTCCTATATCCGCGAAACGCCTCGTTTTGGCTACGGATGCTTAAGATTTGACATTTGGGCCATAGAAAATCTATCAAATACTAACTATCCGTAGCCAAAACGAGGCGTTTTGTGGATATGAGGAACCCGGAGTTAATATATATCTGCAAAAGTTATAGAACGTTACTTTTTGTAAAAAAACCGTATTATCCGAATTATCCGGATATCCGGATTTGTCAAATTTTAATATCCGAAATATCCGGATCCGAAAAAATGACGGATTTTGCAAACCCTAGCCAAGAAGTGAGATTTTCTCTCCGCGTAGAGGGCAGAAAATCCCACTTTACGGCCAAGGGTGATGTAATAGTACATTGTGTTAAGGGCGGTAAAATTCAAAAATTCAAAATTCAATCATTTATTCAGCAAATTGGCCACATAGGGGCACTTTTACACGTTAGAAAAAGAATTTACCAGCGCTTCCTAGACCCATTGCTTGAGAAGAAGCGCCGCAACAAACTCAAGCAGAAGGCCTTTTTTCAAAATCTACAATTTTTACATTACATGTATATAATATACATATAGGTACGTATTAAAAACATTGAAGGGATGTTTAGTCCCTAACTTAAACTTAAATCTAAGATCTTAGAGATGTATAGTCTCCAAGGGTCCAGAAAAAAATATATTATGGAGATGGCCTCCATTGTCAAACAAATATAAATTCCATAGATGTCGACAGTCTCAAAATGTCAATAAATAATGAAATACATCATGTATAAAAGAGTTCATTAATACATGTCCATAAGAACATGATAAGGTCTCTCGTTTAAAATGTTTGACTTAGTAATATATTTAAAGCTAATGATTATTTTTAAACGTCCTTGCAAGCATGAACAGACCGGACCCCACAGACAGCACCCGTTCACGAGCGTGACGCGTATCTCAGCCATACGGTAGCGGTAAACGAGGAATTGTAGAGCATTTATAAGCCTGAAATCGAAGGTTGAGGGCTTTAAAAGGGCTCGAAACTGCAATTTCTATACCGCCCGTGATACACACAATGTTTTGAAGAAAAGAAGAAGAAGAAGAAGAAAAACATTTATTCGACACATAAATTCGACACAACAACAAATACAATAAGATAAGATAAAAAAAAAAAAAAAAAAAATTGGTACGGTAAATACAATTGTGCCGAATTGTGCCAAAAAGGATCTCACTCAGCATAATGCAGCGGTGAACCGCGGCGCTGGTTTTCAGTGGGACCCTTTATGACTTAAACCTATGTATAGCCGGTGACATCACGAACGCCAGCTAATTAACTATTTGGAACTTACGATAAATATACATATACCCACTTAAGATTAACTACACCTAACAATAATAAAAACATCTACAACATCAGTGCTAAGTTCTAGAATATTATCCTAAATAAGTAAAAGCCAAAACTATATTGAAAATAAACCTACTTAATTTAAATGTATTTGTTGCTCAAATAAAAATGACTTACATTTAAATTTAAAAGAATACAAAGATTTTATTGCACGAATAGGTGGTGGAAGATCATTCCAACACTTTGTGGCTGCAAAACAAAAACTGCCACGAAACGCAGCCGATTGGTGCTGAGGACAAACGAGCTGGAGAAATCTCGCAGACCTAGTGTCAGGGGATCTCGCGTTACGCGCCCATAGTAGCTTATTGTAAAGGTACGAGGGAAGCTGTCGGTTTACAATTTCAAACATGAGAACAGACAAGTGAAACTTACGGCGAGTTGACATTTGCATAATGCGATGCTGGTTTAAAAAAGGAGAAACATGGGCACGAGGCGGGATGTGGAAGCAGTAACGAGCGCATGCATTTTGAACCCTCTGAATTAACTTTTGGGTACGAATGAATAAACGGGGACCGTAAACAATATCTACGTAATTTAATTTTGACAATACTAAACTGTCACAAAGACTAATGCGAAGCTCGGTATTTAAAAAAAAAAAAAATTTTGCATCACACTTGCGAGGAAAATACAGGAAATATTCACTAGGATGACCAGTGATTCTGCCCACGACTTCAAACATGCGAATTCGAATTTCCGATAAGTATCGATATTTACTACTCGACACTAGCTTCACCTCTCACGTTTTTGTTAAGATTTCAATACAATTATACTGACAGCGTTGGTGTAGCACTAACGGCACTAATCTCGGGTTAGCTTCTAACTCGAGTTAAGTTGATACAAGTAACCCTGAATTAAGAGCCTAACCCGAAGTTAGCTTAGTTGTTACAAAAATTACACGTCCAGTCGATATCGAAAACAAGTGACATTCACAATTTTAGCCCGCTGTTTACAACGAGATACGTACGTTTCAGAGACATAAAGTACATATACTTTACGTTGTACTCTATAATACTTAATTCTGCAACAGTTGTAAGCCTCTGGCAATGGATACAATAGCCATTGTCTCTGAAACGTACGTATCTCGTTGTAAACAGCGGGCTAAAATTGTGAATGTCACTTGTTTTCGATATCGACTGGACGTGTAATTTTTGTAACAACTAAGCTAACTTCGGGTTAGGCTCTTAATTCAGGGTTACTTGTATCAACTTAACTCGAGTTAGAAGCTAACCCGAGATTAGTGCCGTTAGTGCTACACCAACGCTGTCAGTATAATTGTATTGAAATCTTAACAAAAACGTGAGAGGTGAAGCTAGTGTCGAGTAGTAAATATCGAT
>OZ020286.1:10489292-10599982 GCA_963971205.1 Aethes cnicana
TGTAGGATGGAGGGGAACATCCTACATCGATGCTTCCACCTTATCATTATCACCATGCCATGACACAATAATATACTTCGCCAGGTATGTGTTGCGTTGCAAGTAGTGTATTAAGATAATCCCCGACTACCATGGCCTGTGGTTGTTTTACTAAATTATTACATTCATACTTGACCTATTTTGTGTGCTTAAAAGTATTTATATATTAAAAAACAAGAACAAGTAAATAACAATTGTAATGCATAAACAATTTATTTTGCATGTTAACGGCAGAGAATATTTCCTTCATTGTGGAAAGTGGCAACTCGACAGTGACGTCACTTGTGTCGCAACCCGGAGTACCTAAAGGCATCGGTACGGAACTTGAGCGGTGACCTTCGATGCGCAGAAGTTAAAAATAAGGTCTCATCGGCGGAGGGGCGCGGGACGCAGCGGGCGCTTTGTCGTGCGCACACACTTATTGGCCCTCCAGTCGTAAACATATGCAGAAATCCCCTCTACTTTTGCTGTCCGCTCGAGTTACGTGCCGCGACCTGTAGCAGACCTTGTTTTCTTAGAACATGCCTATCATTGACAACGTACCTTCTTCAGATTGACAGCGACGGTTCCGAGCGCCGACATTCTGCCGTGCTCCCTGGTGACGGCTGAAAACACGGCGTTCATATCGGCGTCGAATTGTGCCACGCTGTCGTAGCGCCGTGCGGCGATGTTGGCCTCTATGTCGGCGAGCTCAGAGGCGTCTTTCGCTTGGCTGGGCTTGAGCAGCGGCGCGCATAGGGGCTGGTCTTTGTCGTCTGAGAAAAAACGAAATAAATCTAGAATGACCTGCATACCAAGCGTACGCCCTAAATAAGCGTTAAATGCGATAATAGATGTCGCTGCCTTGGTAGCCTGTGTGAAAATTCAATGCCCCTGGATATTAATAATAAAAACTTAATAAATAATAATAAAACTTTATTGTTTAAACTGTGTAGTACAAGGTGTTAAATTATAAAAAATAGATTCAACAGTTTGCCCTTTTCGGACGTACAATATTGCTCACATACAGAGCTTTTCCGATGTACGTTACAATGTAAGGGGACTATTGGTCTATATAATTAACTTGCTTCTGTCAAAGATCTGAAGTATTCATAGTGATATTTATATGCGTAGACAACCTAAGCACGTTGCTAACGTTGCACGTTGTATGTGAGCAATATCCAGGGGCATTGAACATTTTAACCTCTGCGGTCTTTGAAACTTTGACAGATAAATTATTTTTAACCCTATCGTCTGCGTTTGAAAATTTCAACATGCTTTTTGCATTTTTTTTCGTGTTCTTTTTATTAGTACTGCATCAATCGGTGGAGACTCGAAATCACACTTTTTTTAGAGTCACAGACGAAGGCTTAATTCATGATCTCATTCAAAAAGCCTTAAGTACAAGAAATACTTAAATGTGAATCAACGTTGCAGTTCACAGGTTTGATGCTTTAAGTAATTTTTGTAGCAATAGCATGCCATATAAATAGTGATTCTTACCTGTAACTCCAACAACATAATCGTAGAGCGCTTTAAACACGACCGCCATCCGCTCTTTCTTAGTCAAGTCGGGGTTGTCATCAATCCGCAGTAACTTCTTAGCGCCTGAGGTCTTAGGTGTCCGTAAAGCTTGTAGTCGCTTGTGGAACACATCCGGGTCCATCGTAGCGGGGAGCGCGAGCGGGTCCACGAGCGGAGCGGGTGCGAGCGCGGTGGCGGGGACGGAGGCGGGCGCGGGAGCGATAGCGGGGGCGGGCGCGGGCGGCGACGCGGGCGTCATGGCGAGAGATAAGCGCTCTCTGTAGCGACGTACCTGTTGACAAATGGGTTTTATAAGTACAGATAACATACTACGACAAAACAATCATGTCCTGATTCTAGAATACAAACAAAGTCGAATATTTCGTCTTCCAACAGCCAACAGACATTTTAATCTGCGATTTTAGAATTTGCCTTTCTTTAAATAAATAAACCTCAACTGGAAGATGCCGTGGTGGTCTAGTAGTTCGACCTACTGCCTCTCATGCAAAGGGTTCGATTCCGGCTCGCTCCTCTAAGTTTACTTATGTGCGAAGTTCTATTTGAATTTACAACTGAGCTTTTCGGTGAAGGAAAACATCGTGAGAAAACCTGCACGCATCTGCGAAGTAATTCAAAGATGTGTCTGAACTCCCCAATCCGCAATGGGCTCGCGTGGAGACTATAGCTCTAACCCTCTCGTGATGGGAGGAGGCCTGTGCCCAGCAGTGGGACGCAAATAGGCTGTAGTAGTCGTAGTAGTAATAATAATATCGGTAATTTAAATAGTTTTTACACATCTAAATGCGACACGTCTTTAAACACTTGTTACCCAGTTGATAAACTGAACACACATAAAACCTTCCGATATTTCTTAAATACAAAGTAAACAACAAACATAAACTAGATCGAACAAAACAAACACAGATAAAACTCACGTTCTCGAGGTTTCTGAACAGGAAACAGTGTCGCTCCTTGACCAAGTTCCTCTCTTTGGCCGTGAGCGGTTTGATGGCTGGTTCCTGCCACAGCTTGTTCAGATGTTGCTGGTACTTTAATATTGTCATGTTCTTGAGATCGCACGCGCTCAGCGTCAGTTGTTCGGACTTTTTGTTGCATTTGACGGCTTTCCTCGGGCGGCCCACGCGCGGCTGGCTCGGGTTGGAGCCCTGGGATTGGTTGGACGCGTTGGATGGGGTCCGCGAGGGTGTTTTGACGGGCAGTTTGGTTATCCGCTGCGATTTGCCGCCGATCACGCCGCGACAGTCCTCCGAGTCGCATTTGCAGGGCTGGAAAGGAATCAAAAACTGAACCAGGATATAAGACATTGTCAGCATATTTCAATGCATGAGACGCATCCAAGAAATGTAACTTAAACCGATTCATGGCCTATATTTTCTATTCGTATGCGCATAAAATTAACATTTAAAATTCAGTTTTATTCCCGTTACCATGGGAATTTCAGGAAATCTTCTCTTAGTGATCTTCTACCCTCCCCAAGGAACCTACATGCCAAATTTCAGCTTCCTACGACCTTTCGGCTGTGCGTTGTTATCAGTCAGTCAATTAGCCAGTCAGTCGGTAATGAAAGAGATTTTATATTGATTCCTAATTCAAAACCGAGATACAATATGTCTGTTTATAAATTTTTAGTTTACCTGACCCACAGCTGGATTGAACAATGAGAAGTTGTAGTCATAAGTGAGCTCTTCGCCCGGCTCGATGTCTCGCAGAGCAAACAGCGCCATTCTGAATGTACCTGGAAACGAAGAACAATTAAAAAATCATGATATCATTAATCACTCGAATAAATCGAATCAGCAGTTTTAACACACTGGGTGGCTCGCGACAGCAATAACACGTCATAAGATGAAGGTTTTAGGGTGGGTTGATGCAAGCACAGTTGACGGGCTCCTGGTCGTTAAATATGGCCGCCGAGCTATCATTCCATACAGAAACGTCATTTTGTCCCATCCATAGTAAAATATTTAACGTTAACGTTAACTTTAACGGACGGGTTGAATCAACCCACCCTTAAAGATATTCTCGTTATATTAGCAGTTAGTTGTTATAACCGATGGCGGTGAGTCAGTAGTGATGCGGACTGGGGTAACGCCACGTACCGTTGGCGGTCCACTTCTGCATCTCGCAGTTAGGCAGGCAGGAGTGGTTGACGAAGCGGCCGTCGCCGCCCATGCGGTGCCCGTCGATGACCAGCCCGCCGTCTAGGTGTAGGCAGTAGTGGTGAGTGTCCCGCGCGTACCGGGTCGCCATGCGCTCCTGAGAACAAAACACGTGTTACGTACAAGTGTTGCATAATAGGGACCATTAAGAAGCCATTCCATTTAATAAACGTCTCAGACGCCAAATGCGAGCACGTAATTGATCTGTACGCGTACGACACAAAGTTTATGTACGCTGTACGCTTTTTACATCTCTCTGGCTGTCATTGAGCTTTCTCATCTCATTGGCGGAGACGACCTCGACTCAGTACTCCAGAATAAACTCCAAGGCGATGATGCGCTTGCTACGCTTTCCCTTGCAGTTATCATTCGAAGCTTACGAAAAATGGTCCAATCGTAATGCTATACAGCTCGACACAACTTATAAGGCGCGTGGCAAAGCACTGTCGTTGACGCAGTAGGTGTTCTGCTGATGCAGAGTCTATTATTGCTTGATCCACGCGCCTCCTAAGTTGTGTAAACCTGTACATATCTTGAACTCCTTGTCGGAGACGACCTCCCCGACGTACTCCAGTATGAAGTCGGCGGCGACGATGCGTCGCTTGGTGCGCACGCCCCATCCCTTGTTCTGTCATGAACCTTTCAGACGATGTTCCCACCACGCCCCCGTAATATAGAAGGGAAAATACCTTGAACTCCTTGTCGGAGACGACCTCCCCGACGTACTCCAGTATGAAGTCGGCGGCGACGATGCGTCGCTTGGTGCGCACGCCCCATCCCTTGTTCTGTCATGAACCTTTCAGACGATGTTCCCACCACGCCCCCGTAATATAGAAGGGAAAATACCTTGAACTCCTTGTCGGAGACGACCTCCCCGACGTACTCCAGTATGAAGTCGGCGGCGACGATGCGGCGCTTGGTGCGCACGCCCCATCCCTTGTTCTCGGTCATGAACCGCTCGAGCGGCGCGGCCCACTCGTGCCGTTGGATGCGCTGGTTCTTACAGCGGTCCCTGAGCAGAATCAGTATCAGTATGGAAGGCTCATTTCCAACACCACCACCAATATACGTTCCACTGCTAGGTACAGGCCTCCTCTCATATCATTTTTAGTTAAGGGTGAAGCAGAGAGTGATTTTTTTAGGTATGTTGAATGTTTTGAAAAGAGAATTGTGGGTTTGTGGGCTCTTGTTTCCACATTTGGCTCGTTTATATCGAGATTTTGTACGTTGCATAGAAAGTAACACTGAAAGGGACTTTTTCGGGTGAGAACCACCGTATTTTTGCTCACCAGTGGGCGCCACGGGCGTTGGAGACTGCGTTCGAACTGGTGATTGGATGTAATGTATAGCTGTCGATATCAAACCGCTCTAAATGGCCAATGGCTGTCTTGGCCGACACCAACGCCACTAGCTGATTTTTCACTCATTGAGATCGAACTCCCACTTAAGACTCCAAGTGGCTCACCCGCAAGGGCACAGCTGCGGCGAGCACTCGGCGTACACGAGGCGGTTGATGCAGTCTTCGTTGCAGCCCGACGAGGGCGCGCAGTTACACGCCACGCTCTCGCATTCTTCCGCCGACGGCTTCACGTCGTAGTACACGTCTGGAACGATACGTATTTGATAAATAATCTTGTCATTGGGACGTTATTGACCGCCTTGTGATTGTGCTTAGGTTTCCATTTGGAGAAACGTGGAATGGTCCACCTTTATCCAAATGGAAATCTCTGTTGAACACAAAGCGGACACGGCCTATAAAAACGCGATCTCAAACACAATTCGAATGAAGTGTCAATGTTTGCGTGCGAGGACGTCTATGAGCGTACGAGGACGTCTTTACACTTGTAAATGTGTGTGTTTGGTACCAACTACGCGGGCCAACGATTCACTCACCATCTCCGGATGAAACAGGTAAGGCGAGTTGAGCGCGAATTGCGCGCGGGCTAGATCCAGGCGCGTGATTCCGTGGCCATTCTGTACGTAGTACTATGAAATATTCTGTGACTCAGCATTGGATAGAAAAGGGCCAAAGGAAGGTACATACTGGTGCGGATCTTCTTGTAGTTCCACGAGGGCACGGGCTGGTTGTAGTGGTGCTGCCACCAGATGTCGTAGGGCAGCGCGTAGGGCTGCGCGCGGCGCCGCACCCAGCGCTCGCAGTACGGCGGCGGGCCCAGCAGCCCCGGGGGGAACTCCGCCGGGACCGGACCCGGCTTGGATTTACCCTCAGGCCTGCTGTAACAGTTCTTGTATTAATATTCAAATCATTTACATAAGAAACAAGATAGATACAGATCTGTGCGTTGACAGCAACGCACACCTAAATCTACTAGGCCTAAAAGCACGAAGTATAAAACAACCTTGAAATATTTTAGAAAATTCATATTGGATTGGAAGGAAGGAAATTCATATGGAGCATACCTAAACTCCCTCTGTTCCCTCTCCTCTATCACAAAATAAACTATGTACTTGAACCTTACTTATAAATGTTACTTAAATAACTATGTATTACTTCGAGGAATACGTATCCACAGATTTAATAAATACTGTAAATGTTACTGTGAAAAGACATCATCGACGAACGAATCGAGTTTCTCTGAACACTATATTAAATAGAAAGGTTGAATAGGTTCTAGATAAACCTCGTTCTACTTTCGGTCATTGCTTTCTAATGGACAATCTGGAATAGTTATGTTATGTTCAATTCACGCTAAATAATCTTGTAGGCAGCATCTAAAAATTACAAGAGGAATAAAGTATGAGAAAACTAGAAGTAATAATTATGTTCGAGAACGAAATAATTATGTCGTCCATATACTGACTCAAACCAGCTCAAACTCAATATAGGTCAAATAACAGATGCTTCGAAAATTATCAAACTGGATACTGGATAGAGAAAGTCAATAAGAATGTGAAAAAGTCGATTGACTATAGCTAGTCATGATGTGATGTTAGTTAATACGTGTTTGCAAGAATACTCACTCTTCTTTATAGTATTCGGAGAACAGTCCCGCTGCTAAGAACTTCTTGCGCAGTCGTGGATTACGCTTGGACACCACCGGCTTGTCTCGGTTGTCCACGCTGCTCGCAGGGCTATCATCACGCGAGGACGCCACCCGCTTCTTACAAATTATACTCTTCGAGAGGTTGTCTATGCTCTTTTCGAAGTCTATTTCCTTCTCGTTGAGCGGTAACGGATCGTTTTCATCGTGATCTCGCAAAGTGTCCACGGACGGCTCACGCGATTTAGAACGGAACTTCCTACTGACAACAGTTTCCAAAGAACTTTCCCGGGAACTCGCTTGCACGTCGCCAATTTTCTTATTCATCTGACACGATCTCGACTTCCTTCTCGTGGTGATAGACGGTTTAATCGGTTTGGCGACTTCAGCTTTCGGAGTATCGAGTGGCTTTGCTTTCTTTCCTTCATCGTTAGTGTTGTCTGAACTTCTGGTCAGTCTTCTTTCACACGGATATAAAACTGCTAGGCTCGACTTTGGTCGTAAACCCACTTTGCTATTCTTTTCGACGTTCTTTCTTTTCGAAAGGATTTCTTCGATCTCCTGTGATGGCGACATTGCTCTGGTCTTGCGCTTTAACCCTTCCATTTGACTTCCAGGTCTATCGGCCTTCAGATTTAACAAGCTAAGCGGTATACTATCTTCAGGGTCGTTGCCAAGTGAGCTGCCTAAAGATGGTATGCTGTCAGTCTCACTCAAAACCTCCCATTTATTCACATGGTTTTTATGGTCCTTATCAGTCTTACTTTGTTTCAATTGTAGTGCTGGAGCTCTTAAAATGGAGGAACTGGTAGTCTTCTTTACAGAATTGGTCAAGAGGTTAGAAGCAGTTTTATTATTGTTTTCTGACAATACCTTTCCTTGCAGTTTTTCGAGAGCCACAACTGTCAAACGAGCTTGTTGCCGAGGACATTCATCTTTATTGAGCACAACTTTGAGTTCTTGTTTCAGACTAGTTCTCTCCAAAAAGCTGTTCATTGCTTCCCCGTCTTTAGGTACTCGATCGAATGCAGAATTGTTATCAGTGTCCGATGTAAGATGGCTATCGGAGTTGGCCGTATTCTGGCTGCTGTTGGGATCGATTTTCTTCTTTTTCCTTTTCACGCTCGGAAAACCAGTTCTGTTAATTGCCTTTCGCCTTCTTGTTTTCTTCTTCAATGTTTCTACCGTTTTGCTGTCACTAGATTCATTCTCTTCTTGCTTTTTGTCTGGTACGTTCATTTTCTTCAAGCATTCAGCAATGGAAAGCTTTTCTGCTTGTATCTTGGGCACCATTAGTTTAGTAGACAACAAGGAAAGCTTGCTCTCCTTTATAATACTGTTGGCAGTTTTCTTTTTCTTCTTGTCGCGAGAGTCGTCACTTTCATTGCTTAAGTTCCTTTTGGTTTGACGTAAATTATGACTGCTTGTTGTTTCTTGAATTTTGTCTGACAATACTGAAGCTATTGATTCTCCTCTCTTAGGTCTTATAATCGGTTCAGGCGTCTCAGAAATTAATGCAAGTGGAATCTCAGATTCGGTATCTATAGGACTAAGAAGTGAACCCAAACTTTTGTTGTCCCCTTTAGACTTGTATTTAGATTTCGGATCGCCTGAATTGGAGATGCATATAGATGATTTCGGTATTTGATCCTCTAAATCAATTGAAGGTTCAAATATTCCTGTTGGTTTATCGATGTTGACGACTAGGGATTGTTCTGTTGTCAATTCCGATATTTTCGCCTTCTTAGCATCCATAACTTTTCCTTTAGATACCGGTGACTTGATAACAGTAGCTCTAGTGCTCACTTGTGCCAATTCCTTGGTCCTGCTTTTGTCGTCAACTGTCTTGGATGGATCTGTATTTACTTTTTCCTTTTCGAGAATACGAGATTCTATCGATTTACGTATATTATTATTCAATAGTGTATCTAATACTTTCGTAGCTGCACTTGGATTTATTTTTGAAACTAAATTGCTTGTTAGACCCTCTAGCCTATTTTTCTTGCGTGTCATGATTTCTGACTTTTGGGCAGGTGGTATGGAACTTTTATACAACGAGCGAGCTGACATACTCTTCAACGGATCATTGGACGTCGAATTAATAGCGGATAGTTCATTACCAGAGGACACAGACTCAGATTTATCATCTTCTTTTATCTCCTCTTTTGAATTGTTTTGATTAACATCTTTACAAACATTTGTGGAGACATTTTTATCTTCTGACAATTTCTTTGATAAAGATTGAACTACTTGGTCCAGACTAGAATTAGATATAATCTTGTCTGCCTCCAAACGATGTCGCTTCTTCGGAGTGACTATAGGGGCCTTGTTACGAACTGGTGACACCTTTCTTTCGGATCTAGGAGAAGAAACTCTATGTGTATCCAGTTTAAGGCTCTCTGTTTTGACATCTGATTCCTTTGATTTCGGCAACGACTTTTCTAAATCGTGCACCATTTTGTGGACGGCCTTAAGCTTCTCAGACGTTTCGTAAATCTTTTTCGACAATTCGGATTGTTCATCAGTTGGTCTTTTTATAGCGAGCTCATCGTCAGTGGCGACCAAAGAACTAGGCGAATGATTTTTACTAAGACATGGACTGCTCTCATCTACTTTTACGACTAGGCTATCCGTGACAGAGCTGACGCTTGTTTTAGTGACCTTTAATGACATTTCTGAACTTTGACATTTTGTTTCCAGAACTGGTGTTGTGGCACCTTTCATACTTTCGGCATTCTTCTTTGCTTTCTCGTGAGAAATCTTGGGTTTCGGAGATTCTTCCTGATCTGACTTATTTCGCAGTTCACCCATGCAATCTGTTTCAGTGCAAAGGAACTGTTCGGGATTCGTTCCGCTCTTTAAATTTTCATCGAATTCTGCTGTTACTAGGCTCAAACTTAACGAGTTGCTCGTGGATGAATTAATATGGTAATGCCTCTTTTTAAGTGGCAATTTGTGTTCATTTGTGTCTTTGCCGCCCTTGCTTTGAGATTCTGTCAGTTGTTTTTTATGTCTACGTTTCGACGTAGGGGTGACTATGTCTTGATTATCGGAAGTCTTTCTTTTCTTGGAGCCTCTTTTGACAACTTTTGGGACAGGCACGGGTTCGGGAGTGGGTTTTTCAGTGGTTTTTACTGGATTTTGTCCAATACTTGTAATTAATTTGGGTGCAATTTGGCATATCTTGATGAAATTAGAAACTAAACTGTCCATGTCCTGGTTGAATTTTTGGTCGATAGTGTCGACTGTTTTCGTGTATGATTCTCGACATCGAGATGCGGATCTTGATCGATGCCTTCTTCTACTCCGGTGCCTGTGGTGTTTGCTTTCAGTTTTGATAGTGATCCTTGAAGGCCTCTCGGAGGGTTTGAGGTTGATTTTGGGCGGCGCCAGCACCACCGTCCTCCTATGTTTCCGTACATGAAGCAACGGTTTCATCTGTGTTTTCTTTACATTTAGAAACACGTTTCTTGTGAGTGATTTATTTGGAACGTAGGTATTCTTGGCTCCCTCGAAAACGATTGGCAACTGTTTGACAGTACTCTCTTTTTTGCTACTTTGTGACTGCGTGTTCGAATTCTTCGACTTCTTGGGTGATGTTTTACTATTTTTTGAAGCATGCGACTTTGAAATAGTGCAGATTGGCAACGCTCCAAATTTGTGCGTGAAAGTCGGTTTCAATACAGGCAAATGACGTCCGTTATGATTTGATTTCGCCGGAGACTTCAGCAAGGTGTTGTTGTTATTGTGGCTTACTTTAAATATATTGTAGGTAGTGACGGGCCGCTGCAGCCCACTGAACACTGGGCCTGGAGCGAATGGATCCGATGAATTTAACCTCAGTATATGTTTTCTGTTCATTTTTGTAAAACCAAAATTATACTTAGACTGCATTGGATATTTAGTGCATACGCTGACGTATTTCGGACTAGCATTCGGTTTTCTCAAGTAGCTTTCACAATCGGAATCACTTGAAGTATGACCAAGGGTGAGACTGCTGAAAGTTTTGTTTGCCAATGACAGAATCTCTTGATCGGACACGAAATGTTTTTGGTTCTTGTAATATGACCTATCTCTTACGGATCTGGTTTTCTTGAGTTTTCTCATTCGTCTCCGCATACTTCTGACGCTGTAATCTGTTTTGTACCCCGACTTGTCGCTTTTGTAGCCTGACTTGTGGTCACTCTTATAACCTGAGCGATAGTAATCACTTTTGTACCCTGATCTGCAGCCATAGTCGCTTTTGTAACCGGATTCCATCAGTCTACTGCAGCTTTTGTAGGGTTTGAACTCGTGATCACTTTTGTAACCGGAAAGGATATCTTTGTACTTTGGGTTCAAGTCGATTTGCTTCCACGTCGGGTCGAGCGGGTCGTCGGCTGCGGCCTCGTTTTCACTCTGGTGGTCTCTCCAGGTATTTGCGAATGACTTGCTGTTCTTTTTAGGAAGATTGGCCAACTTGTTGCTGACCTCTTTCCGTTTCGCATAAACTCCGGAGAGTACGGACCTGGTAGACGGCGCCGATTCTTCGTCACTGTCAGCCGAGTCGTAGTGATTTTTATCTTTTGTCGCTTTAGGACTCTTGGTAGATTTTGCCTTGCTGATGGGTTTCCTACCAACCTTCTTCCTCGGGGGATAAAGCACCCGGTCGGTAGCATACAACATCCTATCGAGAGCGGCAATATCTAATTTATGATCACTCCTCTTGGTCTTTTCAAACTTATTCTGTTCGTGTTTTAGCGGAACCGGAGATGGCGCTTCTGTCTTGATTTGTTTGATGTCATTCTCTATCCTCTTCTTTTGGTATTCACTGTCGCTAGAATCAGAACGCAAACGAGTGGAACTTCTATTTGCAGACTTTGATCGCATATTTCTCCTTTCTCTAGTGGTGTTCTCTTTTTGGACCGATTTTCTACTTTGCCTGCCGTGGGTTTCTTCTATATCGTGCCGCCGGAGTGGAGAATGTGTGGGAGAATTGTGATTTGATAGGATACCCGAGTCGGGAGACACATTGGGCGGATCGTTATTGTTGCGAAACTCGTTCATAGCATTTAATAAAGATTTGGCTTGGCCATGAGATTCCACACCCTTATTTATGTATCCATTTGGAGGATCTCTTACTTTTCGTGGCCGTCCTCTCTTTCTCCTGGATTCTACGATAACATTTTTAACGTCTTCCTGAGATTCGACAGAATTTGTACTTATCGTATCCAATTTTTGAGAATCAATTTGACTTATTGAATTCATATCAGAACTACCTAGAGCTAATGGCGACCCTTTCAGCAAATCACTGGCGTTCCCTAGATCTGTATTACCCTGTGTTATATCCAGATTCATAAAGTCATTATTGTCCACGCAGTCTTCTAGACTGGGTGGATTAGGTATCGAGAGGCCCACTGATTCGGTGACAGAAGTGATCTCTTCTAGATCTTGATTTATTATGTGCGACAGTTCTTCTGTTTGTTGCGGGCTGAGATGTTGGGAGGGGTTCAAAAAGTTGGGCGCTATTGGTGTTATTTCTGGTAGATTGTTTATTTGTCCGAGAACGCAGTCGCTCACGCTTCCCACGCCTTCGATGGGGTTGGCGGGCAGCCCGCAGCCGAGCGGCGGCGCGGCGGACATCGGCGTCATCGGGGCTGTATTGCTACTTAGTAGCTGGGTTTGCGCAACAAACTGTTGCAGCAGACTAGACGCGTAGTGAGTGGTATTCTGATGTCCGACACCAGGATTGGAACACTCATTTTCCGACCCCGACGAGTCCGCCGTCGCCCTCTGTATCGCGGCGGTGACTAACTGCGGTGTGAGCTCCATTTCGCTGCTAGACCCATCTCCTGAAATAGAATGTTAAATGTCAGTCACGCGCGAACTTGCAGGACACCAAATGAGTCAAAAAAGTGAATGCTTACCATTGTCAGCGATAGATTTGTCGTCGTTGTCCGCCGAGGCGGCGTTGACGGAGAACGCCGGGAAATTGGGCTGCTGCGCCGCCGCGCTCGATGTTTGCTCTGGAAATAGTTCCGCGAGGTCCGCATCGTCGATAACCTGTGGAGTATATTTTTGTGTTCTAGAATCGGCACGGTCGGACTGCTTCCGAGATATATATAAGCGTATTTTAATTGCGCGCAGAGTGAGTTGATGGCCTACGGGATAAGAAAGTTCTTAATGGGCTTTATGATGCAGTGTCGAAAAATGGAAACTTGGTGGTGACGAATCCGCATGCTTAAGATTATGGGCTCTTGTTTTGCACTTGGTTAACTTATGAGACTTTGTATGAAGTGTGCTGGCTGTAAGTGGGTCTAGCCAGCCTAGCTCTGAGCAGAAGCGCAAGATTTCCTGCTGGTGTCACAGGAGGCTTCATGAAGCGTCGTTGCCCCGACGTCTTCAGTCCGTTGCGTAGCCACCGCGTCGAAGTCCATGACGACATGGACGACTGCTTCTTTAAATACCCAATAACGAGGTATCTATGTGGTTGCGTTGTCACCTGTAGCGGGCAGGCGGCGGCGAGCGCGGCGCCAGTGTCATCGGGCGAGGCGTGGCCCGCGGCCTCGGCCGAGTCCGAGTCGGACGACGAGCTCGACGACGAGGACGACGACGATGACGACGTGCCCGACGACGTGCTGCTGCTGCACGCCGCGCTCTCCGCCGGTTGTGATGCGAACTACGGACAAACATCATCGTTGGATCCACAAGCGACATTTCTTAATTCTTAAGATTACGTTACACTTAAGAATTGCGAGGTAAGTCGCAAAGTTTCTAAGCTTGGGTTGTAACCCAAGCTACAGCCGTGAGTGCGAGTGATATGTAAGTACCTACACAAGATAGACATTCAAATTTTTAGCATGCTTCAAGCACTTGTTTTTATTAATACTAGCTTCGGTAAACCGTGCCCCCATGAGGTGTGCTAAGATAAGCTTTGAAAATAAATCAATCCAATTGGTAAAAACTCAAACATCTCTAACAATGTAGCTCAGATTATCTGAAGTGAAATATCAGCGTTAATTCCGTAATAGACAAGACCCTATATTTAGTTAGCACTTAATAAATATAATTATTGTGTTAGCGCATTGGCGCGCTGAGTGATTTGGCGCAACGAGCTCGGTGTCGTAAGCGAGGCCCTCACTGACCGCAATACACACCTAACTACCCATTCAAATCTCATGTACGGTAACATAACATTTAACGACTGATATGTTTCCTTTTAAAGGTGCTGCCATTAACATACTCGATCGGTATGACACAGAACCACAATGCGATTTAGTTATCTAGTAGCGACTGATATCAAAATTTGCCGCAAGACACCTGTGCGCTTGTAAAATTAGAATGCCCTACATTTCGGCATACATGGTATAAATAGAACAAGCACTATTTCAGTAACGCTTAGAGTAATTAAGGAAAGCCGTAAATAAACTATACCTACTACTTTTTTTTTCAGTATACTTGTGCGAGAATGGAGTTTTGTTAAACAGGTAAGCCACATCAAGTTGAACCCCGCTTTGAAAGAATTAAGTAGCGGCGTGTTTTAAGTATTGTTTTTACGACTGGTTTCCCGAGGGTGCTAATCAATAAGGCGGAAGGGCGAACCCTCGGCTAGAAGGGGTTGAGCACATGTCGCGTGGCCGTCGGCCTTATCACGGCTCGCATATCAAACGCGGCAACTACCCCATAGACTTGTCCTACGTTCACTTGCTTAAATGCCGAGCCAGGTTTTTTTTTTTTTCATGAATCATAGGCGTATGAATAGTGATGGCCCATCGAATGCCAGTTCTGGCTTGTCACAGAGCGTTAGTTTTAATAATAACGGAGCCAATTATTCCGCAACTCCGATTACGCCACCAGAGCCCTTTATCTCGACCGCTGTGCAACAACAGTAATGACATGATCGGCATAACTGTTTCCATTTGAATTGGTTTAGGAGCCAATTCACATTGGTATCCGATCCATCTGGGGCATAGAGCTAAATAATACTATTGCTACATAGACAAATATGAAAGCTCGCATTTGAATCGACAATGGGCTAACGGTAACTCAGACGGCGCCGACACGAATATCACATTAACGGGCTCGTGATCTGCGGAGATTTATATCTGACAGCGAACTTCAAACAAACACAAAACGCTATCGCCATCTCACATACATTATGGTCTTCGGTGTCGATTTTATTCACGACCGCTCCTAGCTAACAAGCGGACACCGTGCCGTACAAGTCATCAGCGAGCGAAACTCTGAATCAATTTATACCAAGAAAGTAACAAGAAATATAGAACTCAAATAAACTAGGTACATACTCCTACATCTTATCCTTAAGCGACAGCAAAACAGTACTGGTTTGTAAAACAATTTCTCAGACATCCAATCGAACAAACACGAAAATTACTCCGTTCTCAAGCTTAGATTCCGTTGACACACAGTGAGTGACGCAACAAAAATGATGCTTTTGTTGAAATTGTTTTTGCCGTAGATACAACGAACTATCATAGATATGAATGTCGGTAAATAGTCGAATTCACGGGTCGACGACCGCGTGCCAAATGGCGAGCACAAAACAACTAAAGAAATTATCGTTTATTGAATGCCCCGAGATATTAATACGTATAATGAATGGAATGGAACTAGAAAGCACTTAGCACGCGCAATCGCGGCCCGTATCATAGAACATAGAACGGTTCCTCGCATTCGCGACTAGGTAGGTACGCGGAGAGAAATTATGCAGTACTTAAATTAAATTAACATGGAAATACCATACCATTTTCTTTCCTCAAATTTAATTACGAATCCGTTGTTCTGTTTCACTATGAAAAAATATAGTGAGACAATAGTAGCTAAATAATTCGGTATTCCAATATTTCCAATCTAAACACACAAATCACGGTTACCCTAATTAAATAAAGCAATGAACAGACGGACCGAATGGGCTCATTTAATACGCCTGAGGCCTAAGCATGAGGACTCCGTAGCTTTGTTTTATAACAACTAATGTAACACCTGTCTTAACAAATAAATAAATTGTGATTGAGATATAGCCCACCTATGGTGAGGCATATATGCTCGTCAGCGATTACAGGGCATTACAGGCATACAGGTTTTTGAATTGATAAATACTTGAAAAGTTACACGCTTTAAAGAGATTCAGAGCCCGACCACGAATTGAAACCCGTCTCGCAGTAAACGAGACATCGGTGGAGCAACGACAACGCTCCGGCAGCAGCGACGAGGAAATATCGTCGGCGACCCTGAACTTGGCCGCGCGTGAGCCGGTGCGGTGTGGTGTCGGATCGCGCGGAAGGGAGAAAGGTCGCGCCGAAATGCCATTGTCCGACTGAATCTGAGCACTTGACGTATTCGTTGTTTTGAGGTCAACAACCATCTGCCACTTGAGTCGAGTCGAGTTAGAAAATGGGCCGATCTATCGAGGAAATTAATGAATCCATAATAGAGCGCGACTTCGTTTGTGTTGAATTTAATTACTAAACTCCCTTCCCCTGTTTACCACGGAAATCGTCCCTTAAGGGGTTCACTTGAAAAATAGACTATGCCACGTTCTAGCCTAGTAAATCACGATAACATTTCAGTCTGTTTTGATGTGGAAGGACAAACTAACCAGGAAATACATTTATAATTTCAGTAAGTATGGATTGGATGAAACGCTTTTTAATGTTTTTAAGTGGTACAGAACAGCCGTATCGACCAAAGATGAAAGAACAGTGAGAAACAAAACCAGGAAGAAGTATATTGTCATGGTAAACGTGTTGACTGGCTCGTGGGAACCGTAGTATGTTGCCAGACTTTCTAGTTAGACTGAAAGGGCACATTCATGTAACGTTCGCAGTTTGTCAGCGGTTTCATAACGTCCAGCATATCTCATGAGCGCGGACCGGCTTCAAGCTGTCGCCTGCTAAAGAGACTAATCACCCGGCCAATCTACAATTCAATCCGTTCCCTACATAAGTACGCAAAAAGATCGAAATCCCACGCAGCGAGCCAGCGCAGCTTTCCTGCAAACTTTAATGCGAGGTAGGTACCTACGAGCCCGGACGCTCACGTAATTGGTAAAGATTATTAAGAGAATTTATATTCGATAAGTTGATGTCGTGGCTGAGTTAAATTCGAGATACGACTGAAGTTAAACATGGACATGTTTACTCGAATGGTTCATTCGAAACGTGACTGACTAATGGACTTTGTTTTTTTTATTCACAAACGCAGTAGCTTATTTTTATTTACCTGTTCAATGAAGTCTTATCAACCATGAAATGAGAGCTTACACAGTAATAAATTGATTACGTTTTACGTACCTATACCTATATTACAGATCTTCTTGACAGTTTTTTACTAAACGAATTTCAATATGACAAGTTGATAAACAAATTATTTATCCGCCAATTTGGCCATTAATGGCACGTTTAATTTCCATCGTTTTTTCGTACATTTGCCCTCATGTTTAAAGAAGAGAAGAAGGTACTCATAAATTGCTGTTAAACCCATTGAGAGTGCATGTGCGGCTATAGTACATATATATGTATATGATAAATTATTTCATATATAAGAGCATTAGCTGAGAAGAGAAACTCATACTTATATTTAAAACAAGTTACTGATTTTAAATATAAACAAGCCATTAAGGGCTTTACTTTTCCAATCGATCAGAAAGAGATAAAAAAATATATAGATTGATAGTTTACGAGAGGACGGAATGCCTCATTGCGAGAAGAGAATCGCGCTTGACCGGTTTTTATCCGGCCGGGTACGTCTAATCACCCATTTACAAATACGGAGTAGTTCGATCGGAGCTGGTATCTCTCTGACATCGGCCACTGCGCTAATAGGCGTTTCGCGCCCATTTATTTTCAGTTTTAGTTTTTATCGCTACACTTGCTAGCACCTACGCAACATCACGGCCTAGGGTTGCAACCCTCGCTTTATTATTTTGTTAACATTATTTTTAGTGAACTTACTTTGCTGTGTGTACTTGGTTACATGGTGGTCTTGAGGGCGGATTACATTTAACGCAATTCGCGAGAATATTAAAATGGCATGATAAAAATGACCGAGCAGGGAAGCGAGACGTATAATTACGATTTGATTTGTGGTCATGTGAATCGGCATGATAGGTAAGCATAAGTGAATATTTTACACGACGCCGATAATTAGCAGTGGTATAGTCGCTCGTTAAAGTAAATGGCAGCCCTGGAGAGGCCGGCTGTCCGGTGGCGGTTGACTGTACTCATCAAGGATTTCTGCACTCAAGGACGCGGGCTAGACGATCGCGACTGTCCAAGTCTTATTATTTACCCGCAGACACATCTTGTTTTTGTCCAACTCTCATTTATATTCATGATACATATCGACGTTTATATCTATAAATTATATCTGTTGTCGCTAATCTATGTTTACTTCTATGGAATTCTTCGGAGATCGTTAAGACGTTATCCACTTCTTATGGTTGTTTAAGAATAATATCGCTGCCTGATCAAACACCTACCTACCTCCATCTCCATATTGATACAATTTTTAAAAGTTGAGATACTTTGTAAATACCTACTACAACGTATCTCCACTTAGACTAAAGAAATTGCCTATAAATAATGATAGCAGTTGTTTATTCCGGCACATTGCTACACAATACCTACATTATATTTACTGTGAACTCAATGCAGCAGAGAAGTGCTCGCTTCGTCTCATTGCTGGAATAGGTACCTACTTTTTTTACAGAGAGCAAAAAAATCAGCAAAAAAAAAACATTCGACTACGCTCGTCTATGAGGGTTCAATCACCTCCATATTTTCGAATGTACGAAACCTCATTGTCTATTAGACGTTTTTTGTCGTACTCCAACAGATCATGGCAATTTAAGGTGTCCGCTAACATAAACATTAAAGTCATCCCAAATTCAATTGAAATTAGTATCATTTTTGTTTCGACAAATATCGCAGGGGCGACTTATTGAATCATCAACCAAAAAAAAACAAACAAAGCGTCCAGTCATGCGATGGCCTGCGTTAAAAGATATAGGTATAAGATGTACAGTTCACATGCCCCGTCATAATATTCGCAAACATATAAAAATACATCAGCATGTTAAAAAAACACAAAATGAATGCCCGCTGCACCTTTAAGGACACGATTCCCCGACGTGTCACGCATCAAAACGTTCAAGACGTACCTACATTAGAGACAATCAAATACCTATTAGGTACCAAACTTTGTTCGGAATTTAATAAAATAAGAGAAGACTAAGATTCCTGTTTAAATAAGCTATTTGGTAGATTATATTATGTCAAATTATTAATGAACAGCTCTCATCTTATCACCTTTCAGTGTGGCCGGTGTCGATTGGCCGAGACTCCCGAGTCCCGATGTACGAACAATTGTCGGTAATCAAGTCATTCTAACGTCTTACGCTATGTCACCGTGTAAATATCCCCAGATAAGTGAACAAGAGTAATTTGCCGGGCAGTCCGGCCGAGGATAAATCAGGCAGTAGCCCACGCAACATGCGCACACCTTTCTGCCATTACATATCCAAACAACATGCATTTAAATATGTCAAGACAGATTGTGCGCGTTTACGGAAAAACGACAAGTAATTGTAGACAGCCAGTCCCACCGAGATATTGTTATGGTCATGGCCTTTTGGAGAGATTTAGTTTGGTGAGCATTGATTAATGTAACATGAGACCAACTAAATTGGATTTAGAGCGGAATTGCCCTAAATGTAGCTGAAAAACGTTTCAATATTGTTAGTATTCGGAGATAAATGATAGTTGTTGATGATGAGCCGCAGCGCTGGTTTTTAGCTACCAATGACCAATCATAAACTAAGAAATAAACCGCTTCCAAGTAACAAAGTGTAAATACTAAAAAATGCATCATGCAAAATAAAAACAACCGAAAACATTTTATGGAAAAATTTAGTATAATGTTTTATAGCCTAATTGAGGTAATTTGTGATGAATACGATTATTCTTATATTATAAGTGTGAAAAGTGCCTTAGTCACATTTAACATTCACAACAATTTCCGAGGCATTCGGTACCAACAGTTCGCACCACATTACGCGGGCAGTAAATTAGTCCGTCCATCTGCTTACGTTAAACGCGAATTTCGTGATATTTAAAACTGAATACGAAATGTAGGAGTTTTATAGCCAGTCGTTCCGTATTCGTGAAAGCCAGATTTTCTTAGGATAACCCAGTTGGTTTTATAATCTAAGGGATAATAAAAAATATACCACCGGAATTTCATGGTTTATAGGTGTTCGGCTTAAAATAAATGAGGTGTCATGAATATTCATGCAAATTAAAAGCTAACATCAATAAAAATTACAAGTGTGTTCATCGCAGTCAGCGTATGGCATAATCGTACAATTATTTCATAGATCGGCAACTTCGCAACGCAGTGCAATTAGTAATCAAGCGATAGAGTGAATTTAAAGTAGACAACGGTTGTAATTGAGCGCCTCTCCATGCCAATCTGATTCATATAAGTGTGGTTGAGCAGAGCATGTGCTGAATGTCGGGCACATATGTGCCGTGAGCGTGAAGGTCAGCCGTACGGTCTGCATCTCAATGTGGTAACAATATTAAGGCCCTCGTTAAAAAACGAATAAAAAGCTAACAATACTGGTATGACAAGTCTGAACTGCGGTGTGTGCGCCGATTAAGTTTATAGAGCTAATTAAACTGTTGAGTATTGCTTTTTTATCGTGCTGTTAATTGTTAGGGACGTCAAAGACAAAACGTTCATAACCGGGGCTTGCCCTCTTAATGACTTCAGTTCAGTGAGACTAGAATTGTGAAAACGATGCGATGCGTCACTGCGCCATCCGTCATTGTCAGTTAATCACGGCACACACCGGCCACTGATTTAGCACATTAAACTGCGAGGGAATTATCAAAACACGCAATTAACACGTACTCCGGTTACAAAGCAATAAAACTCGTGATCCGGCTAAGCCGTCGGTTATGAGTTAATCAGGCTTGCCGGTGACTGGGCTCGAACCAGGGTCGGTTATGAGTTAATCAGGCTTGCCGGTGACTGGGCTCGAACCAGGCTGCCGGTTTCAAATCAATTGAGTGTGATCCTTTTTTAGCCGCACTCCAAATAATGCAATAAAACCCTGCGGTTTTTTATTGAATTAGGTTGATTTGTCTGGGTTCTCTTCAATCAATTACGAGTTTATTGGATGGAGATAAGCGAATGAGCTTGTTCCCAAAAGATAAAGATAAGAGCGCCCAATTGATGATATTATAATATTAGTTCTGTTATTGATCGTCCATTTGTTTGTTTCCCGAGTTGAAGCGTGGATTAGGTTTTGAGATCCTCTACATTTATTTGTTGGTTGCTATTACACATTACACTTAACATTTCGCGGTTATTGGAAACCGCAAAGTAAATCAAACGCAGTATTTAAAATTTAACTGCCATGATGTGATCTCGTCACGTAACATTCCAGCATACTGGTGAGCGAGTTAATAAACACTACTAAATTTTATGCGAAAGTCTGTTTGATGGTCCTTAACGGTAAAGGAACCAGAAAACTGACTTTGATAGAAGCAGTTAGACTTTGTTGTATTACTCGACCGATATTACTCATGAATGAGGAACCTCCCATGTTAAGTATATGAAGGTATACTGACGGATTACATCGAAAATTTAAACAAAAAAAGACATGATGAAAAATCATTATTAATAAAGACGAAATCGTCCGTATCCGGCAAGATTCTGCGACGTGATGTCACTGTCACGCTGTGGACACAAGTGCGAGCCGAAATAAGAACAAGACAATGTTTACGGGCTTCATCAGAAACGTTTTAAATGCGATCCGTATCAATAAGACTAACAGGAAAATATGACTACTCCGCATCTTTGTTTGTTGCTACAGATTTACATACAAGTATTGTCATTCAATATAACTAGTGCTTGTGATAAACCAAGGCATGCTTTAAAGATAGAAAGTAGGTAAGGGAATGGGATCAGAGCATGGTATCCGTTTTACGGGTAGTACTCAAGTATGACGTGTATTCGAAATTTACACTGGAGTTGTAAAATGGACAACAGTACCTACTTAATACAAAATTGAATGTTGGGCGCGGGTCGGTGGAGGGTGAAGTCGGTTCCGCGCGGGCGCCCGCAAGGAGAGCAAGGGAGTGGCCCTTGCTCTGAATTAGGCACCATTACCATACCTGCGATCACAATCAACCGATCCCAACATACTTAATTAACGCGAACATTTTAGGGTGCCGAGCGGACGGAAAATAATGTCTCGCCTTATGAATGCCCGGCGTATATTGTAGGAGGCTTTGTTTTCGTCAAGCGGTGGACTCCGTCACTAAAACTTAATTAACACTAGACGTTTAGCGGACTTCAGGTTTATGTTCTTTCTCTTTTATGTTAATACCCCCCGTCATATTTTACTTAAGCTCGGCACCGGCGGAATGTAGATAACCGCTTAAGGAAAATTGTATGGCATTACGGTGCTGTCGGTCCAGAAACCTATGATGCAGTAATAAGATTAGATAGAATGTGTGTACATTATATGAAATGTCTTCTATATTACGTTCTTAATGTCGATCGGTTGAAGTTAGTGCAGTTTCTATCCGAGCTACGTCGACTCGATGCCGCGACTTCCTTATCCGTTACGCGATGCTATCTCCCATGAAACAGCCTAATTTGAATAACCAACGGCGTGATAACTGCATTTGCATTTATTCCCGAATGAAATTACTTATTTCCTTAAGAAAAGGGTCCCTCAATTTGGATTTAATAATAACATGAGCGGCGAGCGTAAACATACAATAGTTCAGTAAATCAACATTTACGACATTTATAATCTTGAAGTTGTGTATGAGTTACAATTTAAGCTTGATTAGTCTCGATTTGATTAAGGAAAGTAAATATTGTAGAGTGAAACGGTACATCAACGGCAAAGCGGCCATTAATATCCGTGTAGCATTTACCTCGGAATTCTGTAGAAACTCTCCCGGGTTCCCGCGCGGTTCAGATCGTGACTGCGCGCAGCGTCGGCGCAATTTGCTTACCCATACAGTGCCAGTGCGCGGCTCTAATCATGTGTAAAATATTGCCGAGGCCCGTCACCGCGACACGGCATCAGGCGGGACACGTCAAAGTCACGGAGGAGTGCAAGATTAATTGAATGCGATAGCCGCTGCACGATTACGGTCGTTGACTTCCACGTGTGAGTAAAAACTTGCATCCGCACAGGAGTATGCATGCAGAAGCCGCTGCGACGCCTACGCGACTTGGAGCACGGGGCAATCGAGGAAATATAATATCGGAATGGCAATAATAGTCCACACATCGCCATAAAGGCGAGAATCGGCGAGATCAAGTTGAACGCGTGACCTCAAGTCTGCGAATAACGAGACGGTGTGTTGGTGCGAGCGCGAGGGCCGAGGGCCCATTAGAACAATAGTAGCGCGCAGAAGCGTGCGATCATAAAGTTACACCAACAACCAGCGCGAAGCCGTACGAGTACCCGACCTGCCCCAACTGAGCGTGACACCGCGCGCCACCAGGCCCTTGTCGCCGACACCTATTACACCGACCGAATGATGCAGCTATTTGTAACCAACTATTTAAATAGCCCCACGTAAAAGGGTCTGGACTTAAACGGCCATTTCAAGCCCAATGTGGAAGTTATTCTGCAAAATATCCGTAAGCTTTTGCTCTCTTTTCACAGCGACCTATTTTTATTAGCTTTAGAACAAATATTTGGCAGGAATCCGAAGTTCTGTAAATAAAGTTAGGTTATCAAAGAAAACGAGTGACCTATTTAAAAAGTTCTTGTATATGCGGGGCCTTGTTAGTAGCTACTACAGATACCTATTATTACATTATGTAGATACGACAACTCATTTACTCGTAGAAATAGTGGCGCTTGTTAGATCGATTTCTAAATGACGCCACAGAATAAGTAATAGTACTAACGTACAGAAGGCCGACTGCTAACAAAAAACCGGTTTTGGAGCGCCACGAGCCCCCAAAGTGGCCATCTCTTTCTATCGCATGCAGCGCGCTCTTTCAGAGGCCACGCCCTAGCAATAGGGCTGGCGCACTCGAGAACATATTAAATCATGCGCCTAGTATTAGTATATAGGTTAGGTATAATAGTGTTATTAACAAAATATATACTTAAGTTAATTTAATTATTTTTTTGTTATTAAAGAACACTCGTCTATTCAGATGTTACAACGTAATTTACTATTAAGTTTTCACATACTTTATCCGTCAATTTATGAATCAGCTTAATTCAAAATTAAGACACATAGTCACACAACTGAATTATCATAATATACTAGCCGTTGTCCGCGTCTTCGTCCCGCGTACATAGAATTTGCGTACCCGATGATACTATACTATATATACATAGTTATTGTTATTATTCTTATAGAAAAATTTAAAATTTGGATTGTCTTGAACTACCTCCATACCAAATTTCATCATTTTACTCTTTACCAAATCATTTTACTGATGTTGTTACTACAACCTTGCTACACAATATATTTTTGACATAATTCAAATTTCATAGCACATTCGACTCTTGCGACGCGCGCGACGTACATTAAGAGAACGCGTGCGCGTGCATTCGCTAGCAGTGCGCGGCAACCACTAATCATCACGCCACGGTGCGAAGCCGGCGGGTACTTGCATCGAGCGCGAAGAAATCAAAGAGTGCGCCGCGCCTGATGACGCTTTGATAGTTTGCGTTCTCAAGAAATATCGGAGCTTATTGTGCGGTTGAAAAGGTGCTGTTTGAACCGCGGTTGTTACGATTGTAAGGAAAGTGAGTGTTGCGGTGGATCTTGGTGAGTATAATGGGAGGGGACGTTGTTAAGGCGTTCCTATTATTCCCACGCACGCCGACACACGCGGATGCGGCGCGGTTCCGATCGCCGCCCGCACTAATTGAGCACAGGCTGATGGGATGCGCCTGCGCCAAGGACACTGCTGCCTATCCTGCCACACATTGCTCCAAGCGTGACGTTATGGAAATATGGACCACGCGACACGGCACACCAGAGTCACATTTGTTATTGACATTAAGTATACATCTTTCGCCAAACAGTACAAACTCAATAAATTTCTCAAAACCTCAGTAGGTACCTACACAAGATCTACTTAACTAGATCCTGGGTTCCGGTGTTCCAATTAAAAGACGAAAAAGAAGCACGTGATATACCCAAGGCAACGATATGATCTAATGCATTTTACCCAAATGTTCACATTGACAATAAGTCCAGCTTCATTTGTCTACATTGCATAGCAGCCAAGCGTGTATATAAGAAAGGAATGGGTTTTAGAATAACCGATTAGAATTAATTATGCACGATGCACGACAAAAGTCAGCATAACTCAACAACTCAAATAACAGTTACGGCGAGTTCAAGCAAAAGTTAACGGACAATACAATAATAGTTGGCACTTTTGTACACAATCATCTATCAGCTATCCGTTGTTTTCTATAATTTTCATTTAAAAGCAAGAAACCAGATGACGTTCCATTAATTTACTCGTTTTAATCAAATTGATTAATTATGCGCAAAGATACAACCTTACGCTATCATAGAAGCGCATGTAAATGGCTCTAGGATTATTATCCTTAATGATATAAGACAAAACGAGAACTAGCAACCACGCGTGGGTTGCGATCTCCCGATCTTATCTCTTAGAGGTTTTACTTACTGCCACTGGAGGAAAATTTAATTTAACCAACTAGGTATACCTTCAATTTACTTTATGATATACCGGTTACTGTCTTAACTTTTTTATTCCATTGTTATTGCTTTCTAACAAACTCAAATAAACGACGGAGCTCGTACTTAATAATTAGGCACTCAGAAAAGCAGTGAACGCAGCTGCCGTTACTATAAATATCGAATTGCCCAATCATTAATGTTGTAATAAATACCTCGTAAAATCGATCGCGAACGAACCCGTGAGACCAGCATTGAGCATTATACACCACAAGGCAGTTAAACCAAGTCTAGCTGGAATTATAGACGCACCCGTTCAACAGAGAAAATTGCATTCCTACATTTAAAGGTCGAGTATGGATAAGTTTCGCGAATCGCAGTATCGTCGATTTAAGTAGACGGGTTTATAGCATGTTAAATACGATGAAACCGCAGCATGATGTATAAAATAAGAGGTCTTTGTAGAAGTAAACAGTGGTCAATTACGGCCGAGTCCGGTCCGTGGCGCGTTCAGAAACAATCGAAGCGATGCGATGCGCGAGATACCGGCCCGTAATAACTCTAATGGCGAGATAAGCCCGCCACCGCCGACTACGACCAGCCGCATTAATGTACCTCTAACACCGTGCTCACTGCATCAGATGCGGTATGTAATCTACGCGATCTACTACTTTCGACAAGATCTCAATTTGAGTCGTGGCGAAATATGGACAGAGAACGGTGTTTGCTTTATCAATAATTTGGGATGGGATTAGAACTTGCTATGTCAAACTTAAACGTTGCATAGCGTGAAAGAATGCAGGTTTCATAAGCTGCAACGGGACAATAAAGAACGTCAATCTGACGGAAGATAAGACTGAAGGTGTTTAACAAAACCAAAACAAGCGGTTGCATAATTCGATGATTATGAATGGATAACGAGCATTGTGCGATAAACAAGCGTCGCGGCGATTAGGCACGGCCGTGGCCGCCCCGCTCCACGGGTGTTTATTGAGTGACGCTTCTTACCTCCGCGATCGGCCGCGGGACCAGTTTACGCCGACAACCATGTAAACGATTTATTCCCGAGTCTCGTTTTGCATTACTCGATCGGGAGCCAGGGCTGGATCCTCCCATCACAGTCACTCAGCGGGCTCGATACACTAATAAAACTTTACAGCCTCTTTGTGGATGTGTGTTTACCGAGGGCAATGTTTCGAAAGGGTCTGCACAATTGAATCTGCTGTTTAATTCAGTGTGTTGTGTAATAGGAAAATAGTCATCCATCGAGCGGAAAAGAATCAAAAAGTGATGGCTATTCAGAGTTACATAATTAAACACAAACTAAGTTCATCCTAGCATATCCTATAGTCCTATAGTAATCCTATAGACACTATAAGGAGGCGAAATTGGCTTTCGCGTTATATAGATTGTGTACTTGGACTCTTCACGCAAAGACTTCCTGAACACACTTCTTCCCAAAATTCCCATTTGCAGGAAGACATTTCTTGTGAACATGGAGACCTCGTTTTGTGCAACCCTGCGCTCGCGCAATGTCGCGCGGAGGTTTATTAAACGACGCTAAGATGGCCGTTGGACCGGCTTCATCCCGGTGCTTCCTCGCCGCACTCACGTCGCACTCGCATAATCAAACCGTACCCGATACACACAAATACATTAGATATGTACCTTGGCATCGAGCCTATAATACAACTACCTACTCCATACCCCAGATACTTTAATTGCATATTCCAAAACAACAATCGTGAGATGAAAACTAAGCGTTAAGGACAAAAACTGTCCGTAAGAGAAATGCGGCGGGACATAAAAATAACCTTTGTAAATATTTAATTGGGACCCGAGGACGAGACTGATTGAATGCTTTTATTATTAATACGGCGGGCCTGTGTGAGGGTCGGCGAATTATTTATCAAGAGGCCGATTGAGTATGAACAAGCGGCGATGATGCATAAAATCGATGTGACCAAGTCAAGCGCGAGGAATGACGTGTATACGAGTAACGTGTAGCTCTCCTGATGTACTGCAAAATTCCTACAGAGTCCAGTATAGGAGAAAAGATCACGCTTAAAAATAGATAAATGCCTACTTATATAATTTCAAAAACTACCGAAGTTTTGTAATGTGGCTATGGTAAATAATTTTGAATTTAGATTCATGAAACATTTTAAATGTAAGCGTGACTTCCAGCAATTCCATAAAGTGTACCTTATGCAATGCTTGACTTAAGTCATGAAAGATTTAATTTTATTTAATCTTCCATACAACACAGGACAATATGGACAAATTATAAAGTCTTACATGTATTAAGCTGCCACCAAGGAATTTTATGACCATAATTGTCCCGTTTAAGAACCATAAATGACGCAAGAGGCTTGAAGGGGATTCAACCAATTATCGAGCATAAAAATTGCGAAACGAAAATCCAGCCTAAAGCCGTGCCATAATAATGTTCCCAGAGTGGATGCGCACACCATTTTCGGTGGTTATTTTCCGATATCCGAGCGTCGATTAAAAATCACCGCGCACCAAACTCCTGCGCATTCCTCGGCGCACTTTTTGCGGATGTCAACTAAAAGCCGGCGGGTGCGCTTACGTCGCGACAAAGGTGTCCAACCGGTTTAAATTACCATCGCCTTCCCGGCTCGTCATCATCCCGTCTGAAAATTCGACACACGTCAAATAAACGCAACATACCTACCTAGTAATCTTTATCATTGTCGTAATGTATTATACGCACCTCTCCAAACAAATGTCGTGCGCTCGACCACTATTTATGAATATGATTGCATAGTCTTGTCAGTTTATTTACAACTCGCATATGAACGACTCAACAAGCCCGCTGTAAAGAAATTCCATGTTTAAAACGCGCTAGGCCGATGTTATTTGTAATTCTTAAATAGGTAAGTGTGCATGTAGCTAAGCTAACACAAGTAAACACACAGATATGTAATCGACTAGGAATTTGCGTTATAAAATAGTCTTATTGCATCTTGTAGCCTGTTTTCTGTGGACTTTTTACGAGCTGCGACCGGGACTCGCTGTACATAAACGCGTTCTGCGATGTGCACAACAAATTATCCGTCATCGTTCAAAGTCACATTACAAGAATCTACTAGACGCATGCAATAGGAAACAATACAAGGTGTTCTATTAACTACTATGAAACATCGTGGACATGAAGTAGATGGGATGAATAGATAGTTGCGCAATCGTTGCAAGACCATCCGCAGCGACATGCATACAATTAGCGCCGTTCCAAACCATTATGTACGTATAAGTGTAGGTACAGTCGTTTAAACAAACAACTTCAAGGTTATAATTGTCTCAAATTTTTTTTTTCATTACTTGCGTGGTAAATCGATGAGAAAATAGGTAGGTATATACGACTTGAAAGCACGCATTTGCGGTAAACATGTTTACATGCTGCAAGTGTTCGTTTAGCTTCTTTTCAAGACTTGGTGGATACCAAGTGCGCAGTCCACCTGATTAGTATAGGTGACCTAAACTGTGACTCCGATAGGCACCGTAATCTCGTTAAAATCGTCCAGTCCATCGGGATAACAGGCAAGATAGACAGGGTACTAACGGTGCTGCGAAATACATCAATCTGAGGAACATTCACTAGGCTGGCTAACCTATTCTATTCAGAGTCGGCTGCTGCGTAATGATCGTCAGACCAGCTTGGGATTGGGAGCTAATTAGCTGCATGAACTGAAACTGGTATTCAATAATATGGGCATCGATAGTTCAATAACTACTACTACTACTACAGCCTATTTGCGTCCCACTGCTGGGCACAGGCCTCCTCTCATCACGAGAGGGTTTGGGCTATAGTCCCCACGCGGGCCCAGTGCGGATTGGGGACTTCACACACATCTTTGAATTACTTCGCAGGCGTTCAATAACTAGGTATTACATTAATCTGCCAATTAAAGATTGTTCATGTTCGCAGAAATGCTTCAATCCGCAGGACACATTTATTTAACGATATGACCGTGAAACGTTGCGTGGCAGCTTCTGTTCATTGAACTTATTTGATGAAAGAACGAGCGGGGTAATAGACAGATCCAACTTAGTTTATTTGACCGTGAAATTGCGATTGAAGGCCATTCGGCGGTCGTTAGAGCGTGACCGTTTCGCGCAAGCACCTACTTATAGGTAGGGAATGCACTCGTGTCAACATGTGACGCCGAGAGCTTATTCACACCTTAGTCTTACCACCGGACGATAAAGTCCAAATTTAGGCCGTTAGTATCAATTCCATCATTAATTGGTTAGATTCCAATCAGAAAAACTTCATTCTTCAACTAAGGAAGGTCATAAAATACTTTTCAGATCGATTTGAAAAGTCTTTAATAGCTCTACTTTCGAAATGATGTCCTTAAGCTTTTTGTACCCTGACATACCTATTCTCTTGAAATATCTTCTATACAAATCCAGAAACACACAACAGTACAGTCAACTAGATCTAATTTAAAATTTGTACAACTCTAAGCTAAGATCGGTCAGATTACGCTTCAGCAGCGCCATCTGAAGGCGCTACTGCAAAGTTTGCAGACTATCCGCCTAGGTGGCTTGACTGGAGTAGCGATCGCAGCGCCCCCAATCTACCCGATTTGGTGTCTACTTTTGGAACTATAAAGATTGCGCTCCTTTACTTCAATCCTCCATACCTAAATTGGTAAATTACCTATCACTCAGGTAAAGTAGGTCTTGCGCATGAATATGCAATTACGATTATTACGAACATGTGAATTACAGAGGCGTTATAGGCCGGTGAGTCACACGCGTTGTTTATCACCGATACGCTTGGCAGATAGCGGGCTAATGTATGCGTTGGGAACGTCTACCGGGGCTGTACTTCACCCCTTGTTGACGTACTGACACGATACGGCCGTATACTCTATACGGGTATCTCGTGAACTTGTTTTCTTGGACGTTTAACGCACGTGTTGTGAATGAAGGGAATTACCGTATCCCTATTTGAGCCGATAAATCTGTCAACGAGCATGTTGGAGCTATAATGATGCGCTTTGTATCGTTTTCGTCGGGCGCGGTGACGGTAAGATGACTTCGTCGCGAGCTTCAAGACTTCAGACACATGTTTGTATGCACACACAAACACACAATGAGAGGCCAATGCCTAAACAGGCGAGAATTAAACGTCTTCATTTGTTATGATTGACGTGTGATATATGCTGATAAAAGCCACACACAAATACTACATATTTTGTAATTAGAAATAGACATGTACATTGTTAGGTATATTAGGTATATTGTTATCGGAGAAAATAAGAAGGTTCACTTTATGCGCAATGCGAAGTAATCAGCACTTTAACTCAACAGAGTTTTAAAGGGTTATCTCTAATGAGCAAAACGACAGCAATACCAAAACAAACAAATCAAATCTTATATACCTATAAAAATTAATCGCCGTGTGTTAGTCTGGCTAAGGCTCGAGAACTACTGGACCAATTTGGCTGATTCTTTTTTGTTTTATTACTGTGATTCAGGTTTGGAAAGAAAAAAATGTCGGGTAAAATCTAAAGGAATATAAAAAAAGAAAAATAACTTCGGGCGATACGAAGCCAACTAAGTAGTGTAGAATAAAGATTGTATTCGATCCTTTCCACCACCACAGCCTATTTGCGTCCCCCTGCTGGGCACAGGCCTCCTCTCATCACGGGAGAGCAGTGCAGATTGGGGACTTCAAATAGGTACATCCTTGAATGACTTGCAGATTACCTCACGATGTTTTCCTTCGCCCGAAAAGTTCAGTTCTAAGTAAACTCAGATGTGCAAGCCGAATTAGACCCTCTGTATGGCTACCACGACTAACTTCAATCCTTTATTCGACTATTTTTTTTTGATTGAGTGATTCAAGAGGAAGGTCTTGGTAGGTAGGTATATAATCTGTTATAGTTTAACGCTCAATTCCCGCGGGAACGCTATAACAGAAGTCGCGAGCAGAAGCTAATAGACAATAAAGCACGCTACCGCAGAGTAGGTAGATGGCCTGAAAGGAAACGCACCTGACAATCGTGTTGGTCGTGATACGAGCTGACGAGCTGGCTGACGTACTCCCAAACCTCGCCGGGGGCCGTCCAGGCCGCGGCGTTCGCAGAGTGCCGCATCATGCCACTTCTAGTCCACTCTAGGTCCACTAACTGGCTCCAAGTCGGTCCACTAGCATTGAGCTATTTATATTGTTTTATCCTCAATCACGCGCAACTGGGTCGCGATCTACATCACACACTACACAAATTGGAACGAGGGTTAGGTCTAAACATTCGCCCGCTTATAGGATTTGGTTATGATGTTGGTATGTTGGTTTAGTGTGAAAGCGTCTTTTATCGTGGTTTCTTATAAGAATTTTAGCTTGAGCATTGTAAGAAAACTAGCTATTTGCCCGCGACTTCGTACGCGTAAAATATTGAATTTAATGCAAATCGAGATTTTAGCGAATGCTATTTTTGGTGGTGGTAGGACGTGGTGCAAGGACCGTCGGGATAGCTACACCGTTTTAATCGCTAACTTGCCGTCAAATGATGATGATTAATCCATACAAACATTCATCCCCTATTTCACCCCCGTAAAAGTGAATTTTCCAAAAATTATGAAACACGTGTTTAATTATTTCATATCGAATATCTAAACCATAATATCCCGGGCGTCTAACTTCAAAGATGAAAGAAAATCCAACTTTTCAAATTATCGCCGTGAATGTTCATATCAGAGTGCAGATTAATTTAAATATCGACGCTTATCTGTCGTTAGTAACTCTGAACACAATTAATGCAGTCGCTACGGTTGTGATTATGAGTAATTTGCAGCGACACGCACAATCACGGAGCGAATCCATCGGCTATGCACGGCGATGATAACGCGCGGCCTTGGGCTAAACGTTTGATAACGAATATTCGGCGACACCCGCCCGCGCATCTCCCGCGCGCTTATCACAAGCTTGTTTGGTGTTTGTTTTGCATGAAATTAGTGTCGCGGGCTATTATAGTGACATGACGAGGAATTAATGAACAGGCATCGGACGATAAGAGACGCTTCACTCTTCGGAAATTTTGCAATATTCAAATCATTATACGCACTTTCTTGAAATTTAAGCACATCACTGGTCACTGAGCGACAATTGTCGCAGTAAGATCCACGTAAATCGAGCACAGCACATGAAAGGAGTCAATAGAAAAATTATTGGCGGGAAGTGTCGGTCTCGCGCGGCTTCGTCTCGTACGCAACACGCGCGCGCGCTCGCCGCGAGGCAGCTAGTGACCGGCGCGGCGTATTCGCGACCCCCACTCCGCCACCGTACGATATCAAACCAGTTTACGTGAAAAATTTTAATTCCTGGGTGTCGAGCGCGCTTTCCTCGGCGGGGGAGGAAAGCGCAGCGGCCGCCGGGGGCGCGCCGGAAGTGCACCGCGGCCGCACGCGAGCCAAGCGCGCCCACCGCCGTCATTAACTCGCTGCCTCGCGCCTACCCCCAGCGACCACCCTACCGACGCCACGCACCTTCACTTTACACTATTAAAACTAACATTTAATTACTAACGATTATTCTGCGCGGCTCACCCACCGACGTTTCGTTTCAAACGTACCCACTTCGCAAAACGCTACAACAATCTTCAAGCAGTTTAGGCCCACTTGCACCAAGGCGCTAACCTAAGGTTAACCGCTTAACTCAGATTTGTTTGTATGAATTTGACGTGGGTTTAGAGGCTAGCCCGAGGTTAGCGGCTTGGTGCAAGTGAGGCTTACAGGTCTGTAATAAAAATAGGCTTTCCCATTTCGGGCCCCATGCTTTGGTAGAGTTGCAATGACGTCACGTTTTACCAAAAACCTGCTTAACAAGTTCGTCTATTAAAAAAGTAACACCGAAGTCAATAAATCTAGTTTTTATTTGAAAATGTACCTACCTAAGCGTAGATATAGTCGTTACATAGAGAGCTTGGGACATTTTGTAGGCGTTTTTGCATGATCAATCTCGACATCATTCCATGTCACCTTTTACTCACAACATTATGCAATTTGTTAGTCCGCAAACCGCAAAGTGAACGACCGCGCCGCCTCACCGCAACCATTTTATTATGGTTGTAACTGTGGTTGTTCTAGATTCCTCAACTCAGATCAATGAGATTGGACAAAAGTGATTTTTATTGGTTTTCATAGGAATCCACACTTGATAGTCATAGTTCGCGTCTTGCTAAATCCAGATTTTCCGGGAACCGGCGATAAATCTGCTGAAAACGCGTAGTCAATAGTGTTCTACGAAATAAAGATCGCATAAACATAACATTTCTCGTTATATGGTTTCATGTACATATTTTCTAGCACGTGTAAGTAGGGTACGAACAATAAAACCTAGAACTTCAGACTACGACGCGGTAAAATGACCTCATACTTAGAGGAGTTACTTGTAGACAATAGTTAAATATAGCAATCGAGGCCACATGTTCATAACTCCGCGCTTCCCGTTTATGGGTAGAAAAACAATCCTTTCTTACTCCTCCTACATACAACTTGACCTGACGTTTAATTGATCTATAGGTATATTTTCAGACTCAGCTTGATTTAAATCGATAGCTATAATTCTGAATTTATACGTCTTATAAATGATTGCAGTAAGAAATACGATTTCCAAATGATTGCCAATGACAAAGACCGTGGTCGAGACGAAGGGAGGAATTTTAAAAACTCTCTTCAATTTTACGACACTTCTTCCCAACAAAAACCAGCCGCAGTAAAGGCGGTCGTCCAAAAGGTCTATTGATGCTTGAGTCACTCATTAGGGAGCCTCATTTTATCTTTCCCGCAATGAATTTTTTGTCTTTTAATTGTGTCTGGAGTTTAAGTTAAACAAGATCAGTCAAGGCCAAATATATAAGTACCTACTCCGCCATAGCGTCAAAATACGTGGAGCGACTCTATTTCTATGTAATTAGAGTTTCTGTAGACTTGTTTTGCTGCTTTGGACGGATACATATCTTTTCTCTTGGCTATACATCTAAAAAATACAAATGCTCAACTCGAAACAAGTTGTTCGTACAAATAAAACGACAATAGATGCAAATTAGCCTGCTAATACCGGCTTTCACCGCGTCCACGATCACAAAGCTAAATATAACGAAAGCAAACCAGCCGCAAAGCAAAGAGACAATCGATCATTCTAAATACCGTATGTATAACTGTTGTGACGCCCGCGCAAACAATGGATGAATAACTATGTTGATCGGACTTTCGTTGGTCCTCCCTCATGTAAACACGCTTCCTTACAATGTTTAATGTAATGTGGCACTCGGCATATCGCTGACAATGAATGCTCCAGAAACCGCATCGACGCTTATGAAAAACAATATGACACTCAGGTATAATAATGTATTTTTCCGTTGATGAAAGAATATTTAGACTGGTTAGAGATTTCATAATTATAAGAATGAAATGACGAACTATATACTTACAAGGTATAACAAAAGGGTAATTTTTAACTGTCTGTCTGTCTGTCTGTCTGTTAGAGTTAATCTCCGAAATTACTGGACCAATGCGGTTTTCAATTGTAGATATAGCACCATTCGGAGCTACATATAAGCTTGAATTAAATCGGATATCGGAAAGAAAAGTTATCGGCACTTTTCTAGCACAGACGAATTCGCGGGGCACAAGCACAACTAGTGAATAGGTAATAAATTAATGAAGAGATGCTACAAAGTCACCAACTTTACCTTTATTAGTATGTACCTATAGAATTCAATCGATGATCGGCTACCTATATAAAAGCTATACCATGAAAAATATTTTATCTCTGTTGCCACATTTTTGGCCATTTTCGTCTAATTGTGTTATCCATGACTTGTTTTGTGATGCCTCGCTTAGCTGTTCTTAAAGAAGTGTGTCTTTAACGCAATTTCGACCAGTTTTGTGTTGAATTTTCTGATATCCTTTCTAATGCTCCTTTTAACTTGTTTGTTCATGGCTCTATATTGATCGTTGTTAAGGTTCTTGTAGTTCTTGAAAAATAAACCAAACTATTTTTAGCCGTCAATATTCTGATATATTTTTTCACGTGCAACCTACGAAGACAGATCATAAAAGTAAGCTCATGAATAAGCAAATGCGGCTATTAAACTGACAAAGCAAGCATAATGGTGCATCTGCGTCAGTTTTGATACAATTAATAAGTTATTGCTCTACACAAAGAGGATTTCTCATAACATCGAAACGGCGCGGTAAACACGAATAAAGGGCCTTTTGTATGGTTAAGAAACTGGATTAGATTGGAGCGACAAAGAACTGGGGTACCCTTTAAGTGATTCAACAGTAACTTATGCATTGAGTACCCCACCGGACCTGTTTATGGTGGATACATAAGGGGGCGAAAACTTGACGAGTGAGCCATTTAAAAACGTTTTTAAATTGTATAAATAAAACGCATGGGATATCGGATCCCATCCTTTGTGTGGGCTCATTAAACACTCAATGATTTATCCATCTAATACTAGCTTCTACCCGAGACTTCGCCCGTGTAGAATTCGGTTATCGCTTTCCCGCGGGAACTATGCGTTTTTTCCAAGATGAAAAGTAGTAACTCGTCTGTCTGTCTGTCTGTCTGTTGCCTCTTCACGTTTCCACTGCTAGACCAATTTTGATGAAATTTGCTATGGACATAGAGTACCGACACGAGGACATAGGTTACTTTTTATCCCTCCCATATTTCCCGCGGGAACGATATAAGCGAATTCCACGTGGAAGAAGTCGCGGGTATTAGCTAGCCACTGACATATTATAAAGTAAAGTCCACTCTAGTGTCCGCGAAGGTTTTGGTGTAATACACTGAACATTGCTGTCACGGGTCACTATGTATAGGATTTTCAATACAAAGTGGCCCGTTTTCATTGCTGTTCAGTGTATATGTTAGTAGGTATAAAGTTGAACATTGGTCACGAGTTAACACTTAGATGTTTGTCTTAATTTACTTAAGTTTCTTTTTTTTTTCAAAAATGGAATCCACTCAGCTTTAGCCGAGAAGCCTCGAGCTATATAGCAAGATAGACTGCTAATGACTTCTAAAAATTGTAATCCTTTCTAGTGAATTTGCGTAGTAGGGTAAAAAAGGTAACATAAATATTTGCCTAGGTATACCTACAGACTTAACTTAAAAAGAAACCTTGCAAAATATTATAAAAGTTAACTGAAATAAAAAAAAGAAGTATATTAATTTTTGAGAACTTGTATTGCCTCCTTACTGTTCTATTTGTCAGCCTTGCCCATTCTTTTATAGGTTTTCTCTCCACTCTCCAGTCGTTTCATAAGTTAAACTTTCAAAACTGAATTCAATCTATCTTATTTTTTTACTAAATAAATGAAATAAAATTAAAAAATCAAGTGGAAATTCTCTTTATTAAATTTAGTGACCGTCAAGACAGCGTACACAGTACCGGTATCCAGGATCTGTCTGACTATGCGAATAAATAGTACCCAAAAAGTACCTACGGAATATGTAGGTTAAGAAAATAGTACCCTTAAGCTTTTCGAAATATAAGGCCTCCTCACGGTGTACGCTACCGAGCGTCAAGCTGGCATACACCGCGTGGATCTCTGGAACGGCTTGGTTCTCAGAAATGATTCATAACTCAAAAATAATACCAAAATAGTACCCGCCCGTCAAATTTCAGAGCTTTATCTATAAAAGAAGCTGAGATATCTTAGGGGCCACTGAAAATCAGCGCCGACGCTTTCGAGCGCCACGGCATAATGCTGAGTACCCTATCTGGTACCGACACAGAGGTACTTTTTATTCTTTTTTTTTTGTATTTTTAATTATGTTTTTGTTGTATGTGTATCTCTGTGTCGTTTGTATGTCAAATAAATGTATTTCTATTATATTCTATTCTTTTTAGACTGTTAGACTAGCTTTTTGCCCGCGACTTCGTACCTACACGTAAAATATTAAAATTTAACGCAAATCGAGATTTTAGCGAATGCTTTTTTGCTGGTGGTAGGACGTGGTGCAACTGGTGCAAGGACCGTCCGGATAGCCGTCTTACTCGCTAACTTGCCGCCAAATGATGATGGTTTATCCATGTAAACTTTCATCCCCTATTTCACCCCCACAAATGTGAAATTTCTAAAAATGCCGAAACACGTGTTAACTTATAAGATGACGGTTCAAATATACTAACTTTCATCCCATAACTATTCCATTTCATCCCCTTAAAAGTCAGATTTCTAGAAACGCTGAAACAAGTGTTTAATTATTAGTAATCGAATATCTAAATCATAATTTCTAAAAATGCCGAAACACGTGTTAACTTATAAGATGACGGTTCAAATATACAAACTTTCATCCCATAACTATTCCATTTCATCCCCTTAAAAGTCAGATTTCTAGAAACGCTGAAACAAGTGTTTAATTATTAGTAATCGAATATCTAAATCATAACATTTCGGGCGTTTCACCTCAAGAATGACGGTTCAACCATACAAACTTTCATCCCCTATTTCACCCTCTTAAATGTAAAATTTCTAAAAATGCTGAAACACATAAGACTTAGGTCGTTTTACTTCAAAGATGATAGTTTATCCATAAAAACTTTTATCCCTTATTTCACCCCCGTAAAGGCCATATACGTTACGCCAGCTTGACGAGCAGTAGCGTACACCGTGAACAGGCCGTATATTTCGAGAAATTCAAGGGTACTATTTATTTACATAATCAGGTCCTGGATAACGTTACGGTTTACGCTGTCTCGACTTGACAGTCACTTAAATTTGTGGTGATACATTCTGCTATTTTGGATTTTGATCAGATCAGAATATATTTTTTTTTGAAGTTTGGAAAAGACGTTAAAAGAACTGCTCCAAGACTGAGTACAGCAAAAGCACACGGCGGACATGGCCTATAAAATTGTCTCGATCACAACTCGAATGCAGGCAGGCCAGGCAGCGCGCTGCAGTGTCAATGTATTCGTGCGAAGACGTCTGTAGTAAATGTGTGTGTACCACTAAGCCAGCCAATGATTCCCTCACCATCGCCGGATGGAGTTGAGGCGAGTTCATGGAGAGTTATGCGCGGGATAGTTTTAGGCGGGTGATTCCGTGGCCATTCTCCATGTTAAATATTCTGTGGCAAAAGGAAGAAGCTCGCCTTTGTACATTATTACTATTTGTGTTTTTTGTGTCTTTTTTTTATTTTCTGGTGTACAATAAATCAATAAAGTGCTATTTACTTACTTACAGTGCCAGCACAGGGCGGAGACAGCCTATAAAAGCACGATTTCGAACACAAATCGAATGAAGTGTCAATGTTTGCGTGCGATAACGTCTGTACACTTGTAAATGTGTGTGTACCAACTACGCGGGCCAGTAATCCACTCTCCATCTCCAGATGAAACAAATGACGGTAAGGGCGAATTGGGCGCGAGTTGCGCGCCGGCTAGATTCAGGCGGTTGATTCCGTGGCCATTCTGTATGTAGTACTATTAAATATTCTGTGGTGACAGTGTTTGATTACCAATTTGAAAAACCGCCATCATCTCATGATCGTACACATTTATAACTGACTTTCAAAAACTGAATTCAATCTTATTTGGGTAGTATTAAATGAAATGAAATTGAAAACTCATGTGGAATTTCCAATTATTAAATTTACAGTGATATGCATTCTTCTATTTTGGCTAGACTAGAATATATTTATTTTGACAAAGTTTGGTATAGATGTTAAAAGAACTGCCAAAGACTGGGTACCTATCGCAAAACGAAGGATGAAGAGAGCTCACCAACCAATGTCTGTTCTGTCTGTCAGATCGTCACTAAACGTCACGAGTGGATCGAATAGTGTGCACGGATACACATGGCCTAATTACGCGTGCTGAATGGGTGTCAGAAAACCGTGCCGTGTTACAGGGATGCACAAAAACGGATATCGCGCAAAGGGTACACGACACCCGCCCGGACACGATCGTGAGCCCTACTACATTAACGTACATCCACTGTATTTTCATGTAACAAAATAAATAATGCTTTTCTTGTTTTCCTGGCTATCTGGGCGCCATTCCCGAAGGGAGCATTCACCTATGTATATAAAGCTTGGTGGTTGTGCCTGATTCTCGCCTAGATGGCTACCACCAGTCGTCCTATGAGACAAAGCAGCCTTACGGAGTTCCAAAATTAGATACTTGGCTTCAGTCCTAATTTCCAAGCGCCTCTCGTGTATCTATGTGTTTGGCAATAAATGATATGAGTATGAGTAATGTCTTTAGGCGTCGGTAGAGACGTACAGCGGCGTACATCTGAAAAGCTCTGTATGTGTGCAATATCCAGGGGGCGCTCAAAATTGAACCCCCGACCCTCTGCATGAATTTTTATTTTTATTTTTTATTATTATTATTCTAACATGCGATCAGTCGCTTGACTATAAGCAGTTATTTTATTGCTGAATTGAATTGACACGAAAGGTAATCTCTTCCATTGAAGAGATGCCTTTTTTATTATTATTATTATTTAGTTATTTAAGTTCCAAATGTGCTGCCGCTTGAGGCGTCTCAGAGTTAAAGGATTGCACAATCCTGCTGCCAGGTTGTTTTCGTGTTCAAGGAGATTATTTCTGTAAGATCTTATATGGTTTTCCACTTCCTCCTTTACAGTGGGGATTTGCAAATTTTCATGTAGTTCTTTAATTTTGATGAACCATGGGGACCCGGCCATTTCTCTTAGTACACTGTTTTGAAACCTCTGCATAAAAATAAAGTTAAATAATACTTATTACTTAACAATAAGTCAAATGATAACTCTTCTATATAAAAACGTATGGACATAAAATTACACTTACCTTAGTGCGCGGACGGCCCCGGCCCTTTTTCACTGCTGCCTCGGGAAGAGGCTCATCACTTTTAGTCTTTTTCACAGATGTATTAGTCTTTGAAGCACTTTGCTTGTCCTTAGAAGCCTTACAGTCTTTTGAGGGTTCGCAAGCTTTTCTATCATCATCACTACCACTTTTGGCTGTTGAGTTTTTAGTACTCTTCAACGTCTTTTGCGGAGAGCACTTGGGTAATGATTTAGATACTATTTTCAAGGGCAAGTCATCATCACTCGAAGAATCTGATGAGCATTTGCTACAGGACGAGCTAGAGCTGCTGTCTGATAATTTTGAGGGTTTTTTCTTCACTTTTGATTTCTGGGTCTCCGTTGCCTCCAGAGGTTTCGTTTTGACCGAAGGTTTGGCAGTCCTCTTGGGGGAGAGCTTCCTCTGAGGAATTGCAGCAATTTTCAGCCTCAGTCCGGTATCACAGGAGGTGACGGAGAAGTGGGGCTTCGAAGCAGAAGTCTGCTTGGCGCCGGAGCACTCCCAGTCACTGCCAGACGACTCGCTTGAACTGCTATTCTGTAATTAAAAAACCAAATCAATTTTAATAATATCATTAAAGAACTTTTCCAAATGGACCAGTGTTTGACCCTGTAGATGAAATTGGGTTTATCCATGTTTTTTGCTTCAAGCAGGGCTTGAAACCGGTTTTTGCCCCCATACAAATAAACCGGTTTTCTTATCGTTCTTCCGTTTACTATTTCATGTTTAATAAGGCTATAAAATAATACGAAGCAATAACCTAAATACACTATGGAGTTCCACATAAAATAATTTTAAATATTTGGCTATTTTGGGGTTTTTTTAATTAACCGGTTACAAGCCCTGGCTTCAAGTGTACTCGAAATTTTAATAAAATAGCTTAGATAGTTTAATGTCGGCGCTTTCATCTCATTCCCTCATTTAGCACAAAATAGAACATGAGGGGTGTAGCCACATGTAACAGATGTTCTATTTTCTGGAAATTGTTCATTCAAGTGATTGAACAACACATTAAAATATCTGTGGAAGTATCTGTACAATGGAAATAGCCCTACTGCTTTTATAAGGAGTTTTGTCGCACGCACACACAGATGCATGTGTACACGCTAATACTTTTGTACTAATTTTAAGAAAAAAAAAGACATCATCCTGCTCTTGCAAATTCTTTTAAATATTTGTTTTTATTTGCTAACCATTAGTTCAATCTTATTAATGTTCTAAACTGTTCACAATAAGGGCAAAACTGAAGACTGTAACACAGTGAAAACTAACACAGTCTTAAGAGTTCCCTTATTATTGTATTTGTCTTGTTTTTAGTTTACTTAATTGAGACATGATTTAAAAATCATCATCAATGAGGCACAAATTTTCTTAAACCTAATCTTATTCTAATTCTCTATTTAACCCTTTGTAGGCTGTATCCAGGATCAGCCCCAGAATTTTTACTAGCTTTTTTATTTATATTTTCATACTTATTTAGAGCACTATCAAACAGCAAGAAGGCTCAAGCTCACCTTTTTTTTGTGCTCTAGCATACATTTTGGTGCTTAAAAGCAGCCTATGTCCTTTTGCAGGATTTGAACTATCTCCATGCCAATATTTCATATAAATCGGTTAAAGTGTGAAGAGGAAACAGACAGACAGTTACTTTCACATTTTTGATAATAGTACAAATACAATGTATGAAAATGAGAAGGGCATTATTAGGTATTCTCTTGTTTGAATTTAATGAACTACATACCTCCGAATCTGTATTGGAATCCGACTCGCCACTTGAATCTTGGGTTTTTGGCACCTCAGTTCCCATTTCTGAAAAAACATTGCAGGAATTTTATTCAATGATCAATAATATTTTCCAGCGTGCAAATGTAGAAAATAATTAACTGATTCTACAAAATCAGTTCATTTGAGAAATTATTTAATTTTTAATGACATTTTGTTATGGGTCTATTGTTATTGTTATGTATTTTCGGGAAATAACTGTAAATAAGCAACAATCATAAGATTAAGGCAAAAGATCCTCATACTTAGCCTTGAGTTGAACTTCACAATGATAACAACAGTTAATATTACGAGAGGCACTATTGGGTTCTTCAAATAATGTAGCCCAGTGAAAACATTACTTCATCATTGCTATGGCATGGCAAAAATGCTGCCAATTAGATAAACAGGTGCATTCTTATCCAAATCCCAAGCAAATTCACCAATTTAGAACACAGTAGTCCGAAATATCTTATACGAATAGGCAGATAATTGATGATCGAGGTACTTACTTCAAGGTTGGTCAAGATGTTTCCAACTCTAACTGCATATATTCCGGCATTGTATCACTTCACACACGAATACAATGTTGCATCTGAAATATAATGAAAGGTTTACGCTTACAAAAACGGAATAACAGGCTGAATATTCAGATTTCGAGCATTTGATTCTTGTTCGTACAAAATTAGTCGAAATGACAGATCTGACGAGCGACACCCGAAGGACCAGTTTTCTAGCGCGACGTAACATAATAGCGTTCTCAAATCATGGATTGTATGGTCTTGCAGTAGACAGAATACAATATCAAAGAAATGAATTCCACCTTTGCATCGCGCTAATAATTAGGGGTAACGGTCTTTTAGGACATTGGCGCCAAATAAGTGCATACGTTTACATACATAACAGGAATAACATCGAAGAAATCTGAATAAATTATAGCCAAACAGTTTATTCTACACGTACCAAACACAATTACTTACTAACCACATATTTAAACGTCGATAATGCAAAGATAAACGCAGTTGCTTCACTTGAGAACACAACACTTGGCCTCCATGTTTACAATTCATTCAAATAAAATAAAATATATAGGAAGATGCCTAGGCAGGGTGAGAGAAAGCTAGAGAATTTATAGCTACCTCGTTTTAGCATACGTCATCCGCCTACGAGTAAAAGAGATGCTTATAGTAAATTTACTTGTACATGAATTGCGCAAAATGGCGTCACTCTCGAAATGCATGGTTGAAATATTTTTATGAAGATTTCATCAGTAGAAAAGAAAGGAATACAAAAGGAATCACTTAGTTTCCTTATATTCATATGGCTACTAAAACATGCTATTTCTTATGGCTATTAAAACATTTTCGCTGTGTTTTTCATATTTTAGCGACTCCGGACTTGAATTTGCTTGTATGTAAATGGTACTATTACTACATTTACATATTTCAACGCATATAAACTTTTACAACTTTTTAATTTAATTTCTTGCGTTGCGTTAAATGGATCATTATATAAAGTGGGTTTCATTTAACTGCAAATTGTAGTTATGCATTTAAAAGATTTAAATAAATGGAAAGGAAATCATTTGCAGTGCTATAGCAAACGAAAATGTGAAACGCGATGTTAAAATATTGACTTGGATAGCTTTTTTAAAATTATTTTGACATTTGAGTCCTCCAAAAAATAGCTTGAATAGTTTATAATATTACCAGCATTGGGTATATTTGCCAAGTTTGATTATTTTTCTGTAAGATGATGTTAATTCATCATTTAACTAACCAGTTTACTTTCGTAACAGTGGGGAAAAAGAAAAGACATAACTAAAAACGACATTTATTGAGGTAATAACACCATTAAATGACTAATTGTGTAACGATCCTTCTTCTTCGGCAGAACTGTAGGTGTTAAATATTCCGCGTTTTTTTTTATACCATTTATATTTATGTTTCTGGTATATCTTTCAAAATTAAAAAAGTTAACATGGCGTTGTCATTGTCAATGTCAAATACGTCATGTGTCACTGTCATGGCTAGGCTAGGGCCAGCATAACCCTACAGGCACGAAACAAGACAAGTTATCGGGATATTTTATTTTGTTGTTTCTATTTAATTTCTATATAAATTTTTATTAACCTAATCTAGCCGAATATATATAATAAGACTACATGGCATATTGAGCTATATGAATATCAAACAATTTAGAAATTTCATAATCACTGATTTACAGGCACAAAGTACTAAATCTTAACTTTAAAAGACTGAAATGGTATATTTTAAGCATGGACGTAGATGATGTATGGGATGACCTTTCCAATATACCTGCCGACCCGCCAGTGATGCGGGAATTATGCGAGAGTTGCAAGTAAATTCCAAGTTTTACAAGAGTTTCTAGTTTGTAAAAATTCAAATATTTTAGCAAATTTATATTAATTTCAATCTTTTTCATTTTTCAGGAGACCACAAGTAGTATGTTGGTGTGCAGCCCTGCCGCCAGTGAGACTACAGCCTCGGAGCAACATCATCCTTTTGCAGCATCCTGCTGAAGAAAAGCGATGCCTCCGCACAGCTCCCATGCTGCAGCTCGGTTTAGCGGACAAAAAGTGCCTTATCTACAAAGGGAAGAAGTTCCCTCAACCTAGACACGATGATTTAGAAAATATCTTAAATCAACCTAATACTATTCTACTCTATCCAAGTAAATCTGCCATTGACATTAAGGATTTGGTAAATGACAATGACTCATACAATCTTGTCCTGTTGGATGGTACTTGGCCGCAAGCTAAGGCCATATATGCATCCAGTCCTATCTTACATAATATTAGACAAGTGAAACTGATAACTAGTCATGTAAGTAGCTATATTATAAGAACACAACCAACCGAAGGTTGCCTGAGTACTTTAGAAACTGCAGCAGAAGCTTTAACTCAACTTGAGAGAGATCCTATGTACAGAGAACAATTAATCCAACCCTTGCATATGCTTTGTCAGTATCAACTCGAAAATGGGGCAGTTACTCATCAATCTAAAGAATTTTTGCTAAAAACAAGAACATATCCGAAATTGATTGGTAAACGGCTGTCTAAGTTATTGAGATCTACAAATGAATCCCTATCTCAGTCAGAGGAATAGGTTATGTTTTAATAAAGTTTATTAATATTGTGTATTCATTGTGTATTGCTTTTCCTTATGCAAATAGTAAGGGCCTTATCACACTTGCGATTTGCGAGCGAGTTGAAAGTGTTTTTCAATACAAAACTCGTACACGGCGAACTCGCGGCGTGTTCGCCTCCATCAGAGGCGTATTTACCCTAGGGCCAAGGGGGCCATGGCCCGGGGCGTCAGGCTCTGAGTAGCCGCCCCTCAAAGCCGGCCTCGGTCGAATTTTGTGACTTTTTTTTTTTTTTTTTGTATGATTTTTAAAAATCAAACAAAACTACGAGTATTTTCTACTGAACTTTTTAACATTAAAATTTGTTAAGCTCGTTCTACACTTGTATCATATCAGCGTATCGTATCTCCGTCGCGTAGCACCGACGCGTATCATGATCGTTAGTGTGGAGTGGACGCAAAAAGATCGCGACCATGCTGTGCGCCGTATCTGATCGCTTGCGATCCATGTTGATACGCGTTTATTAAAATCCTCTCACACTCGCGATCTGGTGACCGTCAAGATTTAATATCAAGAAGAAGAAGAAGAATCTATATCAAGATCATCTAGGTTAAAAAATAGTACCTACCCTTGAATTTCCCGAAATATATAAGGCTTGTTCACGGTGTACGCTACCGAGCATCAAGCTGGCGTACACTGCGTGGATCTCTGAAACGGCTTTGGTTCTCAGGAATGATTTATAGCTCAAAAAATAGTACCTAAATAGTACCCTACGCCCGTCATTCATGATTTCAAACATACACACAAATAAACACTTCTTGCTGTAACAACTTTGTACGCCAATGTTCACACCACACCACACTGATCGGATCGGTGCTCAGATCGGGTCCACGTACACATGTCAAGAGCGTGTTCGTATACCCTATGATAATCAGGGAAAAACAGACTCGAGGTGGAACGCGGCGTTTTCACACCTCCGCCGCGGAAGCAGCAGCGCTGAACCGCTACACTAATACCGCGGCGGACTGCTTCCACACACGCCGCGGACCGAGTAGCGGAAGCAGTGCGTGCTTGTAGCTGCCAGTTGTTGCAATCGAAGCAAAATGTCGTCTCTTTCGGAGTCCGAGGAGGGCAAAAAATATTGGGCTCTTTAGCATTAAAAAAAAACCCTCGAATCTGGGTGCACGATATAGGTTAAAAGATGAAAAAGTTAGTCTCATGAAGATTTTATGCGGTTTTTTGGCAAACATAATGAAAGTATTATCAATGGTTAACTACGTTTTAAAACAATCAAAAAATAAATAATCCCAGGGTGTGATTTTTAAAATGGAAATACACCTACATACACCCTAGGCCAATAGTATGGAAACAAAGATATTTTTCTTAATTTTTGTTATTTCCATTGTTATTATTGTGTATTGGTAACGCAAAAACTACTATAGGCAATTTTTTAACATTAAAACAGCACCCAAAGTATTAAAACATCCTAATATATGGCAATAAAATATAACAGACGACTGACAGCCCCGGAAATTTGTGCGGAGTTGAATAAATCCCGTGCAAAATCAGTCTCATTAACCATAGTTAAAAGAAGACTTCGTGCCGCCGGCTTGAAAGGGTGTGTGGCCACTAAAAAGCCTTTACTTCGACCTCAAAATAAGAAGAAACGTCTAGCATGGGCAAAGAAGCACCAAGATTGGACATTAGAACAGTGGTATAAGGTTTTGTGGACGGACGAATCGAAGTTTGAAATATTTGGCTCAAAACGGAAAGTATTTGTTCGTCGTTTACCAACAGAAAAAATGATTCCTGCGTGCGTGGTGCCTACAGTAAAGCACGGTGGTGGTTCTATAATGGTCTGGGGCTGTTTTTCAGGCCAAGGAGTAGGAGATTTGTTCCAGGTAGAAGGAATTCTAAAAAAGGAAGGTTACCATTCAATATTGCAACGGCACGCCATACCGTCCGGTCTCAGATTAATTGGAAAAAGGTTCGTGTTCCAACAGGATAATGACCCCAAGCACACTTCCAAGTTATGTACAAACTATTTAAAGAAAAAAGAAAAATCACGCGTCCTCGAAATAATGGATTGGCCGCCTCAATCTCCCGACCTCAATCCTATTGAGTTGTTGTAGGATGAGCTGGACAGGCAGATAAGAAAGACTTGTCCAACTTCAAGATCAGCACTGTGGACGCATTTGTTAACAGCTTGGGGTAATATTGGACAAGATACGATTGATAAATTAATTCAAAGAATGCCGAGACTGTGTGCTGCAGTGAAAAAGTCAAAGGGTTTAGGTGTATTTTGATAAAAACTTATATAAGTCCCCAATCCGCACTGGGCCCGCGTGGGGACTATAGCCCAAACCCTCTCGTGATGATAGGAGGCCTGTGCCCAACATTGGGATACAAATAGGCTGTAGTATTTTATTTATTTTATTATTAGTGAAAGTGAAAATTACAGTTTTTTTAGTATTGTCATATAAGTTTCTTTCCATACTATTGGCCTAGGGTGTACGTAAAATTAAAAATAAAATTAAAATTAAATTTATTTTATTGGCTACCTGTTTTGATCTTAAATAAGCAAACTGATTTTAGCCTTATTTTTGTATTTTTTTATATTTTACGTAGTCGGGTTTTTGTTTCTTATTTTTTGTGTATTATTGTGGTCTGGATGATTAACTAAATATATAATCGGCCTATTCCTGACCTCTTTAAATAAGTTTTCTTTAAATTAAATGCCCATTTTTTACTAAAATTAACTATTCCGCTAAGAAAAAGCTGTCGACAGCCATAGATCGTCCGCCGCGGTACTGCGGTACAGTGGCGGACTGGCGGATCCTACGCGGAGATGTGCACGGCGCCTAGAAAGAGCGGCGGCACCGCGGCGGTATTCCGTGCGAGAGAGATAGAACTATAGTCGACTCAACGCGTTAGTGCAGGCCATGAACAGGCATTTCCGCGAATTATTCGTTCGTCGTACAACGCACAAACGATCGCGGATTTTCAGCGTTACCGCTGTTTTCACACCTCCGCCGCGAATTAGAAATAGTTCCAATTCGCGGCGGAGGTGTGAAAACAGCCTCAAATCGTAACTGCGTATCATGAAAACAAGTCCATACTTACCGATCTTGATATGCGTATCTGATCGCGAGTGTGTGGGGACTTTAATAAACGCGTATTCAACATGCAATCCAGCAAGTGATCAGATACGGCGCGTAGCATGATCGCGATCTTTTTGCGTCCACACTCACTAACGATCATGATACGCGTCGGTGCTACGCGACGGATATACGATACGCTGAAATTATACAAGTGTGGACCGAGCTTTAGACGTAGTGACCGCGAATTTTGCATTTTTAGGCAAATTAGCGACAATGGCTGAAACAAAAAGCCATAAACTTGCAAAGCATTTACCCAACAGATCTTGCAGATGATCTGCAAGATGAATGCGTTCTTTAAAAAATCCTTTTATGTAAGTACATTTTCTAAATAAATTATTTGTACCTATTGTTTTTCACTATTATTTTTGAAAAAAAAAAAGTTTGCCGCCTTGTAAGGGGCGGCAAATCCCAGTGGCCCAGGGCGCAATTTTTTAAAATACGCCTCTGGCCTCCATACAAAACTCGCTCGCGAATCGCAAGTGTGATAACGCTCTAACTTGAAGGACCCTCAGACCCTGATTGATTGGTATACAGTATACCTTACATGTTATGGCCTTATCACACTTGCGATTCGCGAGCGAGTTTTATATGGAGGCGAACACGCCGCACGGTGGGCTGGATCTCGAAAAGAGGACATTCGCACTTTTTTCAGAAAATCATTTTTTGAAAAATGCTATGTTCTAGAGAATTAAATAAGGAACAATAAATGTAGAATACATTTTTTCGAAATAAGGCATATTGACAGCAGAAAAAAATGAAGTCTGTTTTTTTGTATGGGACCCAAAAATAGGTATCTTGTTTCTCAGAAACTATTAGAGGTCCCGACTTCTACCTTTCAAGACTTTGTTTTTCTACTTTTATAGAGTAGGAAACGATAAGCAGATTTTTTATACAGGTGCTGGTTTTTTTTTAGTCCAGTAAAAAGTCTACAAATTTTCGAATTTTTCGTTTATGTCTTTTTTGGGATCCTACATTATTTTTCGATAGTTTAATTCTATAATAATAATAAAAAGATACACATGCGACGTTTTATTGACTTTTTTTTTGGAAAAGAGTTGATTTTGGTTCAAATTTGTTGTTAGGTATTTACAAGTACAACTCAATCATTTTATGGAAGACTAGCAGCACGCCCCGGCTCCGCACGGGTATAAAAATTCTTTTTTTGAATAATAATATAGCCTATGTTCACCGCGAAGAATGTAGCGTACACAAGCTTTTAATACATGGGGCTGACATAATTAAGCATTTCGGCATGTTACCAATTGGAAAATTATCAGAAGAAGCATCAGAAGCGAGGAACAAAGATTTTCGTAATGTGAGAGAACACCATGCTAGAAAATGTAGCAGAACCATGACGAATGAAAATATTTTGCACAACTTTCTTATATCTTCTGATCCCCAAATAACTCTTCTAAGGCCACGACTAACTAAGAAAGCTAAAAATCTCTCACCCAAAGCTTTAGAATTACTAATTATAGAAAATAATACGAGCGACGATGTAATCTTTTTGAAATGTTAGAAAATACCAATGAATATTTTTTTTCACTGTAGTAATTTTTGTATTTAGGTATATGTAATTTTTTAGAAATGTTTTGTATCGTTATTATTATACCATAACCATATTATTTTTTGTTGTTTATTGATTATTTTAAGTGACATGTTGTATGAAAAATGTAAAAAATATACTTGGGATTTTTTTCATAATTTAATAAACGTTACATCCATTATGTGTTATTATCATTTTTACTTTTAACTATCTAAATATAATGTAAAATCCCAAAAAAGACAAACGAAAAATTCGAAAATTTGTGGACTTTTTACTGGACTAAAAAAAAACAGCACCTGTATAAAAAATCTGCTTATCGTTTCCTACTCTATAAAAGTAGAAAAACAAAGTCTTGAAAGGTAGAAGACGGGACCTCTAATAGTTTCTGAGAAACAAGATACCTATTTTTGGGTCCCATACAAAAAAAACATACTTTACTTTTTCTGCTGTCAATATGCCTTATTTCGAAAAAAATATATACCACATTTATTGTTCCTTATATAATTCTCTATCGGATAGCATTTTTCTGAAAAAAGTGCGAATGTCCTCTTTTCGAGCCATCCAGCCCACCGTGTGCCGCGAGTTCGCCGCGTACGAGTTTTGTATTGAAAATCGCTTTCAACTCGCTCGCAAATCGCAAGTGTGATAAGGCCCTTAAGAACAGCTTTTTTTGGAAATGTTTATATGAGGTTTATGCAAGTTAATTCTCTTTCAATAAAAAGTTCAGCAGTGTTTATTTTGCTGCAACATTGCCAGTGACATTTGTGAGAAGAAAATGGTGTGAAACTGTTGTTTCACCATTTTCTATATTTGTTACTGTTGTAACAAATATAAATTTTAATATAACTAAGGCAAAGTTTCCGGGTAGTTCAAATAAATATCTTTAGTGTTATTTTATACTACATATAAGACTACAATCGAAAATATACTTTAGTAGGTTGAGCAGGTATCCTTATTAAATGATTAGCTTTCTTTCTTTCATCCTTCCTTTGTCCATTAATTTAATTAATAGACCAAACAATCAAAACTCAATAAAATGATCGTAAAATAGGTAAAAAAAACATGATCTCCCGCTTGCAGCGTTTTGGAGCGATTTTAAATAGAGCTTGAATGGCATCCCATTTTTTCTGCATGCAACATTTGTTTTTCAACCAGCAGCTGTCACTGTCAAACTTATCGCAACGCAACTGTCAAACCCTTGTCAAACCGTATTCTTTTCTCTCTTTTCGGTTTTCTGTGCTGTCAGATCGGAAACATGGCTGAGGTTAGCGAATAAATTTGTGATAAAAATCCGTATACACCAACATGATCGTGTCTTGTATTGAGTTACCAAGTGCAGTGAATCATTATCTATTGATTACCTACCGTTATAAGTGATTATTTCACGTTAGTGATCAAGAATGTTTACGTTTTCCAGGTCGACGAAACTCTCAAGAAGAAGCGTACCTTCAGGAAGTTCACCTTCCGAGGTGTCGATCTCGATCAGCTTCTTGATATGCCCAAGTGAGTTTAATATCTACCCGATACCGTAAACCTTTTCTCTTAGAAAACATAACCTGTAACTGAAACAACAGAAGCTACCGGATCACGTCGAGCTCAAAATTGCGCTTACTTTGAGTTTTCTCAGTCTAACAATGTTATTGAGAGCTATTCCAATACTTCGTAACTACGATAACACTCTTTTTGTGGCACAACATAACCTCGCAACCTTTGTGTTTTTCCAGTGAGCAACTCATGGAGTTGATGCACGCGCGCGCCCGCCGGCGGTTCGCGCGCGGTTTGAAGCGCAAACCGATGGCTCTGGTGAAGAAGCTCCGCCGCGCCAAGAAGGAGGCCCCGCCCAATGAGAAACCCGAGATTGTCAAGACACATCTGCGCAACATGATCATTGTCCCCGAAATGGTTGGATCCATCGTTGGTATCTACAACGGAAAGACCTTCAACCAGGTATGTTTATAACAAACAGTAGCTACGTAACTAATAATTTAATATTACTAGCAACAGTTTCGTACCGCATAGACTTTGAATTTGCATACCCGATGATACTATACATACAGACAGTTATAGTTATAGAAGCATTGATCTATTATAATTAAGGATTCACAATCAGTCGGAGAAAAATGGCCCCATCAAAACGGGTGCCTTCATTATAAAGAGGCTTTATTAGCATAATAAAATAAAAAAGCCTTTAATTTCTGGTTCGCACCAGAACCCTCATGGGTAAAGGCCTTGTTAGCATATAGGAACGTTTTCTAATGTCAGTTTGCTCCATATATTTTGACATATTCTGTTAGGCACTGTTCGTCCACATGTTATTACATGTATTGAAAAATTGTTTTTTTCCGTGGATAACCAGTTCCCGTGGAAATACTGGGATAAAAAGTATCCTATGTTATTGCCCGGGTCTCAAACTATCTCCATACCAAATTTCATCCAAATCGGTCCACTTGTTGCGATGTGAAGGAAGGACAAACAAATAAACACACTTTCATATTTATAATGTTAGTATGGATTTCAAGGCCTAAAGACAAGGCATTGACTATTCAAATTCACCACCGCCACCATGACAGCCTATTTTACAGCCCACTGCTGGGCACAGGCTTCCTCTCATCACACAAGAGGGTTTGGGCTATAGTCTCCATGTGGGCCCAATGCAGATTGGGACTTCACACACATCTTTGAATTACTTCGCAGATGCATGTAGGTTTCCTCACGATGTTTTCCTTCACCAAAAAGCTCAGTGGTAAATTCAAATTGAATTTCGCCCTTAAGTAAACTTAGAGGTGCGAGCTGGGATCGAACCCCCGACCCTCTGCATGAGAAGCGGTAGGTCGAACTGCCTGAATTGCCTGTGCAAACCTGCCACATTTAGTGTGTCATTTGACTTGAAACCCACAGTTAAATGCTAGCTATAATCTGTGGATCTAGGTTCTTTATATCAAAACATATAAAATTCTTGTTTTATTGACTAAGGGCCGGTTCCTATATCCACGTAACGCCTCGTTTTGCCTACGGACGGTTAAAATTTGACAGATTCTCTATGGAACAAATGTCAAAAATCAACCGTCGGTAGACAAAACGAGGCGTTTCGTGGATATAGGAACCGGGCCTAAGTGATGACAATGCAATGTCGAAACTACTGGTTGTAGAAAGCAATTTGGTGTCAAGGTTCCCTGGAGAGTATAGGGGAGCAGAGCACTAAGAGAGAATTGTCGGAAATTCCCACGGGAATGTAAAAAAAAAACATTTTACGTCATCCTTGGCCGTAAAGTGGGATTTTCTGCCCGCGACGCGGGGAGAAAATCTCACTTCCTGGCCAAGGCAAGACATAAAACTTTAGACAAACCACGGGCGGCTATTCGTAAAGCCCCAGACCGCATATTTATGGCCTTCACCTTCAGTTCGGGCCACAAATGAATTCACCGCCCTAAGTCTGTAATGTATGATAGAACTATTGAATAGCGAGGAAGCTCGAACTCACTTTTTTTTTGCTAAAGGCATCTGAGGTGTTAAATGTTAATTTATTTATTTATTTGAATCATTAAGTATATAAAATGACAGTAATAATACCATATCATCACAAATATTCTAAACTAAACTAGACTAACACAGGGAATTTGAACTATTATCACATTATTAATAATTATTACATTATTATCATTATTAAATATAATTGCCAATATGTTAATGTGCGTATGACATCCTGCCTGGCAAAGAACTTGGTTGTATCCTAATCTGAACCACTTTTTTCCTTGTTTCAGGTTGAAATCAAGCCCGAGATGATCGGCCACTACCTGGGAGAGTTCTCGGTCACGTACAAGCCCGTCAAGCACGGTCGTCCTGGTATCGGAGCCACCCACAGCTCCAGGTTCATTCCTCTCAAGTAGAGAGCTCTAGGTTAAGTGGAAAAATGTGCAACGGAATACAATAAAGTATCTTTTGCACACATGAATGCTTTTTATTAAAGAGCGTAGCCGTGTTTTCATATAGAATCGGCCCTTTCACGAAATGGTTTCTGTATTTTTTTCAATAAGAGCTCTTATGACAAATATTGTTTGCTGTAAGTTTCAGCTTCCTATCTTTGTTATTGTCGAAGATATGATTTTTTGAAAATTTCCAAAAAAAATCCGAATTTTGCCTCATAGGCTAATGCGATTCACGTGAATTTTTGGAACAGTGATAAACATATAATGACTCACGTATTCCTAAAACAATATTGAATACTGCCAAAAAAAATCTTGCATAAATGTAAGAAATAAAACTTCAGACTTTTTTTTCTTGCTTTCTAGAAGAGCTTTCTTTTCTACAGTTCTTCATTAGGTAATTGCTTATATAAAGGTGTACCATATATATATTTTTCAAAATAATCCAGTCAGTACTTCATACTGAATCTGAATCTGAATAGCCTTGTTTCTGACGTCATTTGTGGTCTTGGATTTGCCATCTTTTTATCTTCTGGTCGTCAGTTTGCCAGTTGGCAAAGGCCTCCTCCAGCCTCTTCCATTCTTGTCTGTCTATTGCCACTCTGTTCCACATCACTCCTGCGGTTCGTCTGATGTCATCATCCCATCGTCGGTTTGGTCTGCCCCTTGTTCTGTAACCTTCTCTTGGGTACCATTTTGTTACAATTTGACTCCATTTTTCTTTGCCCCTTCATACTAGAAAATACAAATATAAAGGATGAGGTATACCCATACCAGATCATTTAGTTGCAAAAGAGATTATGCACATTGCAACCTCTTTATCATTACGAGTACCAGCAGATTCATAGACCAAAACCGGCCTATGTGCATAACTAATCTCTTCCGCAGCCCATCGGTCCAGCGGTTTATAATAATAATAAGAATAGTTCTTTATTTTCAGATGTCCAAGATCCATTAGTTTTTTTTTATTATTAGATCCATGACATGATTAAATCTTACACTAATGTTAGTAGGTTCTTATCATAAGTTTATTTAAATAAAAATACATTGGGCAGCGACATCTATTATCGCATTTAACACTTATTTCGGGCGTACGCTGATTTGTTTGAAAGTTGTCCTTCTAGGTTTCCCTTATTTTTTCTATGGTATTAGTGCCTAATTAAAAAAATACAACGGGTTGCACTCCGGGAGTGCCGCCAGGAGTGAAAACTTGAATATTAACGTTGTAGAAAGAGAGGGGGATACTTCCTCTCCTACGCCGCGCCGGCGGTCTACTGGCTTCAATGACATTGTAACAGTTTTCGATCAGGTCACATTTTTTCCCCTCAAAAAAAGTGCACAGTGCCGCTAAAGAAGTATTCACTTCAAAAAACCTATGGATCGATTATTTTTGTTAATCGATCGCTAGTCAATCGACTAGCATCGATTCGCTCAGCGCGGCACTAGCTGACCGGAGTCAGGCAGCAGCAGCCAGTGCGCGCCGGTTTTGGCCGCCGCGCCCGCGCCGCGATCTCTCTCCGACGCCACCGGTCCTTATAAGTCGCCGCCCTACATGGACTTACGAATTACTTGAGCGTACATTACTAGACTTCTGGCTAAACCATAGCAAATTGACTTACTTTGGAACTTGACCTTTTGTTCATGGTAAACAAATTTTTGTGTTTTCATTTTGGTCGGCAGTCGATAAGGTAGAAGGCGCTCCTCTCTGCTTAGGCCCGTTTCCTAAATCACAAAAAGTCTCGTTTTGGCTACGTGTTGTTAAAATTTTACATTTTAATCATCCACAAATTTGCTCGCACTGCTCAAGAATATCGAAGTTGCAAATTTGGGTACTACTACTACACTACAGCCTATTTGCGTCCCACTGCTAGGCATGGCCTTCTCTCATCACGAGAGGGTTTGCGCTAGTCCCCACGCGGGCCCAGTGCGGATTGGGGACTTCACACATCCTTGAATATTCGCAGATTTGTGCATGTTTCCTCACGATGTTTTCCTTCACACCAAAAAGCTCAGTGGTAAATTCAAATTGAATTTCTAGCCTAGTCGTCTGACCTACCGCGTCTTATGCACGGTCGAGCGTTCGTTTTTTTTTACGAACGACAGCGATAATACACTATGCGTCAATGTCTTAAGTGCTTCGCCGCACGCCTTCTAAGTTGTGTCGTGTTTTACCTACTGTCTACAATGGACAAGAAATCTGCATAATTTGGCCACTAGGGACACTGCGATCGCTTGACCCAAACCATCTGTCAATTACATAGAGAAATATTTGTTGTTATTGGTTTTACTTAAATTATTAAAAAATGCCTCGCTGTGCAATGGCTGTGCAGTTCCAGGATGCAATGAGAACGGACGACACGTATTTTAGAAATACTTAGTATGTATCTGGGGCAGGTATAATTGCATTGGGATGTCTTCATTTTCATCACAAATAACTGAACCAAAAATTTAAATTGCGGTCAATATTTAACAATTTTAAACAAATCTACTTAAAATTGTCAACAAAAAAAAAACAGTAAAAAATTGACAGTTTGGGTCAAGCGTTTGCAGCGCCATCTGAGTCGAGCTTTGCGTATTCTTGTCCATTATCTGGTTTTTGTATAAATGCTCCTTTTCATCATAATACAACTTAATTTAGACATTATCACTCTGTGACACTAGATACTGAAGGTTTACGACCACTGACACGACCACTCCGACTAATTGTAATTTGTTTAATTACACTAATTAAGACTTGCTTTTATTTCTACCGAGTATTAGCAGGTACAACCGCTTGTACTAGATAGTTATAACATACGGACATAATGACTATAAATTGCAGGTAATTAAAAAACACCGACAAGACATAAATAATGACGAACCGTTTTTTGAAAAAAATAAAATAGGTTGGGCTTTGCCGATGCACACGGCCATTGGTTTAGCGTGAGACGTCGGTTTCCGCGACCTCGTCCGCCCTTGATACTAACTTAAGGCCATAACTTCGAGTTAATGACCTGTGACATTCCACTTTTCTAACTTTGACTTTGTAAGTGGAACCTATCTTAATTGTTTATTGATTTTTAAACAACTCCGTTCACGATTGGACTGGGCGGGGCTATCCCACTTTATGCGTCGAATGAAGGATTTACCGATTCACTTAGCGGTCACTTTTCACGTCCCGAATAACATGTTTATCTATCCACGAAGTGATAGGGAGATTCCTTTTCCGTTCCCTATAAGATCGCTTGGTGAACTCGAATAGACGCCCTGTACACACCAGTTTGGACTGACAAGTTCCATTCTTTAGTTATTTGAATGTCATATTTCATAATTAATTCTACGAGAATGGCGGTCGTGTGGCTGTCGCATAATATATGTCTGCGGACAATACATGTCCTTGCTTATTACAAGTGATGCGCCGTCAGAACAGAACAGCTGCTTCTAAAATGACGTCATCAAGTCATCACTGTCTGAGAGACGGCCACAAACTACCTCAAGGTCCTGCGCCGACCACATCCATCGGACTCTCGTGGCCTTCGCTCGTTTCCAACAAATGAACCGCTAAATTTCATTTTAGGCCATATTTTATCGCAACAAATAGCATATAGCCGACTTAATACGTTACAACTTTTACTTACTAAGCTTAAAGAGTTTAAGGGCTAAAGAAGAGTTATTATTCTGAATTTGGCTATTTCGATAGCCTTTACGCACACCATATGGCAGTTATAGCTGCGATTTGCTATTATTCAAACTTTATTCAGCATGTCTGTGTTACTTGGGTAATCAATTAAATTCGCGTAACAGACATCCCTTTCGAGTCAAACCATCGCCAGAGAAAGCTTCACGTAGGTTATACCATGGCTCTCGGGCCGATTTAGCATCTTGCAGGTGGATATAGTTTATCGGATCCACTAACAATACTATTCTTGACTTCGCCTTTCTATCCTCCGTGTTACTAAAAACCATTTTGCCATCAGTCGTTCCCGTTTTACCCGAACCCTTGGTTCCAACGACCTTTGCTTCTTCATCCGAATCATTTTCAATGCATTTCCAGAGATCTTTATACTCGTGATAAGACTGAACCGCAAAACACCAATCGGTATAATTATCTTTATCAATTTGAGCCATTTGATTATTCGAACTCATCATAACAATTCAATAATGAAGGTTTACTCTAATCAATCAATCGCGGTTAATGGCAGCAGAGATGCCTAAGGTTTACTCTATTTTATCCGCCATCAGATGACGCCCCCGAGCCATCAGTCCTATAAAGCTGTCAAAAATTCAAAATGTGTGGAATTAACTTTAAGTCCTATAATTTCAGTATAAATATTTGATTAAAGAGGTTTCAGGACTTCCATGAAGTTTCCAACCCATCCCAGGGCGCCAATGGTGAGCAAAATATATTAAACCCTCATTGAGACTGATCACCTCTACAAATTTTTACCTTACTCTGCTTTGCCTGGGCCTATATTCGAAGTCTTAAATAGGGACCTCGCTGTTCCCTATAGGATCAAGGTGAACTTTAAATCTAGCTGCTTAAAGTTCACGTGACGCGTGAGCGATCCTGTAGGGAGCAGCGAGATCCCTATTTAAGACTTCGAATATAGGCCCTGAATAACTAATTGATAAAGAACCTTTCAGAATTTAATGAACAGGGCTCTATTCGGAACAAATAGGGAAAAGGGACTTCCATATCCCTTATAGCGTTAAAGCCTCACGGTAGCTACATTTGAAGTTCAAATTGAGTGCCGCGTGACGCTTTGACGGTGGGGATATGGAAGTTCCCTTTCCCATAACATTTTGCATAGAGCCCCTGAACTTGCTCGTAGATTTTATTGAGTCAGAGGATGACGTCATTGCAATAACCTCCGTTATGACATTTCTTGATTGAAACCGCCTGTCCGTGGTAGACGAGAGCCCGACTGCAGCACACCTTACGTTATCAGACACCTATGACATTGAGAATCAAGTATCTATTGAATATATACTATTCAATGGTCAGTCAGTACCTACTACGAGTAAGGCTCTTCTGGTTCTGGTAATCGCTGATAGATAATATGAAAGTGATTAGATTAAATTCAATTAAATTATCACTTTGTTTGAACAATAGTACTATAATATTAGGTCCTTACATATGAAATTGGCGTTTCATATGGCAGAAATGAAAACGATTTTTTTTTATGAAACTATTTTTTTATTTATGTACCATGTATGTACCATGGCTATCTATGCACTTTTGCCATCTCGAAGGTAGTTCATTGATTCCTTTACTAAAAAAAGTGTGTGAGCGAGAATCAATAAAATCTTTGAAGGCCGTTTGGACAGCCTCGTGAGAATTGAATTTTTTTCCTTGCATGAAGTTGTCCAAATTCCGAAAAAAATGGTAATCAGTTGGAGCAAGGTCCGGGAAGTATGGTGGGTGTCGAAGACATTCCAGTCGCAGCTCCCGTAGTTTTGCGGCCGTCAAACGTGCCGTATGTGGTCGAGCGTTGTCCTGAAGCAGCAGTGGGCTAGATCGATTGACCAGTCTGGGTTGTTTAATGGCTAGCTTTTCCATCATCGTTTGCAATTGTTGACAATACACATCAGCCGTGATTGTTTGCCCAGATCTTAAGAAACTGTAATGGATGACACCGGCACTAGTCCACCAGACACTTACCAGTACCTTTTTCTGAGTCAACTTTCGTTTCGGGCAGAATTTGGCTGGTTCACCTGGGTTCAACCATTGTGAAGAACGTTTCCGGTTGTCGTACAAGATCCATTTTTCATCACAAGTAACGATACGATTCAAAATGCCTTCATTATTGTGCCGGTTGAGAAGTGAAACGCAACACTCGACGCGTGTTTCTTTGTTTGCGTCGCTCAATTCATGCGGTACCCATTTTTCAAGTTTTTTCACTTTTCCAATTTGTTTCAAGTGAATCAAAATGGTTTTATCACTCACACCGAAGCCTGCCGCTAACTCTGACGTGGTTTGCGATGGATCTGCTTCCACAATTGCTTTTAATTCTTCGTTATCAACTTGTGTCTCCGGCCGTCCACGAGGCTTGTTCTGTAGGTCAAAATTTCCAGAACGGAAACGTTGGAACCAATAACGTACCGTATTTTCTTTTGCAGTAGCTTCCCCATACGCATTGTTAATCCTACGAGCCGTTTCTGCAGCACTAGTGCCGAGGTGAAACTCATATTCGTAAATATAGCGATATTTTAAGTTCTCCATATTGTGAACAGAACGATGTGAAAGAAAAACAAATGACGCGATAACAAATAAATTTCGTAATTCGAACACAGAAATACATGGTCTTAAATTTGAAATAAATTTGAATTTGGAATTCCTAGCCGAACGCCACATATTTTGAATCAAAGTTGCCAGTTCGCCAAACGCCAATTTCATATGTAAGGACCTAATACTTACTGGCATCACAGAGAAAAATCGCAATCTGAATTAATAGAAAACAAGTTTGAAAAATTAGATTAATTTTAGGTACAAAGTGAAGTTCAACTCAACTCGTAGCCACTTTTTTTTCTTTGAAATCAAACACATCATCCATCCATCGTATGTAGGTACCTACATCATCATCATCTCCTTTACCACAATCCCACATTAGAAGACGATTAGAGGCGGCACAACATGTTCCCTTCTTCCATTTCTCTGTCAGCCGTCATCTCAGAATTCACACCTACCTACATAAAAAAACGAAACCCACAATCATCGATGTAATGACTGAGAACTACTTATGTACCTCTACTAGCTTCTGCCCGCGCCTTCGCCCGCTTATCGGTTAACGCGTTCCCACGGGAACTATGAGTTTTTCCGGGATAAAAAGTCCAGCGGTTGAAGCGTGAAGACTGAAGAGATGACAGACAGATAGACAGACAGAGATACTTTCGCATTTATAATATTAGTATGGATGCAGGATATGGATATGGATGTAAATACGGGAGCGTATTAAAGTAATACATGTCACTGGTAGGTATATAGCCTCCGTGGAATTTGACTGTTTTACTATTGGTATAGGTGTCCCTCTCGGGATGAGAGGAGGCCTGTGCCCAGCAGTGGAACGCCAATAGGCTATAGTAGTAGTAGGTAGACCTAAAGAAAATTCAATGAAAAAGACTTAAAAGCAGCCGTCTCCTGGCCTAGCCAGTGACACCCGTTAGACTTGATGAAGCTGCTGTCTAAACAATAATTAATCGACGCCAGACATAACGGCCTGAACCAGGACGAACCTGTTCACAAACAAATAAAGCCTAGTATTAATTACAACATTTCGGCCCAATGTTGCCACGTAATGTAACCAAATAGTGTTCATCTATTCTATTACTAACGAGCTCACCCGGCGGACTTTCAGTCAGCGCTCATGGGTGACGTGAGCCGTCAATTGCTGAAGATGGCGGAACGCGGAAGTGAATTATAAGATCATATTAAAATCATCGTGATATTTAAATGGTTATTATCCTATTCGGGATAGAGACAAATCCAAAAAATCAAACATAATCGAATTTGATTCAGCCGTTCTTGAGTTATAAGTGGTGTAACTAACACGACTTTCTTGTATACATACTTATATAGATAAATATAGATAAATAAGTCTGTAGAAGAAGTCGCGTCTGAAACAAGAAAATTAAAAGAAACTATCAAGTCGAGGGGACTATATAGACGACACTGAACACAAAATAAAGATTTTTAGAAAAAGTCTCTTTATGTGTATGTATGTCCGGATAAGTATAACTTGAAAACTATTGGATGGATTGCAACAAAATTTGGTATAAATGGGGGTAGTTTATAGCACTGGTTTATTCAGGCTACTTTTTATACCGGAAAAACGCATAGTTCTCGGGAAACGCTATTTCCGAATTCCACGCGAAGTCGCGGGAAGAAGCTAGTTCAAGATAAAATTACGAATATTCTCTTAAAACTTTCAAGTATCGTGTATTTCGTCAACTTATCTTGGATGTCTTACCAAACGCGAGCTAAGCTCGGCTAGTCACAAATTGGAATTAATTTATCAATTAAATTCTTTATCTTTCGATTACCCAAGACACTGAAATCAAATTTTCATCATTTTGTTTCCTGATTTTGCATTTTCATGAAGGTGTTGGCTTGGCTTGTTGTAGAACCCCTAAAATGGCGATTGGCCACCAACGGACATCTTGGTTTCTTGAGTCACAGGCTGAAACCGTTTGGCAGGTACAGAATTAAAAGCTTATTGACCTATGATTGATCCGTTTATTTCTAGACATAATGAGCGTTGCTGCAACGCACAGTATCTTCTTTTCTACGAATAAGGTGAGGCCTAGCCAAGATACCACGCTATACTGTTCTTCAAATTAATTAACTATGATTAAACTAAGTTATATATCTAGTAACATACCTAATTAAGAATTATCAGGTGATGATGATGACATATAAATAAAAATCCAACCCCTCAAGGACGTCTGTCTGTGCGTCCCGAAATCGGCTGCATTTATTTCGGCAATTACTTTTTGTTTTTACCAGGACAAGACGGCAACAAAAAATAAATAAATTAAAACTACTACTACAGCCCATTTGCGTCCCACTGCTGGGCACAGGCCTCCTCTCATCACGAGAGGGTTTGGGCTATAGTCCCCACGCGAGCCCAGTGCGGATTGGGCTCTTCACACACATCCTTGAATTACTTCGCAGAGCGTGTAGGTTTCCTCACGATGTTTTCCTTCACCGAAAAACTCATGGTAAATTCAAATTGAATTTCGCACGTAAGTAAACTTAGAGGTGCAAGCCGGAATCGAAGCCCCGACCCTCGGCATGAGAGGCGGTAGGTCGAACCACTAGGCCACCACGACTTTTTATTCATGTTACATAATATATTATTATATACTTGAATTGAAGTGAACTAGGCCACCACGACTTCCACTAGGCCACCACGACTTGAAAATTAAAAACTGAGTAAAATTGACTTTTCTTCCATCCAAGGTGCACATCTGTGCAAAGCTGTGGTGGGCAGGTACTAACTACCACGTACTAAGTACTGTAAGGGGGGTTGGTGTTAGCTCAGGTAGATGCTGCAGGCACGGAGATCAGCAGTGGAACTTGAAGACACGAAGACGATGTCTAGCTGATTAAAAACTCTAAATCTTGCAGACTGGCCCTGACACTGCCCTAACACTTCTCTAACTATTAAATGATAGATTTTATGTATATTTCATATTATATTTCCAGAGATGTTTGCATTACAATGGTTATAAAAAGACTAAGTAACAAATGCAACACAATTCTACTCTTAAAAATACCTATATTCGAAAGAAAATGTGTCAACTCACCGATTATACCTACTCGGCCAGTGTCCACAGTACTTACTTGAATTCAAAACTTGAATTCTTTATCGGATTTCTCGATCGGGCTCGGTCATTTAAAATACCTACTTAGAACTGTTTATTTTTATTTTATAGGTACCGTCAATTTAATCGCAGTGCAATGGCATCACATCAATCACTTCACGATCCGTAATAATACTGACATTGATGTTATTTCCGATCGAGACGCGGGTGTCGGGTTCCAATGATTGTATGACGAACATCATCAAGTTTCAGCAATCACGACTTCAGTGAGTGTCCTACGTGTAGTTTGATGAACCTTACCTTACCTAACACACCAAACTGGGCCTATATTCGAAGTATTAAATATAAATCTCGCTGTTCCCTATAGGATCGCTCACGCGTCGCGTGAACTTTAAGCAGCTAGATTTAAAGTTCAACTTGACGCGTGAGCGATCCTATAGGAAACAGCGAGATCCCGATTTAAAGACTTCGAATATAGCCTGTGGTGGTAAATGACCTACCTACATATATAAATTCCGCACTTAGTTATACTGTTAATACCGTACAGAGCATGCAGCCCTGTCCACGACGGCCTCGATTACGAAAGTAGGTACCTTGCAGAATTTGGCAGTCGCCATTCTTTGAAGATCTGATTGCAAATGATCCAAAATGAAGGATGTAGGTTTCTGTTACGCGCGTGTGCCTTTTGACCAACATAGTAACAGTTCAACACATTTAAGACGTACCCATAAATACTTACTTGCATCTTTTTCTACTTTAGATACCAATATCATAATCTATCTTGTCATCTTTAACACTGTCTTCAATGCCAGCGAGCATAATGCTGAGTGTAGGACCATTTCGTAACAAATCACTTGTAATCGTTTTTTTATACATGATGTATTTCATTATTTATTGACATTTTGAGACTGTCGACATCTATGGAATTTATATTTATTTGACAATGGAGGCCATCTCCATATTTTTTTATATTTTTTTTTTTCTGGACCCCTGGAGACTATACATCTCTAAGATCTTAGATTTAAGTTTAAGTTAGGGACTATACATCCCTTCAATGTAATTTTAGTACGTACCTATATGTATATTTAATACATGTAATGTAAATTTTGTAAATTTTGAAAAAAGGCCTTCTGCTTGAGTTTGTTGCGGCGCTTCTTCTCAAGCAATGGGTCTAGGAAGCGCTGGTAAATTCTTTTTCTGACGTGTAAAAGTGCCGCTATGTGGCCAATTTGCTGAATAAATGATTGAATTGAATTGAATTGAATTTCTGTTCTTATTTTTAGCTTGTTATATGTCATGTGTTTTGTACCGAATAAATGTGTTCTAGTCATAGTTTGTACGTTGTACCTATTCCATACTACGTGGTCAAGTTGTCAATCAACGGGGAAAGCCTTCATTTACTCATGGCCTTTGACGTCAATTAAACCGGGTTTACATCGGGATGTTCGTCATCATCGCTGGCCACTCCCATATTATATTGGACGGAAAATATAAATGATAAAAATATACCAGGCACGAACTCTTTTGGAAAGCATGCAAAGTACAGTACAGGGGCTATATTCGAAGTCTTACCTATAGGTAACTATTAACTGTGTATCCTTTCTGTATTTCCTGTGTTCTGTATATGGTGTTCAATAAAGATTATTGTTGTTGTCTTCAATAAGGATCTCCCTGTTCCCTATAGGATCGCTCACGCGTCAAGTTGAACTTTAAATCTAGCTGCTTTAAATTCACGCGGGATTCACGGGGAATTCCTATAGGGAACAGGGAGATCCCTATTTTAAGACTTCGAATATAGCCCCTGTTCTTCACTTCGCCGGGTTCCTATAACACGTCCACGTTCCAATACACACGTCCACCTAAGCCCAAAACGCCAGTTTGAACTCCGTGACAGGGAGTGGAGGAGGGGGCTGTCAAAAGTACAGAGCTCCCGGCGCTCCGAAAAAAATTCTGGCAGATTAGTTGCAGCTTTCAAGTTTGGTGTCCTTATCAGGTACCTAACTAGATGATACCCTTACCAGTTTTTTAGAAATCCGTAGCAAAATATGACGCAATAAGGATTTACAATACATATAGAGAAACTGTAAATTTTAAACTTCCCGTAGCCAAAGTGAGGTGTTTCGCGGACACCGGAATACGGCGTTAATGTCTTTGTTTGGAGGCATAACAAAAATCGTTTACCGGTTCTGCAAATATGTATACGAACGAATGATCATGTCTGCCGGAAGATGTCCACGTCCACTGCTGGACTGGGCCTCCCCCAAGGCTCGCCACTCAGACCGGTCTTGTCCCACTCGTAACTACTGCATTCGTGCGATCTTTACAAGGTCATCGCTCAGCCTATCATCACCATTATACATCACACAGTCCGCAACATGGTTCTTCGAGCCGGATTAACGACGGCATCGTTAGGGCGTTTATGCACCGCGCGCCGTTCGTAGTCTAAAGGCAGTATTGTAGTACTATTACTATGAGTTTGGTGAACTAGATCCGAACGTTTTCACTTAATATTATAATTATGACACTATATGTTGCATTTTGAAATGATGAAAATATTCACGGATTTGTTTCCTAAACGGTCAGTGGCGTGGAAGCAAGTTTGCTCGCTGCTATTTGCTACCAGAAGCTTTTCCGTTTTAACTTGTGCAAGAACGGGCTATAAAAAATATACTCGCGTCTATCCGTCCATTATCGAAAAGTTTATACACTTTGAACCTTTGCAACCATCGCGCCATCATTTTTCAATCGCGCAAATAAAAGAGATTACTGTTCAAGTGGAAACAGACGGCGAGAAATAAACTTTACGATCGGTTTTCATGGAAAATCCAGGGACCTTAATCATCATCCGCTGTTACATTCGAGTTCTTTATGGCTGATTCACTTCGGTCCGCTCCAATGTAAATATGCGGATCGGTTATTAATAACCGTGAGTGAATGCATTACGAGTGTGAGTTTGTGAGGATGAAACTGGAAGAAATCTTGCTGTAACTAGAAGTAATTATTGGGGTGATTAATATTGTTTGGTAAGGGCGCATGAGCGGCCGCTGGCGGTTATATAGGTTCGCGAGGCAGCCTCAACGCCTGTGCCGCGCGCGCCGTCGCTCGCTCTTCGCGTGCCGCCAAACAATACACACTAATCTAACAAACCATTTAAGTTAAATTATTTAACAACCACATTTTTATCGACACCGATTAACAGTGACGTTTAACAGTGAAGTGAAGTGCGATACAAAAGGAAGTTTAATTATCTGTGAACTTAGGAAAGGTTTTAAGGTGAGTTTGTGGAGATTTTTTTATTACCTATCTCTCCTTTGTATTTACTTATAGATTAATGCGGAACCAGCTGAGTTGTCGTGAGTGAAAAATGTCTGAGTGAAAACGTGAAAAATCATACGAAACACAAATAGGTAATACATTATGTTCAGTGCCGAAGCGCATCTAATTGCTGGGTATATTAAAATACAAAGTAAAAATTGTAAGCCAGGTGTACCTAAAGCGTGTTGTTTAGGTAAACAGCTGTCAGTGTTACCTTCATTTTTAAAAATTAAAGAAATAATCGAGTACCCACGTTAATTTCAATCCTTTTACTGTTTATACATATGCAGATAACCTATATACAATTGTAAATAAACATTCCTTAGAGGGATACGTTCGCCTTCGTACAATAGTTTGCAATTTTGTATACATTTTCATGTCCTTTTGTACAATAGAGTTCTTTACTTACTCGAGTGTACCTACCTCTAACTATCAAGGAAGGACTCTGCGAACACTTGTCAATTATATCTCTTGATTATTCTATTGAGAAGTGTTATCACAACTGCACTTAACTGATAAGCCGACGGTGTAAGGACAGCACCGCTTGCCGTTTCCATAAATGCACTTGATTTTAAGAAAAGTTCTGTCTGTTTCTACAAAAAAGATAGGTAAGTATACTTGGCAATCTTGGCATGTTACAAAAACCAGGGCTTAAGTATTTAAAAAATGTTACGTACCATCAGAGAAGAGCTGATGATTTTCAAACCTATGAACCATTTTTTTAAACATAGCTAAGAACACTCGATTATATCTCCTGACAAATAATAAAAAACAAATCAATATCGGTTCATCCGTTGCTGAGCCGGGAAGCCGTGGTGGTCTAGTAGTTCGACCTAGCCCAAACACTCTCGTGATGAGGAGGCCTGTGCCCAGCAGTGGGACCTAAATAGGCTGCTGTGGTGGTGGTGTCTAGGGTGCTCAACCCCCCCAAAATCACCTAACTGTACTCGTGACCAATCTTTATTCGCTCAGCTGCAGCTGGGCCAAGCCCCCCCATCCAAATCTTGAGGTCAAGCCTCCCCCCCCCCAAACTAAAATCGTGGATCCACCACTATCGCGGGAATTTGGTGGATATGAAAGTGGTATAAGACCGGTCTTAGCGGGGCGCCTTGGGGGAGGCCTAGTGGACGTTTTTCGGTTGAAATATTCAAATGATGATGATGTTTAGGTACAGCTTTTGCCATGTAAGATGTTACATAATTGCGTATAAGTACTTGTCACTTCGACAAGCGTGGCGGATTTTGACTACTGTGATGTCGGTAACCGGAAGATAGACTACACTCAACAGCAATGAAAACGGGTCGCTTTGTATGGAAAATCCTTTACCGTTTCATTGCTTTTGAGTGTAGTCTATCTTCCGGTTACCGACGTCACAGTCAAAATCCGCCACGCTTGTCGAAGTGACAAGTACTTATACGCAAACCGAACGCGTTCGCAGTTTTCCTTATTGGCGTCCTTAACCGCGATACTTGCGGATTAATTTAAATTTTGTAACTATTAAAGTATGGGATTGATAATGTTTTAGCGATACATTTAGCATTAAGGCGTGGTTGGCCTAGTGGTTCGACCTACTGCCTCTCATGCAGAGGGTCGGGTTTCGATTCCGGCTCGCACCTCTAAGTTTACATATGTGCGAAATTCAATTTGAATTTACCACTGAGATTTTCGGTGAAGGAAAACATCGTGAGGAAACCTGTACGCATCTGCGAAGTAATTCAAAGAGGTGTGTGAAGTCCCCAATCCGCACTGGGCCCGCGTGGGGACTATAGCCCAAACCCTCTCGTGATGAGAGGAGGCCTGAGCCCAGCAGTGGGACGCAAATAGGCTGTAGTAGTAGTAGTAGTAGTAGTTATTGTGGCCGCGACTTCGCCCGCGCGGAGTTCGGGGAACTATGCGTTTTCCCGGGATAAAACGTAGCCAATATCCTTTCCCGGGTCTCGAACTACGTAAATGCCAAAATTCAGCTAAATCGGTCCAGTAGTTGAAGCGTGAAGAGGTCCAGACAGACAATAGTTACTTTCGCATTTACAATATTAGTATAAATAAATAAAATAAATATCTTGGGACATTTCACACATATTGACCTAGCCCCAAACTAAGCAAAGCTTGTACTATGGATGCTAGACAACGATATAAATACTTATATAGAGAAATAGATACATATATAAATACCAACATCCACGACTCAAGTACAAACATTCGTGTTCATCACACAAAGTTTGCCCCGAGCGGGACGCGAGCCCGCGACCATCGGAACAGAAGGCAGGGTCACTACCAACTGGACCAATTCCGCCGTATGGATGGGGATAATTGGATACTTCATAAAATTGTCAATATTAGTACCTATATCTTCTTCTATGTAATTCGGTTAGTGCAGTAAGTGAATTGGTATGAAATGAAAATATTAGGCACTAGTTTTGCGCCGCGACTTTGTCTGCGTCGAATATAAAATTGACGATAACTTTTTAACTTTTCCCACATTTGAATGAAACAGTGCTCCAGTAGTGAAACCCGTGATATCACTACATAGTATAAAACAAAGTCGCTTTCCGCTGTTTGTCCCTATGTATGCTTAGATCTTTAAAACTGCGCAACGGATTTTGATGCGGTTTTTTTTAATAGATAGAGTGATTCAAGATGAAGGTTTTAGTATAATTTATCATAGTTTAACGCTCAATTCCCGCGGGAACGCTATAACCGAATTCCACGCGGACGAAGTCGCGGGCAGAAGCTAGTAGGTATTACTATAATATAATATAATAGCTATAATAGCTATTACTTTTCTTTCCCATATCTGAATGAAACAGTGTTCCAGTAGTGAAAGCCGGTGATATCACTACATAGTATAAAATAATAGCTATAATAGCTATAACTATAATATAATATATTACTATTAATTACTAATGATAGCATAGAAACATTCAATCTTAGTCCTTGGGTTGGCAACACATTCAAAATCTTATGATTTCTTAAGTCCATAGACCACAGCGAAAACTTACCATCAGGTGGCCTTTTGCTAGACAATTCCGTCAAATAAAATGAATACCTGGATACCCACTAGTGGGACGAGATATTGCTGTTGTTATGGGTCATTTCATCGTTGATAGACATGAAACAGAACTTGGTAATAATGGACCTGTAGAAGTTCATTTACTTAATTGTGACTTACGTCTTCAATTAGCGTAATTAAGCCGCGCCCTGGTCGGCTATAATATACATACATATAGACCAACATGGAATATCGTTCGTATATCTACGATTCAGGTAAGTAATTAAATTACTTAACTTACCAAGGAACGCGTCATGCTACGAATCGCAGAAAACCATAAAATACAACATAGTAGTTTTCATTAGTAGTACCTACAGATTCCGTCATCTATTTAAGAGTCTGGAACTACTACTACTACTTCAGCCTATTTGCGTCCCACTGCTGGGCACAGACCTCTTCTCATCACGAGAGGGTTTGGTCTATAGTCCCCACGCGGGCCCAGTGCGGATTGGGGACTTCAGACACATCTTTGAATTACTTCGCAGATACGTGCAGTTTCCTCACGATGTTTTCCTTGACCTAAAGCTCAGTGGTAAATTCAAATTTAGATTCAAAGTCTCGAACGCTTATTACATAAGTACCTGTTTTCCTGATTTGGGCGAGTTCAACGCATTTAAGGGTCGATTTAAAAAAATCTGTACAAAGTTAAGGATTTCAATCTTAACGCTTTAATTTTTGTTCCTTTGTGAGACGAAAGTTCATTTTTTTTTTCATCTGTCAAAACCCACCCACTAAGTACATACATAAGAAATGGCGGAAAAGGGACCAGCGCGTTCTAAACGATTACCTACTAACGAGTAGTTACTTACACACTCACTAACGCGGGTTCCTAAAACCACAAAATAAAAACTCGTAGTCTAGCCCAAGCCACGGATGGTTAAAATTCGTCATTTACTGACAATCTGTACCATACCATCCGTAGCCAAAACTAGGGATAGCAACCAGGCCTTAGAGCATGTTACTTTGTAATCGACATAGGTAGGTAGTATAATTGAGGCTAAAGGGCAACAGGGTAAACACGTGTTCAGCCGAACGTCGGGCTGTTTACCCCGGCAACCTAGGGCGGCGCCCAGCGGCCGCCCGCACTACACAGACTCGAACAGCGCACGTCTTTGGTTATATTATCATTGTATGAATTACTGTACGAAACAATTTAGCATAAAACTGGCAACGACCGAGACCAGTAGCCGCATTACGTTTGGCCATCCGTTTGCGATGCGGAATGTGATTTGTGACCAATAGTTTTTTAATACGAGTGACAGAGTGGCGCGATGAGGTTCGATTTCGTCGAAAAACTACTTCACGCACCTCGCCCTTTGGCAGCTCCGTACGTAACGGATGGCCAAACGTAATGCCGCTGAAGGTATGTTTACTATTACCAAGCTATACACTGCGAGCGCCCCCGCCCGTGGCCTTCGATGATCAACTAGTGGTGGCTCGGATGTACCTCATGTACCTAAATTACGAGAAAAACAATTCGGAACCTGCTGCTCTAATGTAACACTTACTATGTATGTATAGCTTCTGACCGCGACTTCGTCCGCAAATTGGCCAAAGCGGCTCCTGAGTTTTTAGTTATATTGAAAATGGTTTAAGACGTGTTGAAGGAACTCGTTAGGTACTTATAATAAAATAAACTTTGTTGCCATTTCAAATAAGTAGGTAGTGATGTTGTTTTTTCCTTGGGGGCGGGAGGGGGGTTGCCGTAGTCGCCACGCTTGGCAGGCGGGTTGGCGACCGCAGTTAGATTTGCGTAGTGGCGTCCGCGAACCGGAAGACGAGCTGTCGGTAGGCCTCCACAAGATGGAGCGACGACCTCGTGAAGGTCGCGGGACACCGGTGGAACTGTTTTAGCTAAATATGAGCGTGAGCGTATTGGATACTTAGATGGATGTAGGAAGGGTAGATCCAGACCAAAAAGGTGGTGTGAAAGAGTAAACACTTTTACACTTTGTGTTGTATGTAAACACTTTATTGTACAAAAAAAACATAACACGAGAGAGTGAGGAAAATAGGTAGAAAGGCGAACTTATCCCTTTGAGGGAACTTACCCCTTTGCAAGAGGTAGGTAGGGTAGATGGTATGCTTAGAAATGCACCTACAGGCATAACCTTAAAATATTAGTGCTAACTTGCTCTTAGAGAAAATGAAAACCAGTTTTTAAATGTTGTCTTGGAGAAAGCGTTGAATGTATTACAAGGATAACTGCACTCATATTCATGTTCATATTATACTTAATATTTATTGCATTTAAAAAAAACACAGAAGATCAAATAGTTTTATTCAAAAATGTACAGTTACATCAAAGAAGATCATATCAGACTAACCATGAAATACCTACGTAGGTACTGACTTGGCTTAGGTAGGTACCAAAAACTAACTTGGGCATTATCATTTAGATAGGTACTTACTTTTATTTCAATTCCAAAACATTAATTGCATTAAGTAGTTTATTTTACCTTAATTTATTATTGTATTTTACGGCAGTTTAACTTGACAATATAATAACAAGTGACAAAGTTAGGTACGGAAACGGTTCATTATTATCTATAGGTACCTACTATAATTGCTGATGATCTATTGTAAAACAACAAAAGAAAATAGATTACCTACATAAATAATTCACGTATTTGAGTACCTACCTGTGGAGGCACGGTTTACCTACTCAATAATTTAACCGGCTTTAGACTTTGCCTTGTAAAAAATCAAGAATTTAATGGATTTTACATACAGCGTTTATAACTCGTTATAATTCTATAAGTATTCATAATTCTTCCATCATCCGCCATGAGCATTATGTTTACGCGATAATGGCGGATAGGAAGTGGCATGCTGATGCGCGTAAACTTTGTAAATTCGTACGTGATGCATTAGACGTCTCGTACACGAAGTTTCGTAAGCTTTGGCCCACCGCCAACGGTAGCTCCCCAAACAAACCAAAATCCCACTACCCAAGGCTACCGACTTGCCATGCCGCGACCTCTCACAGGGTAAACTGGTTTCCGATGTCCAGACTTTGGAAGCTGCCGTGTGGTGATTTTTAAAGGCTATCAGTCAGGACCTCGATTGCCGAATTGTTTTTGTGTTTTCCCTATCCACCGGGGGCCTGTCCTGTTCTCTATCCTCCTATCCCTTCTTCCCTAATCCCATGTCCCCTATCCTCCCTTTTTCCATACGCCCTATCTTTCTCCCCTTTCGAGATTGGCAACGCATTAGGTGCCGGTAACCACTTATCACCAGGTGGGCCGTCTACCTGTTTGTCAATCTTTTTACATAAAAAACCTGAATTATCCTCTGGGAGAAGCGTAAGTTATTGCAACAATGAAAATTCTAAGTCATCATTTTAATCGTTTGTGAATATTTTTGATACATAGAGGTATACTTCGTAGTCATCAGTCGTTGTTTGAGGGAGGTTATTTATTACGTAGTTTTTTAAAGATAAGTGTATCTATTATGTGTTTATCGTAGGCCGAAGTACCTATCAATTTTCAACACATGTCAAGCTCGCTAACGAGATTTTCCGTCTTGAACAACTCCTGCCTTGTGTGTCTAATTGAACAAACGAACCACTGTTTAAGGCCTGCAAGTACAAGTGGAGGTGCGAACTACAACAGAACAAGCAGTTGACATTGTGTTTAGTCTGGAAAACGATAAGTTAAGTAGGTACATTACCGTTTACACTTCCTATTACCATCGTACCTTAAATGTTAATGCGAGATGAAGTAGTTTGGCAAACGATGTCTTAATTGCTTTTGCCCTATCAGGGGTATTTGCCATTACAGGGAAAATGATGAATCTCTAAATGCGAATTCCCTATAAGGAAGGTAACGCGTTCATCTGTAACATTTGTTCATACGTTTCGTGTTTTTGTTTTTGTTTGGATACATTTGCTACCAAACCAAAACGTGCCTATACTACACGTTACTAGACTATTAGACAGACAGACCATTGAGACGCTTGGAACATTCATACTGTAGATGTGGTGGTGTCGGAGGTGGTTAAGTCAAAAGCGTAAAACAGTAAATCCAGTTCACATAATCACACAAGACTCACACTATATACAAAAAGTTCAGAAGGAGAAAGGAGTAACAGAGGAATATTTACAAGGGAAATTAAAATATTATTTCAATTATAATATGTAAAATCGTTTGACGAAATACGCAAAAGTACGTCAAAGTTCCAAAATTGACGGGTCGGCGCGCGACGTACGAACGCACTCGAAAAGCAGTCAGGACGGCTATCAATTCCAAATGAGTTCGTACAGTCAAGGGCATTAATATGTGTACACTTTTGCATCCTAATTCGTTGTGTTAAGGTCCAAAAGTGTATACATATTAATGTCCTTGACTGTACGTCCGCCACAATACGATGAAAAGGACCAATCCTCAACTGAACTTAATTGAACTTTCAATACTGGCATGGATGTTTCAATATGGTACAATAAAAAATGTCTGACATGGCTAAACACCGAATACGAAGCATCCTCAATCTTACGAGTTTTTTTTATTAACCTATGTTTCAATGGACAATGATTTGAGCATCTTAATTTCTGCTCCAAGTCGATACTTGTAGCGGCTAAATTTGTACAGCGCATCTCAAATCGCATCTCACGCTCCGGGTCTGCTGTACAGAATGTCCTCAGTACGCGACCGTATGACGTCAGCAAGTCGCAGGCTCGAACCGCTCTTAACCGGCGAAAACTGCCGCGAAGCCTCCGAGCTTTGAACTTACCACCACCACGCGCAATAAAAACTTGTTCTATGTTACTCTATTAGCAAAATGGCCTTTTTGCTATCGAACTGGGACCTTATTCGAGTTTGTAAATAGAGAAATGGCATTTCATGTACTTAAAAAAAATACATTTTAGTGTGAATGAAATTGGGTCACTTTGTGTAGGTAAGCCGTGGTGGCCTAGTGGTTCGACCTACCGTCTCTCATGCAGAGGGTCGGGGATTCGATTCCGGCTCGCACCTCTAAGTTTACTTTTGTGCGAAATTCAATCTGAATTTTACCACTGAGCTTTTCGGTGAAGGAAAACATCACGGGGAAACCTGCACGCATCTGCGAAGTAATAAGTAAGTTTGGGCTATAGTCCGCACGCGGGCCCATTGGGGACTTCACACACGTCCTTGAATTACTTCGCAGATGCGTGCAGGTTTCCTCAGTTTGTTTTCCTTCATATTTAATTTCCCAGATAAGTAAACTCACAGGTGCGAGCCAGATTCGAACCCCCTACCCTCTGCATGCGAGGCGGAGAGGTCGACTAGGCTTCGCCTTCAGCTATGTTGATACACTAAACCCTCGGGGCCTCGACATAATGAATGCTGAGTTGGATGTCTTTTCAGTGATTCCAAAGTATTTTAGTTATTTTAAGTTTCAAATGTTTGTATCGGTGTCATCCATAACTACTTAATATTATAAATGCGAATGTAACTCTGTCTGTCTGTCTGTTCACGCTTCAACCGCAGGACCGATTGAGATGAAATTTGGCATGGAGATAGTTGGAGACCCGGGAAAGGACATAGGCTACTTTTTATCCCGGAAAACCGCATAGTTCCCGCCGGAACGCGATAACCGAATTCCACGCGGGCGAAGTCGTGGGCAGAAGCTATTTGAATAATATTTTTTCTATTTCTATTTCTAAACCATAAGAGTAACAGAGATTATGAAGCTGTAAGTAGGCTCAAAGTATACATATGCATTATGCACCTTGTATTTAAGTAAGTATGTCAGCCAGCTCCCGGCGGTGAAAAAGTTAAAATTGTATACATACAGGAAACAGTAGTTTTACTACAGTTTCATTCTATCCTCGTCCATTGTCACGATCATTAAGTATTATTTTAATGTAGCTACTCCACATGTTAGGTAAAACGCTGCACGTGCAGTCATCTACAAATGCGTTACCTATTCATAATGATGTAGATACAATCGCATAATATCCTTTGAGTATATAGCCACTGGAGATGCCATGCATGGGCGATCCCCTTCGGCAAAGTACATGGTTCAACTGTTCAAACTCTTTATATAAACCCACTTGAAGGTCACTTCACCGCCATTTTGCATCGTTCCGTGACGCGAGACGTTTCTCCTGAAAAATGGTGTCTTGTGCGGTATTCTCGTGTAAAAGGCGATCTGATCGCTCAAATTCGCAACAAAATCGCATTTCCTATCATAGATAAGTATTTTTACTAACTTTTATTGAAGTAAAATCTCTATTTAAAGAAAAGCTTTTGCGATACGTAAACGTCAGAAAAATGTAAACATGAATGGGAGCGAATCGGTCTAGGGATGTGACTAAAGTCAAAAAAGCGACTCAACTTTTGAGTGAATCACTCATTCATTCAATCAATGAGGTTTATTTAATAGTAAGTTTTTTATTGCATATTCCATTAATTAGTAGATAAGTATAGATGTTTGTTACATTTAAATCCTGGAAGGTGAATATTACTTTTCTGTGGACATCGATGTTGAATTTTATTCTGATCTTGAAAAGAAATGTTGGCAAATATATAGATCTAGGTAAAAGGAATACAATATTTAGTTCGGGACTACGAGTGATGTGTAATGCATATACTATTATTTATATACATTATTTCATATAATCCTTTTAAATTTCCAAAAGATCCATAAAGGAGAATTCTTGGAAACTGACACGTGTTAACTGTTCGGAGCATTTTGCTGACGACCCTTATCCATACTTACTACTACTACAGCCTATTTGCGTCCCACTGCTGGGCACAGGCCTCCCCTCATCATGAGAGGGTTTGGGCTATAGTCCCCACACGGGCCCATACTACCATACGAGTACTATCCATATTAATATTATAAATGCGAAAGTAACTCTGTCTGTCTGTCTGTTACTTACCTCTTCACGCTTCAACCGCTGGACCGATTGAGATGAAATCTGGCATGGAGATAGTTGGGATCCCGGGAAAGGACATAGGCTACTTTTCATCTCGAAAAAACGCATAGTTCCCGCGGGAACCCGATAACCGAATTCCACGCGGGCGAAGTCGCGGACAGAAGCTGGTATTATATAAATGGGAAAGTTCATTTGTTTGTCCTTCTTTCACGTCGCAACGGAGAGGTTTTATGTCGTGATTTGTTTAGGGTTAGTTGGGAGGCTGGAGAGTGACATAGGCTACTTTTTACCACGGGAAAACATCTTATTCCCATGGGAAAATCCATTGTTTTGTTTTTGGTTTCCTATAACTATCGCTATGTATAGAACCATTAGCTGCCTGAATTCTTAGTACAGTCAAGTTCATAAATATATGATCACTTTTGGACCTTATTACAAGAGAGCAAGGTGTAAAAGTGTGTATATATTGGAGAACTCGTCCGTACATACGGACGAAGTCGCGGGTAAAAGGGTAGTTATAACATAAGTAGCTTTTCCCCGCAACTTCATATGCGCAGAAATATTTAAATGTAAAATTCCGATTTTTCTGTTCCTATGGAAATTTCGGGAAATCCTTTCTTAGATTGCTCCCCTATATTCCCTATGGAATCTGCATGCCAAATTTCAGCTTTCTACGACCAGTAGATTCGGCTCTGCGTTGATCGATCAGTCAGTCAGTAAGTCAGTTTCTTGTTTTATATATATAGATATATAGATTTCATGTACGTAGGCTCTTACAAATACCAATCTACTTTAATTTTTTTACATATGTATCCGCCCGGAAGCTGCTGACAACAGTTCATTCCACAGTTAAAAAACTGTGTGTGGGCTAAGGACACAAATACAGATACTTACAGACATACATACATACAAACTAATATGTTTTTGGGTATCTTCAACGTACAGAATTTCCACTTTAGCAATTTTATTATAAAATAAAATACTATAAAATAATTCAGTTCATTCATCTACTTATCTCATTTGACTCATTCTTCAGATGTGTCCCATCACTAGTCTTGTGCATATATGTATGCTGCATAGTTACGTGAAAACTCTATCTGTTTACGTGTATTTTTTGATGTGTTGATTTTTTTTGTAGTGTGCGTTTATCTCAACAGCAAAATTTGTGTCTGTTGAGTTCTGCGTCGTTTGGTGGTGTGCTGTACGTGTTTACCTCGCCCCCCGCTAAAAGTGGCGAAAAAATTTGTTCGGCGAGTTGACGTTATGGCATCTCCAGTGGCTATATACTCAAAGATAATATCACAATCGGACACGCCAATCTGCATAATTGTCAACGGCCAGTAACATAAAAGCAGATTTTTCTGGAGGCCTTGATATGATAACAAATTCCATGTCCACTATTTTTTTCTGCTTCATCATGAATTCATGACCAAAAAGGTTAACCAAATAAAATAGCGCGCAAGGGCAAGATAAAGAAAACAAGAAAACAAGTTATATATTCAGTACTTTATCCTTACGATAACCTCCTATCCTGATTAAAATGCTTGTAGCATTAAGTACGCCTTTTGTAGACGGCATTTTCTCGTTTGTGCAATTAAATAAATAACCGGGTTTTTTTTGGAAATCGCAGTATGTAAATTATTACTTTAAGCATTAAGTTACAGCCTCAATGTGAATTGAAAACAATAACATGAGAAAGAATTAAATAAAAATAACAATTAAGTAACAAAAAAAAATAACAATAACTTTTTTCCACCGCCACTAAAATTGCGCCGGCGCGGTCTATCCAGCCTATCCAGCTACCTATTTTAGACTACGCTATACTACGCTGATGCTATATTAGAAGTCCTTAATAGGGATCTCCCTGTTCCCTATAGGATCGCTCACCCGTCAAGTTGAACTTTAAATCTAGCTGCTTAAAGTTCACGCGACGCGTGAGCGATCCTATAGGAAACAGAGAGATCCTTATTTTAAGACTTCGAATATAACCCCTGTTCCTTGAATGTGTGGTGTTCAATAAAGCATATTACTATTGTATTGTAAACAAAAATCGAAATATTAGCGGATGAACCATCATGTAGGAGTATAGGACACTACTTATTTTTTGCATTACAGATGATAGCTATTGGTCCTTCCCTTAAAGTTAAACTTTTTGTTGCAGATAAAAGAGATACAAATTATGTGGTTGGACACTCCGCCTGTTACTATACTCACGGTCAGACTGCGCGACGCATCCACGCACACAAGACACAAGACCACGCTTCGGTAGTCCACCGGCGACCAACCATCGTTGAGACATGGCGGAAAATAGGTGAGGTCTATGGCATATTAACAAACAACCCTAAGTATTAAGAAGAAAAAGTTATAGATGTGATATCTAAGTTCCTTTTGTACTCGAGATAAAAAGAGATAGGTAAGCATCAAAACACGATTATATAATAGGAGAGGGCGAGAGTGAGTGAAGCATGACATCAGATGCTCTCGGAAAGACTTTAAATTAGCTCATGGAACAATAGTACTCGTACCCTACAAGTATGAAGAAGAAGAAGAAAATCGTTTATTACCACAAAAAAAAACAAACAATACATAAAAAAAGAAAAATTACTGACCACCATATTAACACTAAAAATAACAATTAACATAATGTGAAAAAACTGTGGCAATAGGACCCGGCATCAGCGGTGCTGCATGACCCACGCGGGGTGGACTCGTGCAGCGCTGTTTTTCAGCCGGCACCTTCTTCAAATGCGCCAAATGATACAGTACTACCTAACTACACACGATTACCCTATACCCTATCGTCATTTAAACGTATAATAATGGTTTTTCACACATCAGGTCACTTTGTATAGGATTTTCCATGAAATCTAAATAATTTTGAATTAATAAGCCAACATCACAAGTATCACAACAGACTGTTTATGTCGCATTACTGCGCGCAGGCCTCCTTTTTATATCGCGCGAGGGGTCACAAGCAAAAAACCCCTAAGCGCATGCTTACCTATTAGATAGATGATAGAAAATGACTAACTTTAACTCACTGTAAATAGACTCGTGAAACGTTTACTTTTTAAATGTGTTCAGAAATAACTCATGCCACTTCGACAGGTTCACGGTGTCGACGGTGGAGCCGGAATCGAAGAAGAATGGCATCCACATGGGAGCCAGCATCATCTCGCGGCCGCTGCGCTCGTCAGCCGACACGGCGGAGCGCGGCGCTGCCACCGCCCCGCCCGACACCTGGCTACACGATGCTGGTTGGCGGCGAAAGAGGTCCCTGGCCCAGCTAACCAGAGAAGCGCTGCCTAGAATGGAAAACTATAGGAACTCAAAACGAGCGTTGAAAAGGCCCAGTTTGGGGGAGCTTCATGGAGATCACTTGATTGCTGAAGAGGTAAGTGTAAACTTAGAAACAAAGAGTGTGAGAGTTTAATGTAAGTATATTTGTTCTAGTGTCTAAGTACATTCAGTAATGTTGGTTTTCTTGTTTGGCACCACCCCTAACCATTTTCTGCTTTGCCTAAAGGTTGACTGGTAAAAAATTCCTCAAGGCATTAAGTCCGCCTTTTGTACACTAAGTTTTCTTTATGTGCAATAAAGTTTAAATAAATAAAGAGGTAAATTTAGAGGTAAAAGTATGACAAACGGCTTCCTGCAAGCGGTCCTGGGCCCAATGAACAAGAGAGGCGTTTGCCCCAAGGATGTAGAAGTGTAGGACCTCGAATCGACCGCTGAAGAGAAGCGGTCCGGCCGTGTGAAACGATGTACTTTTCACTTACAATTACATCATCCAACCGTGCGCTTCCAGCGCAGGAAACCCCGGCATAAGAATAAAGTTTCCTTCTTCATGTTACATCAACGATGAAGTAATTTTACTATACTTTTGAAATAAAATTAATTATCCACGAGGCCTTAATTATCTATCTCTTAGTAGTGATAGAAAGGCAGGAACTTGATACGGGAACGGCAGCGGCAGAAATGTTATAAAATAGATACACATTATTTGAATCATAATCAATGGTTGTATTGTATACATAACCTTGTACAGAAGCAGTGTCAATAATTATTACGTAAAATCGTGGGTTTTTAGAATACTAAAGAGTGTTATTAGCGAAAAATAACCATAGACCACGTTATACCATTAAAATGTCGTTAACTAACATTTATACGCAACCGAATACCAAGAGACTATCCGCGACCAATTCAGACTAAGTAGCTCTATAATAGGCATAAGTTGGATTAAGGTACATCAAAGCAGATGGCACTGCCATTATCTAGTAGTTTATCAGATAAAAAAATAAATGTTTGGCAAATGATGGCTTAAAACGTCTCGAGTCAAGATGTCTCAGCTCGTGAAGTGATAAGAGTCAACTTCCGTATAATTTATTTTATACTAGACAACTCGTACCGTAATTAGGAAGTAAAAACATCTTTATACGTACAATAATTGTATCAAAAATTCCTTTGTAGTTATATTCAGTTTTTGTAAAGGGACTAAGGCAAAATAATTCCTGTAAGTACTTTGTGCATGCCACGGTTTGCCTGTCATAAGTTGAAAAAGATGTTCCTTCAAAGGTAGCAAAGGAATCGCTGCGAGCTATATGGGTCATACACATTTTTTGTATGAGTTAAGGTTATAAATCATTCCTGTGGACAGTCCAAAGTTAATGGGTTTTAAAGCCTAATATTCTTGCTGGGTTTTTTTACTTACATGTGCATATATGACCTGTATGATAAAAACATAAGTTATGTATAGGTACCCAAGCCGATAATTATTGCATTGTCCGCAGGAAAGACCCCGTTTTCGCGTTCTGTATATGCGTTTAATTTTATTAATCAAATTTGATACATCTGGCCCTTTTCCACTCTACCAACTAAGCCTAATAATTTATAATATGATTATTTAATATTATAAGATTCATTTATCGTTATAATAAACAGGCAATTATATTGTCACACGATAGCTAGATACCTTTACTATTTCAAAGATAATTACGGTCTCCAGCCGTCCGTCCGGTCAACCGGTTAACGTCAAAGCCTGCAGGCCCTGGCCAGAACAAGACCCATCCACCCCGAGTCGGAACGAACCAGCCCAATCCGGATCTGCACCGTCATCGCGTGAGACGCTTTCTGACTCATTAAAAAACGCTGAATGATATCATTTCCCATTGACTTTTTTTGACTTGAATCAAATTGGTTGTGAACATGAAACAATCGGGTATCCCGTTATTAAATTAATTTATATTTCCATAGATTAGGACTACGAGTAAGGTACGTCGCGTCGTTCAGTATTACGCGCATATTTTATAGCTAAAAAAAAAACACCTTAAATATATTTTTTTGCAGTTAAAGCACTTGGTCCAAAGTGGTAGTTTTCTAATATACTTATTATACCCACATACCATACCTGAAAGCTGCGAAATTTTAATTTTAATAAGCTCGTTTTTGACTAGTAATAGTTCAATACGATTAATTAATTAATTAATTAATATAGCAATGAATACGCTACAGCTTTCGTTAGCATCGAAAACGCAATTCTCTTTTAGCGATCGATACGAGTACATACTGTACTGTAGGTAGGTAACTATAGATTAAAACACACGTTACTTATATTCTTTCTCATGTGTGGCAACGATGGTTATCATACATAGATAATGAGGTGGTTGTCAATCTAGTGCAGTCATGTGGCCATTGATATTGTGTACAGTTTTGCACCTTTTTTCGTTATTTAGGGCCAAAAGAAAGAAATAAAGTGCATGGCTAGCCTTTCTAGCCAGTGTGCCTTCAAAATTGTATTGTATTATACCCCAAGGTTGCGCACTTGGCCCTGTATCTTATTCAACCAGAACCTGAACAATTTACTTCCGTTCGATGTTCTATTGTTATAATTACTTTATGAAATCAAAGAACATCTTTTTCTTGCCCCTTTTTCCCTGTTGAATGGGGTTTTCATTTTCTGTTCGTGATATCAGTCGGCGTTTCTGTATTTACTACTACTACTACTTCAGCCTATTTGCGTCCCACTGCTGGGCACAGGCCTTCTCTCATCACGAGAGGGTTGGGCCATAGTCCTCACGCGGGCCCAGTGCGGATTGGGGACTTCACACACACCTTTGAATTACTTCGCAGATGCGTGCAGGTTTCCTCACGATGTTTTCCTTCACCGAAAAGCTCAGTGGTAAATTCAAATTGAATTTCGCATATAAATAATTTCAGTGGTGCGAGCTGGATTTTAACCCGCGACCCTCTGCATGAGAGGCGGTAGGTCAAACCGCTAGGCCATCACGGCTATAAACGGCGTTTCTGTATTTACGAGTCACATATTAACGTAGCGTATCTTACCTACCGTTATCCTTACCTTTATCCTTATTCCCTTAATTATGTATAAGAATGTCATCTACGTATAATTATACCTAATTTAAGGGAGTTTTGTCTTATGTCGTCGTCCAAACAGAATGTACCTACATGTTGTTGCTTACTTACCTACAATTAAATAGCCTTCTGTGGTAAATCTTAATGAAATATAACGCAATGTGTATAATGAAACCTTTAGTTATTTATTTAGGTACATAAACACAATAGGTCTATAAAAAAATAAGAAGGAAATAAGGAAATCATAATTATATAGGAAAAACTGTGAATTTAGTTAATAAAAACAAGTCGTAAATAAATTAGATTTATGGTGCGAAGCATAAATCCTGAAAGTATGAAACATTTTAGCAAAATTAAAGTCAGGTAATGTAAACAGCAAGGTTAAACCTACTTTTCATAGTAAATATTTGTGCTCCATCTCTTTCATACCTTATGGTGAAAGCAAAGGACGCCAATATGCTATTTGGTAAATAACAGCCAAGTGAAGTTCCAGCGTTAAAAACGTAGCGCTCGCTATGAGATATACTGCTACTACGGCCAATTTGCGTCCCACTGCTGGGTACAGGCCTCCTCTCATCACGAGAGGGTTTGGGCTATAGTCCCCACGCGGGCCCAGTGCGGATTGGGGACTCAATAATAGATCTATGAGGTATAATTTACACTTATCACCGTTCACAGGACGAGCGGACACAGCGAGATACGAAGTCACCGACGCCAGCAGCTGGAATCAAATTAGGATGGATCCAAGTAAGTTTCGTGGTTCAACAGTAGATAGACCTAGAGATTTAGCTCGCGACTTCGCTACCGTTATCGTGTTCCTGCGGTAACTATGTGTTTTCCGAAATCCAATAAACAGACGCCTATGTCCTTCCCCTGGGCTCCAACTATCTCAATAGTAAACTTCATTTAAATCGGTCCAGCGGTTTAAGCGTGCAGAAGTATCTAATACAGACAGAAGAGTTAGGTACTTTCGCAATGAATAGTATGGATTTCGACCGAATTTTTGGGTTACATTGATTAACCTTCAAATTTTCCTGACAGGGTGTGTTGATCCCGTGCCTCCTGAACATCTGGGGCGTGATGCTGTTCCTGCGCATCTCGTGGGTGGTGTCGCAGGCCGGCATCGGGCTGTCTCTCGTCATCATCCTCATCTCCGCCGTCGTGTGCGTCATCACCACCCTCTCCATGAGCGCGATTTGCACCAACGGGGAGGTCAAAGGAGGTGAGACATCGGTGGGGGAGCCGAGCTGTGTCAGGGACTGGCGTGGCGACGCGCGGTGCGTTAGACGGCGCGTGAAGCGACAAAATTAAAAATGTGGCGATGTATGAAAGTGTTCATGGAGTAGCGTTGTCTCGCGCTAATATACCCGGGGCTATATTCTTCCTAAATAGGGACAGGGAGATTCCCTATAGCATCGCTCACGCGTCATGGCGCTCAAGTTGAACTTTAAATCTAGCTGCTTGTTTAAGACATCGAATGTAGCCCCTGGGTATTTACGTCGCTCGCTTGACGCGCCATCCAACGCCCCGCGCGTACCTACCTACCCCATACACGAACGATCATATAGTGACGTCGTAGTTTTGTAGTCTATACTGGTTAGAAAATGGTATTCAGAAATGAGGATATCCCCAGTAGAACTAGGGTCACCGACATATCCCGGAGAATTGCGAGCCTTAAAATGGCAGTGGGCGGGGCGCATTGCTCGCAGGACTCATGGCCGATGGGGCCGGAAAGTTCTCGAGTGGCGTCCGCGAATCGGGAGATGAGCTGTCGGTAGGCCTTCAACAAGATGGAGCGACGACCTTCGCGGGAAACCGGTGGAAGCGAGTAGCACAGGACCGGTCTGAGTGGCGAGCCTTGGGGGAGGCCTATGTCCAGCAGTGGACGTCTTTCGTCTGAAATGACGATGATGATGAGAAAATGCTATTCAGCTCGATCGGCTGTACACATTTTGGTAAATCTTTCATTTTGTTTCCGACAGCTACAGGGGTAAATGCATGTTTACCTAAATTCCTTTAGATACTCTTTAGTAGGTAAATGCATTTAAACTATCGTTCATATTAGAACCGACGTTTAACACAGAAGTGCATCGTCTATTTCTGGTTTCAATGCGTTACTACTACATAAACAGGCTCGTTAATAACAAAATAACATCCTTAGGTGGCATCTACTACATAATTTCCCGGTCCCTGGGCCCCGAATTCGGCGCATCTGTGGGCATCATCTTCGCGTTCGCAAACGCCGTAGCGGCCAGTATGAACACCATCGGTTTCTGCGACTCGCTCAACGACCTGCTCCGATCCAACGGCCTCCAAATCTTCGGCGAGGCCCAGAACGACACGAGGCTCATCGGGACTGTCGCTCTCATCGTCATGTGCATCATCTGCGCCGTGGGGATGGATTGGGAGAGCAAAGCTCAGGTAAGTTCCCTTGTAAACAACATAAAAGCCTGGTCGCAATTCAGCAGACCTTGCCATTTTGCGGATTACATAGTGAATTACTATTCTGGTTTTAATGTCTTAAACAACTTAATGCAAAGTAGTCAGTCCTGTTTACGGCACCGGATAAAATTGTACACCTTTCTAAAATAAGTCGATTTATTTTACAACTCGGTTTCTACTGAGTATATCAAAAATAACTAAAAATATTTTTTTATATAACCTATAAAAGTTTTCCGATCAAATCGACGATATATTTAGCCACGCGCGTCTTCTTCTAAGAGTGCCTTCTTCAACGTGAAGTTAATTGTGCCCACCATGATGATATTTTTTAACCCTTTGCAATCACAAGGATCTATACTGGTAATTCCACAGCTACGCTGATTTCATCGGAAACTTCATCTTTACAACAGTCTTGTCTGTATGGTATTAAGATTTTAGGAAGACAATATCTTCAGAACTGAAGGTTGATACACAATAAACAATTCGTAATCGTGCGACCTACGCAAACAAAGCTACTTATATCGGCGGATATTCGATACGCTGCACTAACGAGCCGCCGTTATGGTGGCTATTAGTCTGTTATCTAACATATTTAGTCGCTATTTCTCCCAATTATTAGTTATTAGTTAGGCTTAATACCTACCGAATTGGCTTACTAATTATACTGTCTGGGAATATATTAAGGCATTCACTGCCACTTCTGTTTTACGAACTTTCGCCAGGTGCTACATCTTTAAGGGAACATTGCAACGCACATGTGCATTCAAGGCACTGCGGGAAAGTCAGCAAAACGCACATATGCGTCGGTGGCAGTGAATGCGTTAATGAGCATTCATTAGAACTGCTGAAATTAATCAAAATTTAAATGAGAAGTCTTGAAGTCTCTCGTGGTTCAGTGTGAATTTTCAGATGAAGAAAAAACTGTAGTTTTAATTTAAAATAATTTTCTGTCTTTATGAAACACGAGACAATTATAATTAATTACCCAAGTCCGCCTAGCGCCTTTTGCTTAATGAAAGGACTTACTTAATTACTTTTTGTTAATTCGCTAGGCGGAATTATTCGAATAATGGAACCTTCCACAATTACTGCAGAAACATACGAGTAGGTATACTAGTCAATTACTTTCTGGTAGCGTGTTCGAATGAGTTGCTGTTTCATTTGAATTGTAGGCGGATGGTACATTCTTTGACTTTGTAAGGCTTGTTCTTATTTCTTCATTTATCTGCCACAAAAAAAAGTTTCATGTTGTTGATACCTAAATTATTTTTTATACATGTATATTATACATGCTACGTTTGAGCAAGTCTTGTCTATGTGAGTAATGATAATGATTGAAATAAATTATATTCGGGAATTTTGTACCCTCGTCTTTTCAGGACGTAAGTACCTTTTGAATGAACCACCGCGTTACCGTCTGTTTAAGGTCCTTAGAAAAAAATAATCTTTAGTCTTGATATTCTTGGGTAGGTTCCTAATTTTTTTTATTTTATTGAAATATTAATAAGCATCGAAACTAAAATAATCAATACTGAAGGTTCTCAAGCCCATTCCCAAGCGATATGTACCTAATACAATTGAGCCGTTGGTCTGCCCCGAAGTAGCCAAAATAGCTCTCACCCAATATTCCCAATCTATCAGTCAATAAACTATGATCTCTATCTATTTACCGACTGACGTTGGCCGCTACTCCAAGGCGTACTAAGTCTCTTTTTGTTGATTAACATAAAACATTTTTAAATACGCTATACAGTTTTTTAAGTACATTGCACATGGGAACTATACTTATACACCATCATGCTAAGTATCCGCCGTGTTGGCGGCATTTTCTGAGTGGGATGAAATATCGTCAGTAGAAAAGTTTTCCTTGTCTTTTTCCCGAAAGCGCAAAAGATAAGCCATCCTTAGAGAATTGAGAGGTACCTACTTATTAGATCATCTTGGATAATATCGCTGAGGCTTCCTTCAGGCGATAGGCGCGTTTCATATTTCAATTACACATTTGAGTGGAATGGAAAATTATCTGAAGGGATCAGTTAACTGGTTTCTATGTGGTGTATGAAGAGTAGTATAGTTAATTCTACATATATGACGCTTGTTCACCAGAATTTCCTGATCGCCATCATCATCGGAGCTATGGTTGACTTCGTGGTGGGCTCGATCATGGGGCCTACGGGGCCTGAGGACGTCGCGCGAGGATTCGTGGGCCTCAGCAGTAAGTTGACATTATAATCCTCACCTTAAATTAACACCACCGTAACAGCCTATTTAAGTAGGTAGAGTGCTGAGCACAGGCCTCCTCTTACACCATCTCAGAGGGTTTGGGCAGCAGTGCCCATGCAGGCCCGGTGCGGCTGGTGACTTCACAATCATTTCAGAATGCCCACAACAGCCCATTTACGGCCCACTGCTGGGCTCAAGCCTCCTCATCACGAGAGGGTTTGGGCTATAGGCCACGCTGATCCAGTGCGGATTGAGGACTTCACACACACACATCCTTGAATCACTTTGCAGATGCGTGCAGGTTTCCTCTCGATGTTTTCCTTCTCCGAAAAGCTCAGTTGTAAATTCTAATTGAATCTCGCACATAAATAACTTCAGAGGTGCGAGCCGGATTCGAACCCCCGACCCTCTGCATGAGAGGTGGTAGGTCAAACCACTAAGGCTACCACGGCTTAAATTTCAGAATGCGTGGAGATGTAAAAAAATGGATTTCGTACGTACCTAAGTAGACTCAGGGGTGCGAGCCAATTTTGAACCCCCGATCCACTGCAAGACCTTTCATTAGTGGATCGAAGGTAAGACCTAAGGCCTCCCTTAGGTCAACCAACCCACTAAGGTAACTACGTTTTATTGACACTTACACATCCCCTTGTTTGCTTCTTAAGCTCACCACAGGTGCCTTAGTCGAGTTTGCATAGGGAATCCATAAGGAAGGGAATAGGACTTTCCTTGGCTCTTTTCGGATAAACCTGTTATTTAGGACGTGAGACGGATGAGTTTCTTGATTAATAACTCATAAGTGCAGGCAGTGAGCGGGGCACATTGCTCGCAGGACTGATGGCCGATGGGGCCGGAAAGTTCTCGAATGGCGTCCGCGAACCGGGAGACGAGCTGTCGGTAGGCCTCCAACAAGATGGAGCGGCGACCTCGTGAAGGTCTCGGGAAACAGGTGGAAGCAAGTAGCACAGGACCGGTCTGAGTGGCGAGCCTTGGGGGAGGCCTATGACCAGCAGTGGAAGTCTTTCTTCTGAAATGATGATGATGAAGTCATAAATATTCCTGGCCACTTCTTTTTCCAGCGGAGACTATCAAGAGCAACTTCTACCCCGATTTTCGGAGGAGTGAGGAGCTGAACCAGGACTTCTTCAGTGTGTTCGCCATCTTTTTCCCGTCCGTCACCGGCATCCAGGCCGGCGCCAACATTTCTGGCGACCTGAAGGTACGTCTCACGCAACCCTGCAGGTAATACATGCTGTTCCATTAGGTTTGCTCTCGATATTTTTTCTTTCTGTTCCACTATATCTGGCATGGCCCTAAACAGCAACCAATAACGTCGACAATTCATGCAATATATTATTATTATTATTAGGAGCCTCTTTTGTCCCGCTGCTGAGCAAAGGAATGCAATATATAGGAATTAATATTTTAGCCATAGCTTTTCACACACTGTTGCACCTTATGCCGTTGTAGCAATGTCCAAAAGTGTACTAATATTAACGAACTCGGCTGTAACTTGCAAATCCTAATCCCACTTTGTATTGACTGTTTCGATTTTGAACCAAATTGTAACGTTTGTTTTTATTCACGAAATTGAACTGTAAAATAGAAACAAGGTTCAGTTTTGTAAAACAGAAAATGAATGCTGACCACTTGGCTGACGTAAACCAAATCAATTAGCTACCGGGTGTGGGCGTGGGGGTCTAGACATCGGGAAATGGCCGCGTCTCACCAATTTCACAAATACATTGTACGTAAGTAGAATATAAGTAGAAGTGCCCTAGTTTCTTATTATAATTGCAGTTTACATTCCGCAGTAGGTAATATCATCAACCCCTATATTGCAACAAACGCCTTCAAGGATGTTTGTTTCAGAAATTGCTCATCACTTAACTAGTTTCCTCAGTAGTTACAATAAATAAGTTAAATTTAACTTGTTTATTACAAGAGGGTCTGAAAACAAAGCAAATGAATCAATTACTTAAGGCCGTAAAATTTATTTCAGCAATCAGCACAAAGTCGGCCAACAACCGGCAAGTAATAAGGCCTTGTCCACCTCCATTAATTTACGATTAAAGGACGTTCTCGAAACAATTGAAACGAATGTGATTATGAGCGTTCTCGGAGTCAATGGGGCCGACCCCTTAGCCGACCGCGGTTTTATGCGTAGGGCACCAATTGTAACTACTGAGGAAACTAGTGAAGTGATAAGCAATTTCTGAAACAAACATCCTTGAAGGCGTTTGTTGCAATATAGGGGTTGATGATTGCCGCAAAACGATCTCATATTCTCATCCGAAGCCAGATCTCATATTGGTTTTCATCCGAGCATAGCTCGTGCGCCCAGATATGAAGGTAACCCCTTTCAATGTATGTAGAACAGATGGTAATCAATTGGTAATGTATGGTAATATCCAACAAAAATATACGATAGGGATAAGTATGCTATTCAAGAACTTATACTTAGCTAAGAGTACCTACTTACCGACTTGCACCGTAAAAAATAAAGATAGACTAAAACGTGTATAATAACAATAACTTATTATTCGCCGGGCGGGGCCATTTTTCTGTGGGATAATAAAAGTATTCATCACGGGGTCTTTAACAATACCGCGTCATCTCTAGGTAGAATTAGTCGTATGAAAGACAAAACGCGGCTACACGTGTCTGTAATCGATCGCTTTCGACCGCAGCACCACGTGTCACCGCCAGTTGTAGCATACCTACAGTTACCCACTACGCGCTAATTTCATCCCATAGGTACGTCATTATTCTGACGTCGAGAATTTCAGGGAGTGGGTATGACTGGTATGAGTAGGCGTGATGGATACTTGTGACCGAACCACAGTATTGCACTGATGAATGAGTCTTCTAGAGTGTCCCCTTCATTGTGCTACTTATATCCTGTACGTCATAATATGGGTCGTAAATAGTGCGTCATACGAGTACTTTTATCCAAATAAACGTACTACGTTGGGCTACGTACCTATATGACGCCTTAACCTAGTTTTCACTGTCTCCGTTTACCTTTTAGAGGAAAACATCCATACAAGCAGGGCTATATTCGAAGTCTTAAAATAGGGATCTGTCTGTTCCCTATAGGATCGCTCACACGTCGCGGGAACTTTAAACAGCTAGATTTAAAGTTCAACTTGACGCGTGAGCGATCCTATAGGGAACAGCTAGGGAGATCCCTATTTAAGACTTCAAATATAGCCCCTGATCCTTTCCCAGAGGAAGCGATTGTTGCACGCAGTACTTCCTCCTTCCTTCTTTCCTTACAGGTTCACCTCGAAATAAATCCCTCAATATGAAGTTGAAAACGCCTTATGACCTTTCTGTGCGAAGATGACGAGATCTAAAAATTCTGTAGAACTAATATACTGTCTTACATTTCCTACCCCACGCGAACAGTAATTGAACCAAACAAATTGAAAGGCCACAGCGAAGATGTCAATATGTTTAACCTCTAAAGTTTTAGGTACATTCGCGACTGTTCCCGACACGTAAATATCGTATCGATTCATTACATCCAATTGAATGGGAGTGGCAAAGTGTGAGTCACCGCAAACCCAATCTATTCCGAGAACATCCAAAAATAATCACAATTCCAGAAACTGCCAGTGATTTCAGGATTTATGAATTCAGTCATAACTACATTGCTCGCTCATATCACTCATATATGTACCTAATGACTTCGTCTTAACACCACATAATAACTAGTGAATAGTGATGGACGATGCACGAGTAATGGAAACTCGAAACCTCATTATATTAAACTAGCTTCTGCCCGCGACTTCGTCCGCGTGGAATTTGTTAATAGCCTTCCCGCGGGTACTATGCATTTCCTCGGGATAAAAAGTAGCCTATATGTTGACCAGTGTTATAAACTACCCCCATACCAAATTTTGTTTCAATCCGTCCAGTAGTTTTCGAGTTAAATCCGGACATACATACATACATACATACAGTATTTTTTTCTAAAAATCGTTATTTTGTGCTCAGTATCGTTCATATAGTCCCTTTGACTTGATAGTTTCTTTTAATTTTCAATTTTCAGCCGCGACTTCTACATAATTATTATTTATTATATGTATAGATTTTTCCTTTTTTTTCTCGGATTCATTAATCTCTTATCAATAAATAGTTTAGTGCCAAAATGTATTATTTAGGTAATATCAGACTGGTTTAAAGAATGTTTTAGGGAACTCATCAATCATTTCCTTTTTACTGGACAATAGGCAGGTAATCTAACAGTAGGTAATCTGCATAACGTGTTTCTTGAAAGTGTTTGTAATCTAGGATTATAATTTAATTTTTCCCGTTCCCGTGGGAATATCGGGAAATCCTTTCTTAGTGCTCCCCTACGCTCCCCAAGGAACCTGGATGCCAAACTTCAGCTCTCTACGGTGATCCCCGCGACCTAAACATTAAAATGTAAAAATCCCATTTTTTCTCGTTCCCGTGGGAATTTCGGGAAGTCCTTTCTTAGTGCTCCCCTACGCTCCCCAAGGAACCAGCATGCCAAATTTCAGATCCTTACTATGTTTCCCGCGACTTCGTACGCGCCTAAAAATTCAAATGTAAAATTCCCTTTTTTCCCCGTTCCCGTGAGAATTTCGCGAAATCCTTTCTTAGTGCTCCCCTACGCTCCCCAAGGAACCAGTACGCCAAATTTCATCTCTCTACGCCCAGGTTTTTCGGCTCTGCGTTGATATGTCAGTCAGTCAGCCAGTCAGTTTCTTCTTTTATATATTTAGATAGATAGATAGCTGTTTCCCGCGACTTCGTACGCGCCTAAACATTACATACATACATACATACATAATATCACGCCTTTTTCCCATAGGGGTAGGCAGAGACCACTTCTTTCCATTTGCTACGACTCTTGCATACTTCTCTCGCTTCTTCAACTTTCATCCCGTTCCGCATACATGCTCGTCGGTTTAAAGTACTTTTGACCTGGCCTTTAATCAGATTGTCCTGAATTTGATCCAAGAACATTCGCCTCGGTCTTCCTCTTCCAGCACCTCCATTCACACTAGCCATATAAATACTTTTTGTCAGTCTTCTCTCATTCATCCTTTCCATATGACCAAACCAATATAGCATACCTTTTTCTATTTTTGTCACTACATCCTCTTTCACACCACACCGCTCCCTTATCACGCTATTCCTTACCCTATCACTCAATTTGACATTTGCAATATTCCGCAATGCTCTCATTTCTACAGCATTGATTTTACTTTCGTGCTTCTTCTGCCATACCCAACTTTCACTACCATACATAAGTGTCGGCACTAGCACACCTCTATGTACAGCCACTCGAGCCTTTGCCGAGACTTTGTGGCTAGTCATAAAAGCATGCAATGCCCCATTAATTGAATTTCCAGCATTCACTCTTCGTTCTATGTCACCATCACACTTTCCATCCCTAGTAAATTTTGAACCCAAATATATGAATTCATCCACTTGTTCCACTTTCTTACCCCCTATCATAATTTCACACAGCGTCCTAAATTCATCTCTTTCAAAAACCAGAACTTTCGTCTTGCTTACGTTGATTTTCATACCCTTTCTTTCTAATGACACATGCAGACTTGTTACCATCTCTTGTAACTCCTCAGCTGATGACGCAAGTATTACTTGATCATCCGCATAAAGGAGACATTTGACGAGTAACTCATTCATTCTTAAGCCACACTCTTTCTCTTTCAATTCCTTTAGGCAGTCATCAAACATTAAAATGTAAAAATCCCATTTTTTCCGTTCCCGTGGGAATATCGGGAAATCTTTTCATAGTGCTCCCCTACGCTCTCCAAGGAACCTGCATGCCAAATTTCATCTCTCTACGATGATCCCCGCGACTTCGTACGCACCTAAACATTAAAATGAAAAAAACCCTTTTTTTCCCTTTCCCGTGGGAATTTCGGGAAATCATTTCTTAGTGCTCCCCTACGCTCCCCAAGGAACCTGCATGCCAAATTTTGGCTTTCTACGACCAGTAGTTTCGGCTCTGCATTGATGTGTTAGTCAGTCAGTCAGTCAGTCAGTTTCTTCTTTTATTTATATATTTAGATAGTTAGATAGCTGTGTCCCGCGACTTCGTACGCGCCTAAACATTAAAATGTAAAAATCCCATTTTTCCCGTTCCCGTGGGAATATCGGGAACTCCTTTCTTAGTGCTCCCCTACGCTCCCCAAGGAACCTGCATGCCAAATTTCATCTCTCTACGATGATCCCCGCGACTACGTACGCGCCTTAAAATGTAATAAACCCATTTTTTTCCCGGTCCCGTAGAAATTTCGGGAAGTCCTTTCTTAGTGCTCCCCTACGCTCCCCAAGGAACCTGCATGCCAAATTTCAGCTCTCTACGATGATCCCCGCGACTACGTACGCGCCTTAAAATGTAAAAAAAACCATTTTTTCCCGTTCCCATGGGAATTTCGGGAAGTCCTTTCTTAGTGCTCCCCTTCGCTCCCCAAGGAACTTGCATGGCAAATTTCAGCTCTCTACGACCAGTAGTTTTGGCTCTGCGTTGATATGTCAGTCAGTCAGTCAGTCAGTCAGTCAATCAGTCAGTCAGTCAGTCAGTCAGTTTCTTCTTTTATATATTTAGATAGATAGATAGCTGTTTCCCGCGACTTCATACGCGCCTAAGCATTAAAATGTAAAAATCCCATTTTTCCCGTTCCCGTGGGAATATCGAGAAATCCATTCATAGTGCTCCCCTGCGCTCCCCAAGGAATCTGCATGCCAAATTTCATCTCTCTACGATGATCCCCGCGACTACGTACGGGTTTTAAAATGTAATAAACCCATTTTTCCCGTTCCCGTGGGAATTTCGGGAAGTCCTTTCTTAGTGCTCCCCTACGCTCCCCAAGGAATCTGCATGCTAAATTTCAGCTCTCTACGATGATCCCCGCGACTACGTACGCGCCTTAAAATGTAAAAAAACCATTTTTTCCCGTTCCCGTGGGAATTTTGGGAAGTCGTTTCTTAGTGCTCCCCTACGCTCCCCAAGGAACCTGCATGCCAAATTTCAGATCTCTACGATGTTTCCCGCGACTTCGTACGCGCCTAAACATTAAAATGTAAAAATCCCTTTTTTTCCCGTTTCCGTGGGAATTTTGCAAAATCCTTTCTTAGCGGATGCCTACGTCATAACATCTACCTGCATGCCAAATTTCAGCCCGATCCGTCCAGTGGTTTGGGCTGTGCGTTGATCGGTCACTATATCAGTCAGTCAGTCACCTTTGAGTTTTATATATTTAGAATGGGGTTGAGATTTAATCACGGGGTGGGGTTGTTTACCTTACAAAGGGCAACCAAACGCACGGTTAACAAATTGGCGTTTGCGTACGATCTTGAAAATCTACGCAAAATGTTATCCATTATATTTAAGTAGGTATTAGCTTAAAAAAAAAATGTGACGTACTCCATCTCCATTAATATACAATTTTTGTGGCTTGCTTTTTATGACTATGTAGATTTAGTTTCTAAATAGACTTCCTGGTAACTGGCTCATAAAAAAATCTTGTATAACATACATATTATAGCACGACACAACATACGAGGGGCGTTCAAAATATTCTCGGTATTGATATCTTATAACCTCTTTTTGAATTTGTTTTGTTACTGGCTGGTAAGGTTCATTCTTTGACATTAAAAAAAAGTATAATTCAAACCGAGATGTTCTTTTGTTTTTCTGCAATTTCTGAACAAACACGAACACAATGAGTGAATTAACAATGTTAACGAAATTAGAACATCGTTCCGTAATAAAATTCTTGACGAAACAGGGTAAAAACCAAAAAACCATAAAAGAGGAAATGGATTGTGTTTACCGTGAGTCTGCTTCTTCTTTATCTACAATTCAAAAGTGGTCAAGCGAATTCAAACGTGGCAGGGAGAGTATTGAAGATGACCCTAGACCTGGCCGGCCGTAGTAGCTACTTCACAAGAAAATATTGATCAGGTGGAAAACCTTATATTGGAAGATGGTCGAGTGAAGATAAAATCAATAGCTCAAGTAACCAATCTTTCTATTGGTACCGTACATGACATTATCCATGACCATCTTAATATGTCAAAGGTCAGTGCAAGATGGGTTCCGCGAATGCTGACTCAACTTCAAAAAGATGTGCGTGCAGCTTGCTGTTCCGATTTTATTGACCTGTGTGGTGAAAATCGTGATGAGGTGCTGCAAAAGATAGTTACTGGAGATGAAACCTGGGTTCATCATTATGACCCAGAGAGTAAACAGGAGTCCATGCAGTGGCACATTAAGGGTTCAGCTCATCCCAAGAAGTTCAAGGTCGTCCCTTCCGCTGGCAAGGTCATGGCAACAATATTTTGGGATTGTGAAGGAGTATTGTTGATCGATTATAAAGAAAAAGGTGTAAATATCACGGGACAGTACTACGCGAATATTCTACATCAATTAAGGGACGCAATAAAAGAAAAAAGGCGAGGAAAGTTGTCTAAAGGTATTCTGCTTCTGCATGACAACGCCCCTGTCCATACTGCTCATATTGCCAAGGCAGCTATTGCTGAATGTGGGTTCGGAACTATAACTCATCCACCGTATAGTCCGGACTTAGCCCCCAGCGACTTCTTTTTGTTCCCCAATCTCAAAAAGGATCTGCGTGGAAATCGATTTTTTGACGATGAGGCGTTGAAGGCGGCAGTAGAGGAGCACTTTTATACCAAGGATAAAAAATATTTTTATGAGGGATTAAAAAAAAAAATTGATCGATCTTTTAAGTGTATTAACATAGGGGGGGAGTATATTGAAAAATAAAAAATATCAAACTGTTCATACTTGTTTGTTTTCATTCCAATACCGAGAATATTTTGAACGCCCCTCGTACAAGGCGCGAGGATTCATAGAATAGACTGCGTGAACAGCTTATAAGTGCTTTGCCGCGCGTCCTCAAATTTGTGTCATGTACATTGTTCATCACAACCACCACAACAGCCTAATTTAAGTCTCACTGCTGAGCAGCCTCCTCTCATCACGAGAGGTTTTGGACTATGCGGAACCAGTGTGGATTGGGGACTAATCACAATGCACAAATCTCTTCAAGTTGTCTGTTTCCCCAGGACCCTGCGTCAGCGATTCCCAAGGGCACGCTGCTCTCGCTGGCCATCTCGATGGCGAGCTACGCGGCAATGGTGCTATTCTCCGGCGCCGGCGCACTGCGCGACGCCAGCGGGAACCTCACTGACCTCGTGCTTCAGAACTCCACCGTGCTCGACCTCGGGACCGTCTCCGACTGCGCCAACACCTCGAGCTGTAAATATGGACTGCACAACAGCTACTCCGTTAGTATCCGTACTAATATTGTAAATACGAAAGTAACTCTGTCTGTTACCTCTTCACGCTTAAACCGCTATATCGAGTTAGATGAAATTTTGGTATAAAGATAGTTGAGTTCCTGGGTAAGACATAGGTTTCTTTTTTATCCCGTAAAAACGCATAGTTCCCGCGCAGAGCTGTGTATAACTGAATGCCAAGTAGATTAAGGGCCGGTTCCTATATCCACGTAACGCCTCGTTTTGCCTACGGACGGTTAAAATTTGACAGATTCTCTATGGAACAAATGTCAAAAATCAACCGTCCGTAGGCAAAACGAGGCGTTTCGTGGATATAGGAACCGGGCCTAAGTCGCGGACATGGTCGCGCGCAGAGGCTAATTTTGAATATACGTAAATTGGATTGTTTTCTTCACTCTGTTATTAGATTTTTGTTCTTTCGCCAGTTACATCGAGGTACTTATTATGCCTATCGCTCTTATCAAAGTCTACCTGACTACTTGTAGCGGGATATTGACAATCCGAATAGACCTGCCGTTTGAAGTCAAAACCGGATTTACGGCTATGTTTTTGTACCACCGCTGCAAAAATCTGCTTTTTGATCCAAACAGAAGAACATGAGCTACACGCAAGTCTTTCTAGATTCTAAAAGCTAACTGAGAGTAGCATCGGTCTATAATGTTCGATGTCAGCTAGAAATTGCAGCGCCACATTGTCTCCACGGTGACGTTGGTATTTCCAGGTGATGCAGTTAATGTCGGCATGGGGCCCGCTGATCTACGGCGGCTGCTGGGCGGCCACGCTGTCCACGGCGCTGACCAACCTGCTGTCCGTCCCGCGGCTCATCCAGGCGCTCGGCATCGACCGCATCTACCCCGGGCTCATCTTCTTCTCCAAGCCCTACGGCAAGCACGGCGAGCCTTACCGGGGATACGTCCTGACATTCTTCGTCTCGTTCATTTTCTTGCTCATTGGTAAGAAAGAGAACACGTACTTTTATTTACATACTTCTGTTCCTAAGTTGATCGAATCTCCTTATTCTCAGTCTATTCTGAAGGTGTCATGTCCTCTGGACCAGTTTGTATGAAAACTCCTACTTATTTACGTTCAGCAGTAGTATTGTAAGTAATTGCTTAAAATTATTATAAAGAGGCCTTAATATAACCTGTGCAAAATGTTGCACGTTTTTTAATGAGCTTTCATCAATGGGGATAATTTACTTAAAAGCGCTGAACTATGCGAGTTTCATATCGTTGTTTAGACGCGTAAGTAAAACGCGTGTACTGATATGATATCGCTACGAAGACATATTTAGCTGAAAACGTAACTCATCTGATGCTTCTTAGATGCAGTATTTAGTTATCAGCAGCGGTATTGCGTTTGGTCATCCGTCTGCTTTGCGGAAGACGACCAGCAGTTTTTCAATACAAATTAGATACTAAAATAAGTAACAATTAAGCTAGTCACTAGCTAGTGTGTTGGTAGTGTCAAGTCCTTAATACTATGATCCTTTTATCGCAGCTGAACTGAACACTATCGCGCCGCTGATCTCCAACTTCTACCTGGCGTCGTACGCGCTCATCAACTTCTGCACATTCCACGCGGCGCTCGTGCGGCCGCTAGGCTGGCGGCCTACTTTCAGGGTGAGCCTCCACAAACAAACAAGTCAAATATAGAGCGTTGCGTCAGCTTCATTGATTCATATTTGGAGTCAGACATATGATACGACACGAAACACCCAAACAATATACCCAAAGAAATCCTTTATTAGGAGAAAGTTGATGCTCCACGTTTGTTCTAAAATTAATCAGGTGGTTATCGGATTTCCAGGTTACGTCCAGTCGTTCACGAAAAACAACATTTTATTTTATCTTTATACTAGAGCTTCTTCGCGACTTCGCCAGCGTGGAATTCGGTGATCGCATTCCCGCGGGAACTGTGCATTTTTCCGGGATAAAAATAGCCTATATCCTTTCCCGGGACTCCAACTATCTCCATACTAAATTTCATCCAAATCGGTCCAGCGGTTGAAGCGTGAAGAGGTAACAGACAAACAGACAGACAGAGTTAATGTCGCATTTATAATAATAAAATTAATGAATAAGGGTTTATTCAGAAAAGAGCCAGTTAAAATATTAAAAATAAACTACAAATAGCATTTAAATTTACGGAAATAAGAAAAATTAAAGCTAAAAAATAACCTAAAAACCTAAATTAGGGCCTTTCGGAAGGGTTCCCATCACGCAGGCAGCATTTCCTAAATATGGATAATATATATATGGATGGATTTTGGGGCTATTGCGTGGATGTACCCCCATCTCATCGGGATCGTTTATCTCTCTTTCCCTTCTCTTTTCTATCTGCTTAATCAAATCCACAAATAAGTTAAAAATGATTGAGCGCAAAGGAAGCTAAGGAGTTACATTCTAAGTCTGTCGAATGCATCATCATCACACAGGACGGGTCGAATGAGGGCCACCGCGAATGAATTCTCCGCTAGAGGCGCTTGAATCGCGTGAGGTGCGGTGTTGCCAATTTAGCACAAAATTATATATAAAAAAAACACTATTTACCAATTTAACACTGAGGTCTCCGAAATGAGAAACGTTGCAGTGACATTGACACTATTGTATGGAATGACAACTTTGACATTGACGGACACCTCACACGACAGGGCGCCAACTGGTGAGGGAATACGGGCCCTCACTCATTGAGTTATCCTCTTCGTCACACACATTCTGCGAGTTCTATCGGTGCATAGTATCTACTATTGGTAAAAATTCAGCCTTACTGCTCGTTTCATAAACCCCCACTCGTGTTTAAAGGACTTTTATTAAAATTATTTATCAGTTACATAAACTACTATTATTTGTATTACAGTATTACAACGTGTGGCTGTCGCTGGCGGGCTGCCTGATGTGCGTGGCCATCATGCTGCTCATCAGCTGGTACATGTCGCTGGTCACCTTCGCCATCTTCCTCACGCTCTACCTCATCGTGCACTATCGCCACCCAGGTTCGTACACGCCAAAATCTTCTAAGAAATACCAATTTAAGTAAGTACCTAATCCAGTTTCGTCTTTCTGGGACTATTCGAAACGTTACATAGGGAAATTTCCTACCCCTACCGACAAAGCTCACGGCGTTGAAACCGAACTTTAAGCAGCTAGATTTAAAGTTCAATTTGAGTGCCCTGCCTGACGCTTTGACGATAGGGATAGGGAGCTTCCTTTTTCCTATGTAACGTTTCGAATAGAGACCCAGGGCTCATGTTATAAGAATTATTGGCCGTCTGCTAACAGATACTTACGAATAAGTACCGAAAATGCAATTTAGCTTATGATGTTTCTGAATTCCAAATCATTGTGTTATTATTGATTAAATTGCTGAAATTTCTGAAAATCACCGAAAGTTTCAAAGTCACGCGCTGTTCACGAGCTGAATTAGTACTTCCTCCAAGTTGAGTGGAGCCTTTGGACTTACGCCGATCATGAAAAAATCTGAGCATCAATCATTTCATTGTTTCCAAACACGTCAGAATCGCCCACGCATCAGGAATAGCCGCGTAACCGTCTATATCGGTGAGTGAGTTATTTTGCCGCCATGAGTTCGGCGTTCGGATGCGTTTGTAATGCATTTATTGACATTGGCGAATCGGTGCGCGAGTATTTGTATTTTCTTCTTGGAAGATATAAACGCTGCAAAGTTTAATAAAAACAAAACGGAATATCCCGTGATTGCTTGATTAACCCTGGTTCACACCGAATGGGTTTTTCGGCGGCTCGGCTCGAAGGAGGTGTTACATGTTTTACCTACCTAACAAAAGTGTTTCATGTAATAAGCACAAAACAAACAGGCAGTCCAAACAGCGGGCTTGTTAATATTCGATTTATTTTCAGACGTCAACTGGGGCAGTAGCACACAAGCGCAGATGTACAAGACGGCTCTATCGAGCGCCCATAACCTGGCGCGAACCGGGGAGCACGTGAAGAACTACTGGCCGCAGCTGTTAGTGCTGGCGGGACAGCCGCAGACGCGACCGGCGCTGGCCGACTTGGGCCATCTGATCACCAAGGGAGGCTCGTTGATGGTGGTCGGTGACATCACCCAGGTGAGACTACTGGCCGGTTTCCTCACGATTTTTTCTTCCACCGAAGAGCTGAGTGGTAAATTCAAATTGAATTTCGAAAGTAAAATTAGAGGTGCGAGCCGGGATCGAACCCTCGACCCTCTGCATGACAGGCGGTAGGTCGAACCCCTAGGCCGCCACGGCTTCGGGTTCGCTTCCCATGGCCGCTTATTTGTATCATTTTGTGTGTGACGATAAAAATCTGTTCCAGAACAAGCTGTCTTACAAGGAGCGTGGAGCGCGCGCGCGCTCGAGCGACGAGTGGCTGCGCGGGCGAAAGATCCGCGCGTTCACGGCCGGCGTGCACGGGTTCGGGTTCGAGATGGGAGCCCGCGCGCTCATCCAGGCCACCGGCGTCGGCCGCCTCGCGCCCAACGTCATGCTCATGGGGTACAAGGCCGACTGGGCCACCGCGCCGAGCGCTGACCTCGTCGCGTACTTCAACGTGCTGCAGTGAGTGCTTTTTACAATTACATCCCGTTAAATTTACGTTGAGTTTCAGCTAAGACTTCGACCTAGACGCGCATTAGGTAAGCAATCTCACATACAACTCGTCCAATGAGAAACTCGCTGCTTATAGCTTAACGTCTGCGTCAACGGCGTAAGTGCTTTGCCGCGCGTCTTCCAAGTTGTGCAGTACTTCTTACCAACGTTAGTATGAACTACAATCTTTCCGAAATCATAAGTCAGACAGATAAGTCCATGATTAAATTCGTATCCGAAGACTAAAGACATCAGCTCCTAGTTGTTTGATTTCAGCACTATCCTGTCAATCGAAAGACGTTATTTACTATCATCCATCATTCTCAACTGTCAACATACCACTTTAGGACTACGACCTAATTAAGCCCGCAAAACGCCTCGTTTTGACTACGGATGGGTAAAATTTGACAGATACTTTATGGAGCAAACGTCTATTTTAGCCATCCGTAGCGGTGGTGTTTTGTGGATATAGGACCTGCATGTGGCTTAAGCGCACCGTTTCCCCAGCACCGCGTTCGAGAACAAGCTAGCAGTGGCAATCCTGCGCGTGGCGGGCGGTCTGGACTACGGGCCGGTATCGGCGGAGGACGCGGCGCCGGCGTGCGGGCTCACGGCCACGTCGGGCAGCGGCGATCTGCGCGTGCGCGGCATGCACGACATCATGCACGCCGACTCCGACCTTGACATCTCGCAGCCATCCACCAAGCACAACCTGACCAGTGAGTATAGTTCCCGACACGGATCTTGAGCGGTGAGCGAAACTAGAGGGGATTTCTGCGCATGGATGCAACTGAAGGTTCAACGGAAGGCTCTGCCGATGACACCTTGTTTGTGACTTCTGCGCATCGAAGCCCATCGCTCAGGTTCCGTGCCGATGCCTGCCTGCACACTAGTTACTAGCATCAACCAACATTTAACCCACATTGTACACCCAAAAATAAGTTTAAAACGCCGACAATGCACAGTATGACTTTTGACAGGTTTCCTAACCATGACGACCTCCCGCTCGTTCACGGTGGGGGAGAAAGAGAACGGACGGAAGAAGCCGATGGACATACACCGGCAGATCGTGTACAAAGCCTCCAATGGGCTCGAGCTGTCGAAGGACCAGCTCGAGCAGATGACCATCTTCCAGAAGAAACAGGTGATCCTAGAAATAAACTGAAACATAGCATAGGTAGTGTAAGTCAAAGTTCTGCTTGAGTGTAGTGACATAGCTGACCCCACCCAGTCCAATCGTGAACGTGTCGTGAGACGCAGGATAAAGGGCACTTCCTCGAATTATTATAATAATAGATGTTTCCGGTGAAGCTTTATTTTATTAGCAACTCCGTACAAGTACAAGTAGGTACCGCTGCGAATGGTGGACTCCCCCGCATGCGCCTGCGGTTCCGAAGAGAAGACTATCGAGCATATCATTCAAGGCTGTCCAATGATTCGATACGCCATTACCGGCTCTCCTGAAGACCTGATTACTCTCAACGACAAAGCCCCAAAGTGGATAAACGATCTCAAAATTGATTTATAGCTTTACTGTATTAAGCCATACGATTAATTAAATAAATTAGCAACTGGAGTAACACCTTCGTTTCCCTAGGACGGCGGCACGCTGGACGTGTGGTGGCTGTACGACGACGGCGGGCTGACGATCCTGCTGCCGTACATCCTGTCGCAGCGCGCGGCGTGGGCGCAGTGCAAGCTGCGCATCTTCGCGCTCGCCAACCGCCGCCACGAGCTCGAGCTCGAGGAGAGGAAGTGAGACCCTTATTGCTTACCAGCTGTTCGCCGCGACTTTGCATTGCAGTGGTTAAGCACCACTAACATGAAAATCTCTCCTAGTGTTCCCCTATCCCTACAATTCCAAAGGAACTACATGCCAAAAATCAGCTTCCTATGACCATTAGTTTCGGCTGTGCGTTGTCATCAATCAGTCATTCAGTCAAAAACGACAGTTTCATAAACTTATGTTGATTAAAACAGTAGCAAATCGTCAGGATAAAGTCAGTTACAACTTACAATCGCTTTAGATACATCCAAAGTGGTTAGTTATCATTGTATTGTGAATGCCATTTGGTTAGCGATCCATCGATAGACAACCGGTATCATTTTTCTGTACAAAAATTAACCTAGTAATGCTTTTGTCATCAAATTGGTTAGATTTTTGACCATGCTTGGAGTTGGACTGTTACTAGAGGTTACTTTGATGACAAGTGGCGCACATAAATTACTTTTGCGATCTTTTCTGTACGAAATTGGTAGAATTATCTTTGTGAGCCACTTATGTAGGTAGGTACCTACTTTTGATCAAGACGTTAGAAAGCTTGCAGTCTTATGCCAAGTACATAGTTGGACGTAATTTAGCAGTTGCACTGACTGTGGTGGATTCGCAGTTAATATTATGATAATCCGCAGCATGGCGAACCTCCTGTCGAAGTTCCGCATCGACTACTCGTCGCTGACGATGGTGCAGGACATCATGGAGGCGCCGCAACCGGAGACCAGGAAGATGTTCGACGACCTCGTCAGCAAGTTCACGGACCCGGCCGCCAGTGAAGGTACAGGTTTAACAACTTGGAAGGCGCGTGGATTAAGAATATATAGACTCAACACGGCTAGATTCGCCGCGCGCCATCTATGTTGTGTCGTGCTGTATGCATATTGAACTCAAGTGCCATTTTGAAGGAAGTCGTTTATAGCCAAAAGACTTGACTACACTAGCGACACTTCATGCAAACGGAACCTAAACTGCACACTAAATTATTATGATGTACAAATAGGTATGTTTGTGTGTTGTGAGCGTGATTGCCCGTTCCGGCTAGTTTGGCTATATTCCGACTACGAAGTAAAACATCTTGATCGTCATTTGAAGCAAATCAAAGACGTGCGACATGCATCTTAACGCATTCACTGCCACCGACGCATATGTGCGTTTTGCTGACTTTCCCGCAGTGCCTTGAACGCACATGTGCGTTGCAATGTTCCCTTAATGACAGATGTGGCACCTGACGAAAGTTCGTAAAACAGAAGTGGCAGTGAATGCCTTAAAGCCTTGAGAGAGATTAGACGTTTGGTTCATACGGCATTTGTTGCAGAATCCCAGATAAGCGAGGTGGAGCTACTGACTCTAGCGGAAAAGACGAACAGACAGCTGCGGCTGCGAGAGCTGCTACTGGAGAACTCGTGCGACGCCCGACTCGTCATCATGTCGCTGCCCATGCCCAGAAAGGTCAGACCTATGTGTATAGACACCATCACCACACCCGCGACACTCCATACAAACCGAACGTAAACTGCACACTAAAATATTATGGTGTACAATATGCGTGATTGCCCGTTCAGACCGGTTTTGTTATGTTAAGTTAAGACGCTCACGTTCACCGCGGGCGTGTAAGGTAACTTGTGTTGTGGCTGGTATTGTCGTTACTGGTACGGTAGTATACCTGTGTTAGATAATATACTGTGGCTGTGGCATTACCATGTAACAGAACAAAGGGTCAAACAAAACGTTGCGACTATATTTTACCCACAGAATAAGCGCGTGTCGATAACACAGAATAAGCATGTTTTTGAGGTTTTTTCGAGCAGTATGGAATTGATGGTGTAAGCAATACTTGTAAATCCCATGCAAATGTTTTTTACCGACTCGAAAAAAAAACTCTAAAACATGCTTAGAATCGATAGCTGATTCTGTGGGTAAAGTATCGTCACAACGTTTTGCTTGACCCCGTATATTTGTAACTGCAAATTGTCATTGGCCATTGGTATCTAGGTCTAGGAAGCGCTAGTAAATTCTTTTCTGACGTGTAAAAGTGCCCCAATGTGGCCAATTTGCTGAATAAATGATTGAATTTTGAATTTATGACGATCCCGATTACAAGCGACCTTTCATTTCACCACCATGTTTTATTGAACCATGAGGCCGGTCACTTGTAATCAACATTAATAAGTTATCGACACACGAAATTGAACATTAAGTTTAATATATAACGTTCCAATTTAAAAACAAATGGCCAACTCGGTTTAGGTTAGGCGCTGTCTAGATCCTCGCTTCAAGGTCTACCTTACAGTTTATTAATAGACTTTGCTGGATGGTACTTGTTTGAATGGCACGTACAGGTTTACATAACTTAGAAGGCGAGTGGATTAAGCAATAATAGACTCTGCGTAGTCTGCGTGAACGACTTAAGTTCTTCGCCGCGCGCCTTCTAAGTTGTGTCCTGCTAATACGTGCTTTATGAATAGCTTCTGCTCTAGTATCCTATATCTATACCTAGTAGTGGTAGTATATCTAGTACCTTGTAATGTAACTAAACACTTATTCCGCAGGGCTCCGTGTCAGCTCCCCTTTACATGGCGTGGCTGGAGGTGCTGAGCCGAGACCTGCCTCCGATGCTGTTCGTGCGCGGTAACCACACTTCCGTGCTGACCTTCTACTCCTAGTCAGCTACGAAGGGAACAGTGGTGCTCAAGCCCCCCCCCCTCCCCCCCAAATAATCCAAGTGGGTCGTGACCAATCTTTATTTTTACCTACTAAACATCGGCAGTAGTAGTACTATTAAATATTCTGTGACATCGGTCAGCTGGGCCAAGCCTCTCCTCACCAAGAAAAAAAACCTGGATCCGCCACTGTAATGGACAATTTCGAATAGCGTGTGACTGTGAATTATAGTTTGACTCTTTTGAGGATGAATAGGATGATATATAATATGGTGCAATTCATATGCCGCGTTATTTAGGCAATAAAAGGATAATGGTGTAAGGCCTCGCTCTGGAGTTAGCGACGACACGCGCTGGGCGTCAGGCGATGTGTAAAGCGACGTAAGATAATACGTAGTGGTTCGCGAGACAACGCTAATCCATATACATGATACATTCAGTATATGGATTAGTTGCACTTAACTGCAGCACACGCTGGTCGCTGAGCCTCTTAGCCTTTTGTCACATTTCTTTTTTTATGCAGACTTTAGAGTTAGGTAATTATTAATATTATTTTTAGTCTTTAACCTTGTATTAATGTTATTTGTAGCAATAAATGTATTTTTATTTATTTTATTTATTTATAAACACTATCGTATAACGACACACGTTTAATTTTGTCGCTTGACGCTCCGCCAAATGCTCCGCGCATCGCGACGCTGACGCCTGAAAAATACCTAATAGTGCGTGCTTTTTGATATGGCGTGGTGAAACTCGTCCAAACCATTAGTTTATTACTCAATTTGATGTCTATGAATTATCAAAGAGAACTAATTTATCTCCAGATTATTACCTGTGTAGATCTAGGTGAACTTGGTCCGTTTTGTACGAAATTATCTTTACATCAACCTATTTTTGTAGCCCAGTCGACTTTTATAACTATTCGTATCGATATGATCGAGAGAAAAGTACAATACGTAACTATTGTGAAACGTATGATATGAATTAAATTAAATTAAATTAAATTCATATCATACGAATTTAATTAAATTTAGTAATTTAAAAATATAATAATAATAATTTAAGAGGGTTTAGGTACTTACTCCGAAAGTTGGCAACGTCGCAAATAGCTGTCAAATATTTTGCTGTTTTCATTAATTTCTGAATATTACCTACTGAATGAAAACATGAATTATCGCTCTATGGTTGAATAAAACATTAAGTGTGGATCCAATGGAAAATCTTTTGAAAGCTTTCCATCGCAGATTCCATGCGTTTTAAAGTAATCTTATTATTTGAATGCTTAACCAACAAATATAAAACGAGACGCGTCATTCAATGATATTTTCCTTTTTAATTCAGCAAAATTGAGTTTTTAATAAAAACAACGAAACATTTGACAACTATATGCGACGTTGCCAACTTTTGGGATAAACCCTTTTAAGTACCGCACATTTTTATTTACGAAAAAGACAACTACTTAAAGTATTCGCAGTTTTTTTTAGGTTAGTATAAGTACGTTCCTATTCAGTTGAAATAATCAGGTGGATACATTTAACTGTTTTTTGGTGGTATTTTATTATTATTGTAGATTAGACAATACTATAGTAGGTAGAGACAATGTACTATAGGTAGTTCCACGCCTCCACATTTCAAACACTTCAATATATACGGTGAGATCTATATATCCGGTGAGAGTGTTAGAGGTGCTTTTCAAATAATAGATACATTATTTGAAAAGCACCTGTAACACTCTCACCGGATAGTTGACGGCTGTCTCAGCACGCACACATGCGTTGGGAGTGTTGGTGGTGCTTTTCAAATAATAGTTACATTATTTGAAAAGCACCTCTAACACTCTCACCGGATAGTTGACGGCTGTCTCAGCACGCACACATGCGTTGGGAGTGTTGGTGGTGCTTTTCAAATAATAGATAAATTATTTGAAAAGCACCTCTAACACTCTCACCGGATAGTTGACGGCTGTCTCAGCACGCACACATGCGTTGGGAGTGTTGGTGGTGCTTTTCAAATAATAGATAAATTATTTGAAAAGCACCTCTAACACTCTCACCGGATAGTTGACGGCTGTCTCAGCACGCACACATGCGTTGGGAGTGTTGGTGGTGCTTTTCAAATAATAGATACATTATTTGAAAAGCACCTCTAACACTCTCACCGGATAGTTGACGGCTGTCTCAGCACGCACACATGCGTTGGGAGTGTTGGTGGTGCTTTTCAAATAATAGTTACATTATTTGAAAAGCACCTCTAACACTCTCACCGGATAGTTGACGGCTGTCTCAGCACGCACACATGCGTTGGGAGTGTTGGTGGTGCTTTTCAAATAATAGATACATTATTTGAAAATCACCTCTAACACTCTCACCGGATAGTTGACGGCTGTCTCAGCACGCACACATGCGTTGGGAGTGTTGGTGGTGCTTTTCAAATAATAGAAACATTATTTGAAAAGCACCTCTAACACTCTCACCGGATAGTTGACGGCTGTCTCAGCACGCACACATGCGTTGGGAGTGTTGGTGGTGCTTTTTAAATACTTTGCAGCGTTTAGAATTGTGGAGGTGCGGGACTTCCTATAGTAGATTATCCTTAAGTACTTGAAGTTTATGACAACCAAGGTATTACTTTAAATATTTAAAAACTATAATATGCGTGTCTTACTTAATTCCAGTGCTGGTACTTATTTTTCCTTTTTTATTTGTTGACAGCGTAGAACCAATACTTAAATGCCAACTTATTTTTGTACATTATTACGGAAATTAGATTTAAGCTTAGAATTTAAAGATAGATCTATAATTACATAGTATTAAGTAACCGTGATAACAAGTAAATAAAATCCCAAAGATAGGTATGAACAATGCATTACATAAGTACATTTTTTTTGTAATAATAAATGTTTTAATGAACAATTTCGTTATAATATCTATGAGTACAAGAGGTGGTTTCGCAGAGGAAAAATTTATTTATAGGTAAATAAATTAAATAAAAATTTAGTTTCAATGATTGTTATGCTTCACGTGACAAAAGTAGTCCCATATAGATTGTGAGACTCGATGAAAGCCGTATCTGGAGCATTTAGCATTACTTTGTGTCGACTTAATTTATTTATTTATTCATTAGAAAAAAAAATATTTGATCCATTTTGTATTTAGAAATCCACAAAACTAGTTAACAGTACTTTTTATTTATTCAACATTGTACATAATTAATTGAGATTTAAAAATAAATAATTATTTTACAACGTAGGTAGGTATAAATTTAAGCGCAAGAACAAAATAAGGCCTCAGATTTAATTCGAGATAAAATAAGTTCTTTTTAATAAACGTAATTTTTCGATAACGGTTTTTTTTTACTTTTAGGATTTTTACCCGATATATACTTAATTTACTCACCTACCTCGAACATGGTGCCGCAGCAATCGAAAAAGCGCAGTGCATAGCGGACAGTGGTTATATTCTCGAAGTCTTAAAATAGCGATCTCCCTGTTCCCTATAGGATCGCTCACACGTCGCGTAAACTTTAAGCAGCTAGATTTCAAGTTCAACTTGACGCGTGAGCGATCCTATAGGGAACAGGGAGATCCCTATTTAAGACTTTATAGCAAACCGTGCGTCAAACATTTTACCCGCGCGCACTTCTCGAGGCAAGCTGCCGTCCCGTTTCGCGGAATAAACGCGCGGCTCGGGAAACAATGTCTGTCCCGCTCTCTCATATCGGCGGGCCCTATGCCCCTGCGCCGCGCGCCAGTCAGTCGCTCTGAGCCACGCACCGAGTCGGCAACGCACGCGCTACATTTTCTTTAGTCACCATCACTGTGATTAGGGCTTCGCCCCCACACCTGTGTTCTCTTTTCAATTTAGTTTACTTTCTTAAGTATTTTGATGTGGATTGTTTGTGTTGTTTGTACAGTGTCTACCTTACTCTGATTAGACTTTTCTTTCGTACAGACGCCATTTCATTTCCTACCCCATATCTGGCGCACCAACGTTTAGTGACTTAAAGTGTAGTGTAGTGAATTACGCGTGTTTTTAACAAAATGCCGAATACGAGATCTCGAGCGAGTAGTTATACTCGCACAGGAAACGTGCGAGATACTTCGCCTCGCCCGCCCGCAAACACCGCCAACGCCAACCAAGATGGCGATGGCGTGGCCGGCGCCGCCGAGGCATCCGCCGAGACTCCGAGGTGCGAGACGACCATGTTCACCGGCGATAGCGTTCGTGCAATTATTGAATCGCTCCAACGGTCACAGACCGAAGCGTTGAAGGAAATATTCCAGTCGGTTACACGCACTAATGCTTCAACACCGGTAACATTCATGGCCGAGGGCCATGGAACTCTTTCTGGATGCAAAGCAACGTTCGCCGGCGCCCCACAGGAGTCGGTAGAAGCATTTATAGATGCTGTCGATGCATACGCGGAATGTGCGCTCGTGTCAGACAAGAACATTCTACGCGGGCTCGCGTACCTACTGAAGGAGGAGGCAGCGACGTGGTGGTCGGGTTTAAAACGGCAGATTACGACCTGGCCGCAGGCTAAAGAGAATCTCATTAGTGCTTACGGAGATCGCCGCCCGCCTCACCGTATATATTTAGATATATTTTCGACGCCGCAAAACAGACAAAATACGGATATGTTTGTAGCGAGGCTGCGGTCATTATTCGCAAAGCTTCCGGAAAACGATATTTCTGAAAGAGCGCAGTTAGATATGACCTACGCACTCCTTTGTAACAAGATACGAAAACGAATACGAAGAGAGGATTTCACAAATTTTAAAGAGCTGCTCGATCGTGCGAGGAGCGTGGAAGATTCAATCGACGAGGGGGAAAGGAAACCCGCTGCGCAGGCCCAGAGCCGCGCGGAGACCCCGAGCCTTCGAGCGCCTTCACGCACGCCCGCGGTGGCCGCGCCACAGCGCGCGCCGAAGTTTACGCCCGCGCCGGCTGTCACAGCGCCCGCGCCGGCCG